>JANHGO010000042.1:16254437-16298712 GCA_024606505.1 Aquila spilogaster | reverse complement strand
AATCACAGAAAAAGTGGAAATAAAAAATATTCTGATTAAGGGGTTATGAAACAAGACGCTTGGTGATATCTTGAGAGGGGGGTTTGTTTTTTTGTTTGTTTTTTTTTTAAATTTGTGTTGTGCGTTTTGTGTTTTGGATTACTGTACTGAAGTCTTTCCCTGAACCATATTGTTAGACAAGAACAACTGAAGCCTCTATAGCGTTATATTCCTATCTGAATTGAGGAAATTGTTTTCATGGTGTGACCTTAGTTTATGACAGTAGCTCCAAGGGTTCTGATCTCTGCAGGGCCATCTTGCAAAATAGCGGATTAAGCTTGCTCCAGCATGATTTCCAGATGTCTAATGCCCTAGGAAGAGCTGTGCTTACTCTTGTGATTTGAAGTGTAGCAATTGCCTTAGGTGGAAAACCTAAGGCAGACCACAAAACCAGTATTGTTCTGGCTGTGGTTTTTTGATAAGGCATACAGGGAGTGCAGCCTGCCACTTCATGGAGGGTGAGGACTGGTATTCAGTATGTGGATAAAGATGATGCAGTCCATGTAAGTACAGTGCTATCAAGACTGACAAGAAGAGTCTAGTTGCAGGTAAGGAGAAGTCCTGGGGAACTTAAAAAGCTGTACTACTGTCTGTTTTCTGTGTGAACTGGTGGACACCTTTGGGTCCTCAGGATGGTTCCCAGAGATTGCTTTGGTCATTACAACGTGGAGATGTTGCTTTTTACTTGGGCAATGCAGCTGTATTGCTGGTTGCGGTCTGTATGCTCCAGGGATAGAATTTAGGCCTTCAAATGAATAAGTGCATCACCAGATAACAGAAGGAAACATGCTTTTTGTTGTTTTGCATGCTTTTTTCTTTTCTCTTTCTGTAATTACAAGTTTGTTCTGTCATGCAGTGGAGACAGCCCCCTTAACTAGGTTTCAGTTTAAAAAGGAGCATATAGTTATTGGAGTCAGAAGGCCTCTTTCATTCATTCTTCTGTTATCATCAACTAAGATAAAACTCGCATAATCACAAATGTGGCTTTTGCTGGCAGATATATAGGTAAAGTAAATTGTCTGTGCGAAGAAAAGTGAGATAGAATGTCTTAATGTACTGTAGGGTTGAAAGACTGTTTCAGTAGGACAGAAGGCTTCTTAAAGGATTTGCATCACCATAAGTAAAATTAAAAAAAAAAAAGGACCACAGGAACAGTTGTTCATACATTGCATTATGGAGCCCTAACACCAGGAGTTGGTAAAAGATGATGAATTTAACTCTCTGAACTTGGGCTTCTAAACTTCCCCCCAACCCCACAAACACAATGCTTTGTGTCCTGTTAGGAAAGTTGTATTACACTGTCATGGTAAGAGAGTTGTACTTCTTCAGTACTAAAACAAATGTGATATTTGCGCTTTTGAGACTTTACATAGTAGGATTTAGTTTATGATCAGTTTTGTAATTTAAAGTCTGGTTTAGAGCTCTAAATCCTAATACTTATGTATTTATGAGCCACAACATTAATTAAAAATATTTATTCAATTTCCAACTTTCAACAAGTTGTATAATTAAAAAACCAGGCTTACTCTTAAGTATCATTAAAAATATTTAAAAAGCAGCAACTAAAATATAATCTGAACAATCTGTATTTTTAAATTGATTATTTTTAGCAGAATAAGGTGAATAATATCTGAGCTGTGGGATGTTTTGAATTCTCTCTTTGATTTTAAATACAATCTTTAAGCTGTTATCAGCCCTCTGAAAACTGAGGAAAGGTTCCTTCATTCAAGCTACTTTACTTTGAGTGAACTGGATTTTATGCTGTAGTGGTGTTGCAGCATATTTTCATTGCTAAAAGAAGGAAAGAACACCTTTCAGTTCATTACTGACTGTAGGGATTCTTGGCCCTCGTTAGCTTTTATTTCACAGTAAAGTGAAAATGGAAGAAATAAGATGGTATCGTGCTTTCTTGTAAATCCATTCCAAATGTTTCACTAGCACTAATTTTCTACAAGAATAAAACTGGTAACTTAAACTGCTTCAGTTCTCAGTATCACAGTTTAGAAGTGGTGATGATGTGCTAGCCAATATATTTTAATACCATTTTGTGGTAGTATTAAAACTACCTGTGTTTTCAATGTTCATATTTCCTTCCTTTTATATCGGAGTGTAAATCTTTCCTTTGCTGAATAGGTTGAAGTACAGTAGCTAGTAAAATTAGACCTGTGTTGTGAAATGGAGCGTGCATCTCAGATAGATAGTTTCTTTTCTTGGTTTTGGTTTAGGTTAACAGAAGTATCTTTACATCTGCAGTTTCTGGAAATTTAAGAACACTGTGAACCTCTGGCCAAGAAAAATTTTCCCATTATGTAAAACATTCTTGCAGACTAGCTTGACTCACTAAGTGGTGGCAGTGGTGACTTCCTCCATGAAGTAAATAGACTTTTGCAATGAATTTTCTAGTGAACTAATAAATCTCAGTGCAGCTTTTTGATTTGCTGTAGTTTGTTATGGTTTCATGCAACCTTAACCTACTATTTCTCTTTTCTGCCTTCAGGCTTGTGAGAATTGTTTCTGTATATTAATAGGAGATGCTTGAAACCGACTTTACTTGTTTCTTTCCCAGCAGGAAAGCCTGAGTGCTTAGGCTTTAACTGAATCAAGACCAGCTCTCAGCAGTGGGAAACAATATATTAATCCATTGGAAGCACAGACTGCAGTCTTGTGTGTCACTGTGGTTTGTGTTGTGAATTTTTTTCATGTAAGCAGGTAGGTAGCAACGATTTTTCTGCTGTATATATTTTTGTGATATGTACATTTAGAAACCTCATGACAGTTGTGTGAGTTGGGGTTTTTTGTTGGGTTTTTTTTTTTGGTAGAAGTAGTATTTGTATCATTGCATGAAACTGTAAAGTACCTTGTTCTCCTTTGTGTTTTCACATCTTTACGTTGATTGTATTAATTTTACAAATCCTCTTCAGCGCCTGGACTTGCTTTAGTTATGAATGAGGGTGATACCTCAGAAGTCAAACAAGTTTCATTCTTATTTCTGTAAGTAAACCCTCTTACAGCCTTGCTCTTTCTTATTCTGTCTTCCACACAGTCAGAATGGACTATTTAGCAAGTTCTTCTGCACTCTTTGCCTGATGGAATTAAGTTGGCTGATAGTATATGGAGGCTTGTTTATAAATAAACTTTTGTTTCATTTTATCAGTTCTGTTGTATTTGTGAGAAAGGTAAGCAAATTATCTCAATTTTATTAAACATCTGAGGGAAAGATAAATTTATTTTAAATTTTTATTTCAAATAGCTTAAAAATACGATTAGAACTCTCATAGGTGGTAGCCAGCTTCCTCAGTCAGCCACAGCCCAATTTGGGAAACTACATTATACCTTAGTTGCAAGAAGAGAAAACTTCCTGAAGCTTTTAGAACAGTACATTAAATGTTTGAGGTTGTGCTTTCCTTCCTTGTTCCACTCTACCTTTTCTGGAGTTTGAAAAGAAATGATGCTTCTACAAAAAAGTTAGTAGTCCTTTTTGCCTTCAGTTTAAGCTGTAAATTAGGAATGGATTAAAAAAAGTGAAACATGCTCCTTTCAACTTCTTGACACATAGGAAATTCCTCAGTCCTTCAGGTGAGTGATAGGGATTGTGTCTTCAGAGAGTAGCAGCAGCTGATGCTCTGGGATTGCTCTGTGGCCTGTTCCTCAGAGTAGGTGCAGCTTTATAAAGCTGGAAGGTAGAGAGGCTCTTTCAAAATTTTGTGTGGAAAAGGGGTAAAAATAAGCTTTTTGCTATAATAACAATAGACAATATGTTAAGTGCTATGACTAAGAACTTCTTCTAAGTAATAAATTATGTGAATTAATGATGCTGTTTATACACAGAAGTTCATGTTCTTGTTACAATAAGTTCTTTTTTGTAGGTTCACGTAACAGTCCTTTCTAGGTTGTGATCTAGATGTAGCACCTGAAGGGTGCAGGAGGAGGAAATAGTCTGCTGGAGTGGTTGGATACTATCTTGGCCTTTTCTCTTTCTGTCTTACCCTCCCACCAAGAATACACGGGACCTCAAACAATTTATGAAACAAACTTGCTATCTTTCTGTAAGATTTTCTTCCTTGGCCCCATTTTCTAACTTAGTGCTAGGTGGTTTTTTTCCTAAGAAATGCTGTATGCATCCTTGATAGTGTGTGAATCCCAGCCAGAAAGCAACTAGGTTGCACGTGGTTGTCTTTAGTGTCCTGAAGCAAAACAGGTTGAAAAGTGTTGTTAAGGCGCTAGTTTTAAACTAACTGCGGAAACTGAAAGATACTATGTTGCGTTTTTAGGGGAAAGGGATATTTTTGGTCCTCCCTCCCCCCCAGCTTTACCAAGATACAATTATGGGTTTGTGTTCCTTATTCCTAGTTATTTTTTTTAACTTTTGGCAGTTCCCAGCTTAAGACTGAAGTCCTGTTATACGGTAATATTTATACAAGTATGTGAAGAGATGGGAACTTGGTAGGTGTCCAGGTAAGATCAGAGAAAGGAGGCATTATATCTGTTCCTCGACACAGGAGAATAGAAATGTACAGAAGTGCTCTAAGTCATGCAGAAAGGCTCTGATAGTTCTTCTGATTTTTTTCTGTTTCAAAGCCAACAGGCCTTTTCCCTTTTCAAATTCATTATTGTATTTTTTAAATGTGGTATATGATGTTTGGTCTACAAACCAGGGAAGAGATTTGAAACTGAAGATGAGCTTTAGTGTTAAATAAATTATTTTCAGTAGAGACAAACTTAAAATAAAACTAACTAAAACTTTGTTTGGGAACCTAAACTGAGTATATGTTGTCCATTACAGGAATTTCAATTTTAACTAAGCCATGTTAGAAAAGAAAAAAAAAAAAAGTAAAACTGCTGTTTCAGTGCATGGAAACTCAGGAGCCTCTGTGAAGAGTAAGCAAAGGACTTGTGCACAGCTGTGAGAAATTAATCTTTCTCCCATATGTGGGTGGGGGAGTGGGTAGTAGGTATGTTCATTGTATCTGCGAGTCTGTACCTATATTGCCCATTACTTTTTCTTTAAAAGGCCAGCATAAACCTTGTTGAAACACGCCACTAAAACCAACCAACCTTTTCACTGCTGTGAGCCAAAACCCAAACCCATTTCCTTTCTTCTTAGCCCCATACAATGTGCTCTGAATGCTGGCTACTGCCCCTTCTTTTGGTGGGGTTGCAGCAGAAGATAGGGAAGTGCTGAAGAGCTGCTGGAGGTTTCTGAGCTTTCTGTGTCATTGTCAGCATGTGTTCAGTCCCACCTAACATTTCAGTGAGGCCAAACCAGAAAAGACTGGGCAGGATCTTCCTCCATGGAAGATCCATGGATCTCAAGGAATAATAGGTTGCTGATGGTAGGCAGCTGGGCTGCTATGGGCTAAAAGATCTGGCCTTGAGCCTTGCTCGGCAGGATGCAGAGGGAAGGAGCAGTGATGAGCCTATTGTTGCGAAAGAGCCAACAACTGGCTGATTGACACTCAGCACTCATTGTTGCTCCCTTTGCTCTTAAATGCAGCTGTGGAGAAAGAAGCAGCGAGGTGGGGGAGAAAAAAAAAAAGTGAACCCAAGTAAAAATAAGACTTCTAGTGTTCAAAGAGGCAATGGGCATAAATTAAAAAAACATAAAATTCCATGTAAACACAAGAAAAACTTTGACTGTGGGGGTGCTCAAACACTGCAACAGGTTGCCCAGAGTGGTAGTAGAGTCACTCTGTGTGCAGATACTCAAAACCTGATGGGACACCGTTATGGGCAGCTGGCTCTCGCTGATCCTGCTTGAGCAGGGGGATTGGACTAGATGATTTCCAGATGTCCCTTCCAATGCTCAACCCTTCTGTGAAAGCTTCTTTAATATTCAGATGTATTCTTTAGCTGCTGTTGTGGAACACTTGGGAAATAATTACAAATGCCCCGGCTGGGCATTTGTCTCACAAATGCCGCTGCTGTGTAATCATGGCAGTTTTAATTGTATAGGGAAAGCATCCAAGTATTAAAATAGTTGATTGACTAAACTCCCTGATTTAAGCAGCAAAAGCAAAAAAACCCACCAGCACCACCACGTTCTGCCCTAAACCCAGAAAAGCCCCAAATACCCCAAACCGTAAAAGACTTTTTTTCTTTAGTTTTTTAACCCCTTAAAATATTAGTGGTTATGAGAATAAAAGGTAGCTTTAATGTAACTTATAAACAGTGAAGTCACTAAATAGAAGAAACAACTTAAAAATTTTAAAAATTGTTTATCTTTTTTTCCCCAATTCCCTCTAGCTTTGCCACAAGGTAAAATCCCCAAATTATCCTATGAAAAATGAAGGAAAAGAAAGGCAGGAACACAAGAGGAAAAACAGCAGAGAGAATCCTAAGACATCCCACCAAACTCTGCTGTTTATTCCTTTCAGCGCACAACTAGTAAGACCTGAGGTGATTTGAACGAACTTTGCTCTAAACTGTGTTTCTTTCCCTGGCTCTTTTAGTCCTCCCCTGTTTGCATTTTGCATAGCCCTCAGAAAGACTGCAGTGCAGTAATTGGCAAGGAGGGAATTACTAGGAGGGAAAATCAAGCTATGGTGGCTCCTCTTGCAGTGTTGTGTTGCTGAGATCTGCGTTTTGGAGCAGGAGGTAATGAACGGCTGCCTTCAGGTTTCCAATTCAGAGATCTGACTGCTTGCAAAAAAAGGGTGTGGATAAGTTTTCATTAAGTGTCCCTAGTATGTGCATGGCATGCTGGACAGCCATTAAGTTTATTGATGCAGTGGTTTGTTTTTTTCTTGATATGAAACACTTGCAGTTTCTGCCTAATACTTTGTTTTTAATCCTCTGTGCTCAGACAGTGGAGAATTAAGGTAAGGTACTTTTTGTTGCCTAACACATAAAGGATAATAGAAGTAATTTCTGCATGTTGTAGCACGCAACAATAACTGTGTTCTGTTGGAAAGTAAAAGTTCTGATTACCTTTTTTATTGCTTGTAACTCATTGAAATTCATTGTAATAAATTCCTTGAATTATCTAGTATGTTAAAGTTGACAAACAGTTACTTGTACTTCATATGTATTAAAATCTCTTTTTGGAGTCAGTTTTCACTTTGGTTATCTAATATAATATGGAATTGTTTTCAAGAACAGTGTTCTGGGATTGTCCCTCTTTTTATGATAATCTTAAGAGCTAAAAACCCAATCCTTTCTATGTCTTATCCATGTCTTTGGATGTTTTTTTAATGCCAGAATTCTAAGGGTATACCACTGTCATAATGCTGCTGTTTAGCTGTGGAGTGTACTTTTTCAGTAAGAATGAAACCTTGGAGGCGCCTGAATCCTCTGTGAATCAGAAGGGATTGGTTGGTGTGTTGGGAGAGAAAGGAGAGGCTGGAAGTACAAAACTCTCTGCACTAAATTTAGTTTTATAGCTAAGAATATGAATGGACAGTGACCAGGGCAGTCATAATTAGTGTCTAAACTCAGGATGGGAGCTTGAAAGAGCTTTAGAACTTAAATTTCTTGCTGAGTTACTATATAAATGTTTAGTACAGAAATTCATACTTCATTCATGACATCTGTAAGAATTATGGGTGATTTGCAATTTATATACTCTTTGGGTGGGGTAAGTGTTGTACAGTTGCAGATCTCCTTTTCGTATGTAAGAGTTTATTCCTGTCGTTTTCTGTAAATCTCAGAGCTGGGCTATTTTTCCAGCTGCTTTGTTTCTAGAATGAGCCAGACTGGGCTTTCTTTGGCCAGTGTGTTTCTTTTGCCAGAGTCTGTAACTGCTCATGAGCCTACTACTTAATATGATTCTGGTCCAAAGTAGCGTGGCTGTTACTTTATTAGTAGCAGTAGCCTTTCCTTTCTACCCCCTGAGGACCAAAGGTGAATTGTAGCATGTGACAAAGATCAAAAAATCAGAAAGCCACAAAAAAGACTCATCTATAGTTGTGGAAGTAGATAAATAAAAGGACTAGATAAATGTTGTCTTGGTCTCATGTTACCAAGTCACTTACTTTAGACATGATAATGGGAATGAGAGCCCATCACATTTACTGGCAGGTACGCAATTCTGTGACTGTCTGAACTTCCATAACCAGCTCTGTGTAACTGCTGAGGCTGATCCATCTTCGCAGCATTCTGTGCAGGATGACAGCTGGGAACACGCTGCCGAGGTGGGCCCTTGGTGCTGGTCTGCTTAGTGTCATCTGGGAACATCGCTGCTCTGGCACTACGGAATAGCTGCTCAGATTTGTCAGAGTTCACTGGCACTGTTGGACTCTGTGGTAGGTGGATGCAAACTTCATTGACGAGTTGAGAAACTAAAATTCTTGCAAAAATGTGGTTTGACTGTATAATATTATAAATAGTCAGGTGAGGTTACTGCAACGTGGTCACAAAATGTTGTTCTTGAAGTGTAAATATGAGAGAGACTGTGGGGCCTTAAGATTTAGTCTACTGGTGGCCTGGGCATTGTTGTAGCATTGTTGTATTTAAACTTTACTATCAACATTTAGGAATGCATATAGATAGAGATTGATGAAGATTTATATTAATTGTGCTTTCAGACTCCTTTCCCCTTTTTCTCTGTGCTTGTAAAAATTCCAGGATCAAACAAGCTTGGCCAAATCAGGTTGCTTTCTTCTAAAACCAAATCAGGTTGTTTTTTGGTTTGAATATTGTCATGGGGTGTTTTTTTCAAGAAATGCTCTGTAGAACAATTAGTTACTTTCCCAGAATTGGGCTGATGTTTCCAAATGGAATTTAACAGACTGTTACCAAGAAAATGGCACTGCTCGGAAGATTTTGTATAGTCTGTAATGACATGTAATGTGTCTGGGTGGAGAAGTTTTTGAGTGTGTGAAGGCAGGAAAAATTAGCTGTGATTTTTACTGTGTGCATGTCCTTTGGTAATGTTGTTTTGTTGAGAGTCCTTTGTGAACAATGGTGGAGGAGAGGAAAACAATGGTTGAAAAATCACATGTTGGTACGTTACCTGTAATGTTCTCTACGTTATTATTAAAAATTAGTTTGATACTTCCTCAGTTTCATTAGACTAACTTTACAAATGCTGAGAAACCTGTTACAGGGTTTTTCAATGAAAGTAACATAACTTAAACTTTTCCTTCTTTAGGCCAAAGAAAGAAACTGGGCAGACTATAGCAAAGCTCCTGTTATTGGCAAGAGTAAAGAGAACTCTAACAGAGCATTGAGAAAGCCTATTCTCCTTTATCCTCAAGCTGCAGATCAAATGAGATTCAAATAAAACAAAGGAAAAGTAAGCAAAGTCTTCCAAATTTGGGGGAAGGGAGAGGTGTTAGTGTGTGAAGAAAAGAAGTGTACAGATTTGATCAAGAAAACTGTTGCACAAACTTTGGAAGTCACAAGCTTTTTTAAACTAACAATTCCCCTTTTAATATTGTAGTCTCTTCAGTTGTCTGTCGAGGAGAACTGTTATGTGAGAAGGAGTATATAATTTCCAGACTGATAGAGAGTTTACCTGGTAGCAGATAGCTAGTGAAGAGGTTAGAGGAGGCAGTGAGTAAGAACAAAGGTTAGGCTGGGAAGAAGACAAGAACTATCAAGGGTTTCAACCTTTATGCCATTCTGACAGCAGCTGTGATACTGATGAGGTATTTAAATGGAAAAGGGTCTTGTAACCTGTTCTTAAGATGAACCTCTTCTGAAGAGTAGATTGTAAGAAAATACATATATTTTGTGGAATCATGTTACTCCTAGTTTGGAGACTCACCTTTAATCTTCTAGTGCTTGTAACTTGACTTGTGAATACAGCTTCAAGCAACCACATCTAATGTCAAATTCTTTGGTGGCACTGCCGCTGCTTTGTGTGGCTGTGATACAGTAAAATTCTTCCTTGATGCTTTTGTTTTTGATATAACTTTTTTTGGCTGCTGGGAAAAATCTCGCATCTGTCAAGCATGAAAATTCTGAGAGCCTTGGATAAACTTTGAAGGAGAAAGATTTATTTGGAATTATAGATTTGATGTACTTTCTCTCATAGGTTTCTTTTGCCTTTTCTTTGAGTGCACGGCTAAATTGGGCTGTACTCAATCCAAACTTGATGAGCTTGCTAGTTAATGGTTAGGAGACAAATTGCTATTACATTTATGTAGTAGTTCATGATTTATTTATTTTTTCTACTAAAGCATGGGTATTTGTATAGAGGAGAACATTTTACCTGAACAGTCTTTTTACTGCTTTGAAGTAGGTGGTTAGGACTCATGGAATATTTTTTTTCTACCTACCTGTCATCTTGAACTTTACTGGAAATCTCCTTTTTGCTTTGTTTTTAATTCAGCATCTAGTCATACACTTAATATTTCCTCCTTACATTGAAAATGTATTACAACTTTTTGTGAGGATGAGCATTTACTTTGATGACTTTGGTCTGAATTTCCATGTGCAATGCTTGGTTTGCATTGCACTGCTGCTATGATGAAAGATAGATGCCAGGAATATATATTGCAAAAATCTGTGTTGTTGACTTTTATGTTGTGCTTCAAGGTAAAACTTGAATGTGGTAGTGGCGGGCTTGATTGAAACTACTGGTCAAAACTCAGCAGATGAGAGAAAAAAGGGGGCTTTATAAAGGATAGTATATGAGTACAAGAAGTTTGTATTAATAGAGATGAGCTCTTACTAGCATATAATATTCAGCTTAGGCTACTTTTTAAAAAAAAATGTATCTGGACATGATTTAAAAAAAAAAAAAAAAAGGGTGATGACATACCATTAAAGACTTAAAATTTTCATGTTGGAAGAGAGAGAAAATTGGGATTGTCCTCATTCAGCTGAACTTAAGATACTGTGGATTTGCCTTAATTACAGCTGTTGTTGGCGCTCTATCCTCTGTAAGTGCACTAATGAAATCCCTTACTTCAGCAAGACACAGAAGCTGTTCGGATTGATAACAAAATGTATCCTTGTACCAAAATGGGATAACCTTCACTTATTTGCTGACAGCTATGCTGGTGATAGGTGTGATTAGTAAAACTCTGGTGCAATCAATACCTGGGAGAATAAATTACTAAAACTATATAAAGGAAAAAAATAGTGTGAGTTTACGTATACCTAGTTTAATAGCTCTTCCCCCCCCCCCCGAATAACTCTCTTGGAGGTGGAAGATTAAAAAACCAAAAGAAGCAAGAAAAAACTGATTTTTTGATACTGTATGATTAACCTACAGAACTCACTAATCTGAAATAACAGCAGGAATTTTTTGCTCTTGGCCTCAAAATAATTGCTTCTAGGGTTAGCAGAGGTATAGAGGAAGGAGGGATCATGCTTAACATGCTTTGGAGCTACCTTTTTTTATTTTCTTTTTTTCTTTTTCCTCCAACTGTTGTATGTTGCTAGAAAACTTTCAACTATGTCTACTGAAAGCAAATACTCCTAGGCTTGAATGAAATCATGACATGATGTCTGTGCTGTAGGCTATAAGCCTATCCACTAGTGTGTTGTAGAGGCTGTTTAATTATGGAAAAGAATCCCAGAACTGGATTGTGCCTGGCTTCATGCATGTATATTACTGCATTTTTCATGTATTTTTGGACTTTATGCTATATTGTAGGAAGCACATTTATAAATGTTCTTAATTGGATTAAATTTTACACTTTTGGGGGGGGATCTTCTAAAGGCAGCACTACAAGAGCTTCCAGAGCAATGTGAAGCAGTTAGAAGAAAGGATTCTTCACAAAAGCATTTATAATGTTAAGGTGGTAGTTGTCCTTATATATAGAGATGAGGGTACCTTGACCTCTCTAGCTGTTTGTCTATAATATTATACCTAGTGTTTTCAGATCCTGAAATTGTTTCATATAGATCATAAAGCATTGGGCTGCAGTTTAGTTGGAAAGTATCATGAAAAAAAATCTCTTGTGAGACTAAGAAAGGCAGGCAGGTGATTTCTTCTTATCCAGACTTCTAGGAGGATTTAGACTGATGACAAATCTCACTAGAAGAAGAGTCTAAAAAATAATACTTCCTACTGATGTAGAACACTTCAGGCCAAGTATGCTATAAAAGGTAAGCAATATAGTGCTTATTTTACAGTTTAGGGGGAAACAAAATGGTAAAGTCTTAAAATCATGTAGCACTCAGTAGAATTGGTGGAAAAAAATTCCAAACCACTGCTGTAATATTGGAAGCTTCATTGCCTAGATACAAGTTATTTGCAAAAAGTGGGGAATCAGCACTCTGTCCTTTAAACTCTAATCTTAGGACTTAAGCTGCTTGCTCTTACAGTGACTGTCCTCTGCATACTTTTAAATCTGGCATTTGCTCCGATTGGAAGTTATTCTGTGCATTCTGCATAGCTGGACTCTGCCTACATGGATCTTTATAATGCAAGCAGATAGTCTTTATCAGCATAAATTCTCCAAGGAATCTCTGAGGATTCTCATTTAGTTTCTAGTGCAACACCTGGAGGCTTTCAGGTTTGAATTTTCAAAAATAAAAATGCACGTTTAAATGTAAGATTGCCATTAATACATTAAACAAAATTGCTCTATTCAGTATTTATTTGGTAGAGGTGAACACGATTTCATTAATATTAACTAGAGGAGCCCTTTGGCTTTAAGCATGCAAAAAGAATTTTCAACTAAAATTGGCAACTTCATATTCCAAATCTCAGAAATCTTTCTGAGGCCTTGTGGATGGTGTGGAAAGCACCAGTTTTTAACATGTCTCTTCAGCAGCAGCAGTACTGTACAATTCTACCAGAAATTTCTTTGAAAGGTTGCTGTCTCTTGTGTTAAACTTTTTTTTGGCTGTGTAACAGTGATAAACACTTGCTTTTGGGTAGTGATATGAAATTTTGTCAGAAAAATTTGTAAAGTACTCTTACAATCTTCACATTAAGTATGCTGTAGATGGACAACATCCTCATCGATTTTTGTTAATTCACAAAATCAAGTGCAAGAGAGAAACATTCAAAGGGATGTGGGGTTTTTTTGTCCGTAGTAGTATCCTGTCTGAACTGGTGCTGTAGAGATGGCTTGTTTTCAAGATGTCAACAATATCTATTGATCTGAAACCTCCAGAATAACAGTTGATAAAAACCTGCAGGCAGCAAATACAAGACTTAAGGTTGGCAAGGCAAAATAATAAAATAGTTTGATGTATGGGAAAGTAATCACAATCAGAGAGAGAAACGAGGCAATTGCATGCAAGTTCCAAGTAAAAGAATCTTTTAATGAGACTTTGCAGCCGGAAGAACAAATACCATTATACACCAGAAGGAATTTGTGTCTTACATAGACTTGGCCTTCAATATCGTATTCCCAAAGCCTACGTTTACTACAAGAGGAAGCAACAAGTTCCTTCCTTTCTTATATTGCTGGTAAACATGTTTTGAGAATTTAAATCTTCAGTTACAAAAAACCCAGCTTCTTCCATGAACACCTTTGTAAAGGTAAAAAATACTTTAGATAGCAAGTGAATGTGAAGTTCTGATTCTGAACATTCTGACAAGTCTGAATTAAGGGTCTATCACTTTTTCCAAACCTTGTTTTTTCCTCCTGAAAGTTCAACGTCAGTAATACATTTTTACTAGAGATGTGGAAACTAGAATGCACTTTACTATAACTAGAAATACTAGCGCACGTGTTGTGGTGGTTTGTTTTTTTAAATTATTTTTTTCTGTGTGTTGTTTTTTTTTCTTCCAGATTCCATTTACAAATGTGTTTCAATAGGTTTTTTCCTCTAATAGAAAGATCTTAACAACAATGTGCCCCCCCGTCACTGTTCCCAAACTTCAAGATGTTAGTCATAGAAAATACAATATAAGCAGTGAAGTATACAGTATGAGCACTGAAATCACTGAAGTTAAACCTGCTATCACTTCATTAAACAAGTGGACAATGTCTTTGTCTTCGCTCATGTTCTGATAAATAATAAAATACAAATGACGAGAGAGTTGCCCTTATGCCCTTTTTTCCTTTTTCCTCCTGAATAAGAAGCAATGATTTTAGACAAAGCTGAAGACATCATCTAGAATGGTGGAAAAATTCACTTAAGATTAGTGAGAGGTTGGAATCTGTGCATGAATGAATATCATCCAGGCAGTTTAATGTTAAATAAAATATTCTGATGATGTTGCTTGCTGTTATTAGTTTCTAGAATTTGGTTAGTATTTAGGGCAGTGTGAAAAAGTAATTCTTTCTCATCTGTGTTTATAGTATACAGTGGTCGACTGGATAAAATGGAAGAGCAGGAAATGTTTTATGTGGGTGAGTTTCCACAGGAGACAGGATAGATTTTTTTTTGAGCATTGGATGTAGGCTGAGAAAACTTATTTTGGTTAGAGTGGAAAGAATTTCTTGTGGAAGTGAGATATTGTGATCTCAGTTTCCTGGGATAGCCATTTCTAGTTCCACAGTACTTCATTACAACATTAATTCAGAAAGTGCAGAGCCATACTTGAAGTTGCATTCTGTATCATTTACCAGCTTACTCTATACTCTGCTGTGTTCAGAATTTCTTGGGAGGATTATTTTGTTAAAGATGAGCTGCATTTTAAAAATAGATTGACTTGTATTTTGGGGATTCTTGAGAAGGCAGTTTTCCTGTAATTATTTATAATAAACCTCTTGAAGTGCTTTGTTTCTTTTTTTTTTTTAATTTGCTTTTCATGGACACCTTTGCCTTCACATGCTTTCTTCTTATGCATGCAGAAGATGAGGTAAAGAATTTTAAGACAGGTAGTACCTCTGCTTAGATTTCAAGGCTGGATTCGTTAAGAGTCAACACAGATGCACTCTGCCAGAAATTGGCGATATAGAAAGTATTCTTCATGCACTTGCCAGTTAGCAGAGTACATAGATAGACAGACTGTGATTTGAAGAATATCTGTTGCTATTTTGCTGGACTTCTGAAATTTCAATAGATTTGATACTGAGTAGCTCTTTGATTAAGAGAGTGGAAAAGAATAGCATCCGTTGATCAGTCTAGGTTTAAAAAAAGGAAAAGGAAAAAAAAGGCTGACAATAACTTTTAAGACAGGAAGATTTTTTGATCCCTACTTGGTGATTTCAGAGATGAAGAGACTTTGGTGTCTTAAGTTGATATAATTTAAAAGCAAGTTGTTTCTGATAAATCATGCAGCAGATTTTTCAACCCAAGTTATGCCTTCAAGAAAAGGGGACTTTTTTAGGTCACTAGGGGATGAGACAGCTTTTTCTAGGACTGTAGATTTTGGCCAAAATGATTGGGACATGCTATCTGCCTTAGCCCTTGTTGATCCTTGTTAGGATGTGTCACGGGTAGTTCAAATTTACTGTTTCCCAGTCACAGCAAGTGTAAGTGGGAAACATAGTGAATGACTTCTCTTTTGGGTGTATGTGATTTGACATTACCACTTGTAACTTGTGAACCAATGACTTCTATGCCGTGCAATAAAAATAAAGGAAGCGTTAGGCTTGGTGTAGAACGAGAAGTAGAGGAAATCTGGACCGATGTAAATAGCTTTCCATAAAAACAGAGTATTCAGAATGCAAATATAAACTGGTTTTGCTAGTTCTCTCTTCAAAGCATATATAAAATAATTTTGTAAAAGGAAGCTACCTTTAACTTGAAATATGATTATCATGGCATTTCACAGAATATTTGATCTGAATATTTTTCTTTTGTGGTAGATAGAACTTTTTCCTTTGTAAACAGAGCCAGAAGTTACAAAAAAATACCCAGTGTTGATCCACTTCCTCCACATGGGACTGGCATATCTATCTCAATCATGGACTTCCCCTGAACAGCAGTGGAAGAGATTAAAGTACACTTTGTCCTGTGATCATCTGACCGTCTTTTGATCTTTCCTATTCTTTAAATGCTTCTACTAAAATCCTTGTATAGAAATATGGATCCCAGCTGGGGGTTAACTTCATAGGTGAAATGCAATAACCTTGTATATTTTCTCTTCTCTCTCCTGCACCCATAGACAAGAACCCAAACTGGAGTTCAAAATGCAGAAGGGAGAGCTTGGACAGCATGTCTCTTATCTGTTGTTTTGTGACCCAGGCTTTCAAAGCTTAAGAGGTCTTTTGATTTCTAAAAGAGGCTTTTGGTTTCTTGCACTTCAAATGACTTTATACTGTATTTTGGTAGCCTGCTGAGATTAAGAAGTAATTATTGAAAGCTGTAGATAGCAAGTGTAAGTCAAAATACAAACACTTTGTTTTTACTACTGCCTCAGGCTGAATCTTAAAGTGGTTTTGCCAGCCCATATGTCATGATTCAAAAGAATGCTGTTAACTTTCAAAAGAGTAATAGTTGAACATAGCATCACATAAAAATCAGCTTTCCTAAATGGCACTGAATTACTTTTCTGCTCTTTTTTTTTTAATAGTTAAAATTTAATCCCTTTTAAAGTTAATTTGTTTGGTTGGGTTTTTTTGTTTTGTTTTGTTTTGTTTTTCTCCCATCAGTGCAGTATGTGTTAGACTGAATGTGAATTCTATTCAACATATTATTGGGTAGTTACTAAAAGTGTCAGTCCCTGGGCTCTTGGATACTCCAGACTATATTAATACTACATTATTATTTACAAATATTCCCATTCTTATCTCTTAATGCTGATGTAATTACTTTACACATCTATCCAATGCTTTATTTTCTATTTAGAATTTAATTTGTTACACTGAGCAGGAGGGAGTTTATATATTTTATATTATAACAGTTTATATATTAGAACTGTTTTCATGAAAGCATAGTCTAGCAGGCTTGCTAAATTGAGTTCCCTGTACTGGGATGCTGTTCTGTTTAATCCTGTAAGACACTTCACATGAATGTGTAGACTCATTGTTGAAAGAAATAGAGCGAAGGAAAGTGATAAAAAGTTAAAAGAATAAAGCAATGTAAAACTTAGCTTATGGTTCATTTTCTGCTATTCAGTCATCTTGCAAACTAGAACATGGGAAATGCACAATGGTTGCGATTCAAGTGACATGCATGATTGTTCTTTTGCAAGAATATCAGACACCATTTTTGGTTATACTTCTGATTTTCTAGTTCAGATAGGAAAAGAAGGACTAGCCTGTACCATCCAAGTGAAAAATAGTTTTGCTATTTGTTCAATAATTTTTACAGAATAGAGCCCTTAAAGATTATGGTGAAATCTGGTTTAGTTGCTTGAGAACATAGCAGTTTGTGCAATGGAACAGGCCTTTTTTCTACATAAGAATATCACGTCATAATTGCTATAATAAAAACTCCTCACAGAGGAGTGTTAAGCACTGGAAGAGGTTGCTTGGAGAGGTTGTGGTATCTTCATCGTTGGAGTTTTTGAAAACTCAGCTTTGGACAACCTGATCTAACTTTGAAGTTGGCCTTGCTCTGAACAGGAGGCTGGGCTAGATGACCTCCAGAAGTGCCTTCCAACCTCAGCGTCCCTGGGATACTGCACTAAAAAGTGGCTGTGAAGAGCTTGCAAATGGCAGAAGCTTCTTGTGTGGAGAATACTCGGTGTCTTCTGTGTGTTTTCAAGTGCTTCTGTCCTACTTGCTTATATCCAAGTAGTGATTTTTCCTGTTGATCTCATCTGTTCTATTATGTGTATGATCTCAAGGTCTTCTTCACAGTTGGTTTATGTTAGTTTATGCAAGGAAGGTGGATGCTTATGGAGGTATAGGGCAAAGTTTCAAGTAGTTAAAATACCCAGTTTATTTTAACACAAGGAAAAATAAGTTTTAAATATCAATGCTGCTTTTATTTTCATACAGGAATTGGACTTAGTATTTGAATGTTTTGCATAAAAGAAGATAAGGAATGGTCTTGTCTCTTTCACTGTGTAAAGTTGTATCTGATGTTGGTGACCAGCAACCCTTCCCTGTCCTCCCCTAACGCCCTCAGAATTTTCTCTTAAAGCATATGCTGGAAATACCTCAGCACTGGTTAGCTGATCCTATATATGCTGTATAGAAATAGTGAATAGTGCTTCAAGCATGATAAGTACATAGAGGAAAAAACAAAATCAGTAGTTCCCCTGTACAAATTAGAGGAGTGAAAGTGCCAAGACTTCTGACCTCGCACATGGCAAAATCAATGGATGGTCCTTTGCTTTCAAACCTGCCGCTCCGGTGCTGGTTCAGTCACTGTCTAGGTATTTTTGTGGAGTGATTCAAGCTATTTGCATTTTATTTAGCAGTTGTTCTTCTGTGCCCTTGTCCAGACTCAACGGTGGGGCTTTTACCAGAATGCCAGGCTGAGGGGTGGCTGGATGCTGTGAGGATGGCGCTCTGCAATAAGACACCTTCATGCTTAAGAGCTCTAGAGTCAAGATTCCCATGGCAGCCTCCCTGCTCAGCTTTAATTTTTTTTTGACATGTGTGCACTGAGTAAATTAATAATACGTTGTCACCAATATACTGCTTTCAGTTTGCATTATTGTTTTAACGAGTCATCGAGGTACAACAGTATATGTTGCATATTGTAGTCATGCTTGGAAATAGAAGCAGAACCGAGTCAGAAGACTTGTCTAAAAGATACTGAAAGAAAGATGTACTTTCTTTTCAGTACGTATGTGCTAGGAATTTATTAGAAGCTATAAAATGCTGAAATGTAAGACAAAGGAAAAGTTAAGGTTGTTTTAATAATTTAATTTTAAGATAAAGATTTCTGTGTGATAACTTGAAGCAATAATTCTTGGTGATAGAAAGCATATGGGCTGGGAAGACTGAAGAGCTGGAAATACCACCCCAGGTACTTGATTATTTGGTGCTCTGAGGCTATCCTATAAAGACAGAAGAAAATTCTGTGAAGAGTGAAACTGATGAAGTCTGGTTTCCTAGTAATCTGTGCTTTACATCCCTTTTTGTAACCCCTACTCCCTGTTCCTCAAAAAAAAAAAAAAAAAAAAAAAAAAAAAAAAAAAAAAAAAAAAAAAAAAAGACCCTGCCATTATTATATTGGAGGAGACTAAGACCATGAAGTTTGCCTGGACAAGAGGGAGCAGGTGGGCTTGGCTGGCTTGGATGTAATTGTGTACTGACTTGCCAACTGATAGATCACAGGTGGTGATGACCGAGGTTGTACTTTTACAGCGTCTTGCTCAGTGAGACACTACATTAGGTTTCTCTTTCTGTTCTCCACATAGCTGCTCATTTTCATGAAACCTATCCGTCCAGTCGGTTCCCAAGTGTTTTGAGAGGCTGGGAGGAGAGACAGCACAGTCACAAGCCCTATCTCATTAAAAGCTAGACTAAAAAAACATACCCCACACTACCAAAAAAATTACCTAGTTAGAATGAGGCCCTGAAGTTTGTGTGGTTTTACGCTTTTTATATAAGAATATATAAACTGTTTTTTGAAGAGGAAAGATTGAATCATCTCATTGGTCACTTTTCTGCTGTGATCTTTAGCTCCCTCTTGCAACTTCACGTTTCTTTTTCAGAACTTAATTTAGATACTGTGCATGGAGTGTTGTTCTGTTTGGGTAACTTCTGTTCTCAGTGCAAATTGTAATTTGATTGAAAAGCTTTTCTGTCCTAAGTAATAACCAAATTAGATTGTGTCTTCTGTTATCCTCTTCTCTGGTAGTGTAACAAAACCATTTATTTCAAATAACTTCTTGACCTTTTTGAATTTTAAAACTTTGGCAAAAGCTTATTTGCTTTGTATTGTCAATATGTTGAAAACTGTCTTCATGCAGAGCTTGCTAGCTGCCAAATCCTGTGGTCCCTTTTGCCATCAATTTTTTGGGGGGTGTTTTAGATTACATAAGAGTTAATATTTTTCCTGGTTTTTTAGATGCAAATATATTTTGAATTTTTATAGAAGCTTTATTGTATTTCTATGTTGCAAATTGGTTTTATTTTCAAAAAGCAAATAAAAAAAAAGTGGTATAATACAGAACATTAATGCGGATTTCTAGGATGTTTGCCCTCTCTGTGGTGAGAACAGCATCCTTGCTTAAACAAGGAAAGAGAAAAATGCTTTTTGTTTGGGAACTCCTATGCTTTCTAATTCTTGGAACATCTTTGTCAGTAGATTCACTTTTGTTTCCAGTTTCTAATGCTCTGGACTAATGTTAGTATGGGTTAAGTAACAACAAATTGTTCTAACCTTTATTACAGTATATACAGCCTGAAATATTAACTGGGGTCTAGCCTCAGATACTTGAGTAGCACTTATATTGAACAAGAGTAGTGACAAAAATGCAGCTCAGTGAGACCTGACAGACTGGCGCGAGCAGTGTTACCCATCTGATGACCAGAACAATCTCTGCTTCTGTTACTCTGCAGAAGCGTGAATGTAAGCACATGTTGGCTGCAGGAGAGGTGGCTGAAGGAATGTAATCAACAGTGGACAAAACTGACCTTGGTGACTGTGCCTCTTGTTATGTGCTTATCTGGCCTGAAAGGTGTGATTGTCCAAGATTTAACAGTTTTAAAAGACATCTAAAAGTCATATTCTTTTATTGTGATGATTTTTCCCAGGGATTAGAAATTGGAGCAAGAAATAGCTAGTAGTGAATTAAGAGTTAAGATTTAGCTTGCTGAACAGGAACCAGAGTCTTTGACTTGATGGCAGCTTGCCATGCCTTTAGGAATCGGAGGCCCCCACCAGAACTAGCCTATCTTGAATGTTCTAGCCAGATTCCTCTCCCTGCTTTCTGGAGGTATGTTATCTTCACTGCTGTAAGTGCATGGTATCTTACTGAGGTGTGACTTCAAAATTGCTTCTTGTTGGCAGTTTGAAACATGATTATGGGGGTATAATCTGAGTCCTGCTGTTAAAGGTTCCTGAAAAGGAAAAGAAGACATTGCAGATTACACCCTGTAGTGGTATGTAAACCATAGTAGAAAGTTGTTTGCAAAAGGGTGGCAGCTGAAATGTTTGTATTATCTGCACTTGTGTTCACCACTGATCTCATACACAGGTGTAACAGCATGCAACTTGCGTGCATGAGGACACAGCTCTGTGCATGCAGATTTGTGTGTGCAGTTTGACAGACATCACGTCTCCCCACTCCCTTGTTAAATGCAGCTCTTCCGTTGTAGTAAGGAGGTTTTTTATTGCAGTACTTCATGAATGGCTTCCTAGTTTTGCTGCATAAGATAATGCTGGCAATTCAGAGTATTGTGGAAGAGAATTCCTCACCAAGCTGGCCACTCTGGTGCTGCGCTTGTTTAGCTTTTCTGGTCTGACATACTTCTTCATAAAACAGAAATATATAAGCTGAAGCACACAAATCTTATTCTTAGGCATATTCTATAGTAAATTTTATTTATCAGTGTGCTTTCTGGTTGTTTTCTGTGGCGGGGTATCCAATACGTCACTTCCAAAAGTGGAGTCCTGTGGAGCCCTGTGCAGCTTATTTTGGTATGAAATCTTTCTTGCCAGCTGACAGTCCAGCCCCAGAAGAGTTTCGTATCTCTATGAAACTCTCACCTGCTGCTCATTTGGCATTCAGTACTCTTTCTCAGTTAAATCTTGAATATTATTCTTCTCACCCCTGCCTGCCTCATTGTGATTAATAAACTGAATAGTTTCCCTGGAGAAATCATGCTATTGGAAGACTTCACATCTCTAATCATCTTTAGCTGCTTTTTGTTTGGAAGAAACTTAATGGGGAAACAGATGTTCAATAGTTGTGTTGTATGACTTAGAAGTTCAGGAACTTTGTGCTTTCTTGACTTGCCAATTCTCCTGTCAGCATCTATTTTAGTGCCTCTTTTTCTGAATTTCTTCTGTGGGTCAGAATCAGGCCATGCCTTGTTTTATTCTGGCATTTTAAGAAAAACCGCATTCCCTGTCTTGTTCTTACCAGTCAACATTCTTGAAGTTGGCTTTTGACTTCCAAGAGTTGACAGAACAGTAGAGGTCTTGAATATGATTAAAAAAAAATACGCAGTTGCAGTGGGAAAAGAGGCATCAGTATCTACCTAGAAATTATAAATTGGAGAACTGAAAACCTTTAAAGATTCCTAAACTGCTAGCTCCAAATGAAGCTCTTCCCATAGTTGCGCACAAGAAGCAAATCCGTAGATAGCATCCAGACGGGTGAAACTTAGCTTATGGAGTTGCACTTTTTTTTTCCTCTCTTGCTAATCTCCCTTTCTTTTACAACTGCAACAAAGTGCCAAGTCCTAAGCTCATGACTGGGTTCCCCTCTGTCCAGTCACAGATGTTCAGCAATGGCTGCCATGTCTTGGGCAATTCTCTAAAGCCAGACTACTTTCATCAACTGCTTTCCTTTCTCGCTCATGTCACTTCTCTTAACCTCCTTGTCTCTCAGCATCACATCTCATTTCTTGTATGCTGGTTATAGTCTCTTGAATTGCCTCTTCAGTGTCATCATTATCTGGCTTTTTGTTTGGTTTTTTTCATGGTTGCTGCTGAAACTCCAGTTCAGGCTTTGCTTACCTCCCTGGTCTGAAATAACCTGAATTTCCTCATTAACGAGAACTGCAAGTTACTTACAGTTCAGCACTGATTTTTCTGTTTTTTTCAGATACTGTTCTGCCAAGGCATTAGACTCTGCAGTCTTTGAAGAGTAGACAAGGAACAGGCAGATATTAATTCAGATTACGCACCAGCATTTATATTTCCCTTTCAGTTACTGTAGAAACTGTTTTCTTTCTTTGTGGGCTATTTTTTTTTTTTTTTGAGGAGGAGGGGGAGGTGGTGGTGGTGGGGAATGTTTGTTTGGGTTTTTTGTTTGTTTGTTTTTCTGGTTTTGAATAAGACCCAATCATCGGATCTACCGAGTTATGAGGCTGGTTTCCTTGCGCTCTCTCTGTGTTTGATGGAGATACAGAGACGCTGTCCCCCTGGGGCAGGGGGGCAGTGAAGTGTGGATTTGTCATTCAGCACCTCTATCCTTGCTCAGCTGATGTTGGTAAAGACATGAAATGGTATCAGCGATGAGATGCAATGATTTTGTCTTTTGTTTCTAGAAATAACAGTTAGCATCAGAAATGAAAGAAATTTCCTTGGCTGTTTAGTCTCCATGGAGAATTCTGTACCAAAACTTATAGATGCAGAAATGATTTACAAGAAAATACGTTCAATTACAAGTACTTGTTTTGGGCGTAGCGAGGGAAGATAAGAGATGACAAAAACCGTGTACAAGAAGGTTTGCGTGTTTGGGATGTGAGGCATTTGACTCCTTTTGTGGTATTGGTGGACATACTTTTATAATTGAGAAATGAACTGGGCCTCATTTCTTCATTCTGCTTCTCAAAGTTGAATTATAGTGCTTGAGGCAACTGTAGAGCAGTGGAATAGGTTTATATTTCAAGTGTCAGTTAACATGGAGGGAGAATTGGAGTATGCCTTTCTCTTGTAAATAGCCAGGCATTTCTCTTATGTAAATAGGTGTTGGATCCTCCAACTGTGCTTTCTCCTTCATGTGCTGAGGTTTTTTAAGACCACTTAACACTTGTCTGACTACAAGATAAGCAAGGAAATTATTGGAAATGGGTTTTAAAATTTAACCTGAGGTATTTTTCCTCTGTTGCTCTGCTAATGCTTTGCATGCTGACCTGGAAGAATCATAGTCCAAGATAATAGGTACTGTAATTCAGTCTTCAACTGTATTAATTATTTTTTCATCTACCTGTCAGTTGTGCTTAGTCCTGGTGAATTAATCAAGTGGCCATGTTATATAGGCCTTTCTCCTCTGTCAATTAGACTTGTATCACGTGTTCCCTTCATGTGGGGATGTACAATGAAAAGGTTGGAAAGTGTTTAAAAGGTAAAAACCTGTTGTGTTGTTCTAAAACAGACTTAAAGCAGCATGTCTTATACTTTGCTATTGCATGGGATAGACAGGAAGAGTTGGCAGTGAAGGTGCATAGACTCCAGATACCCTGTATAGTGGTTGTGTGCTTTTCACAGTAGCATCTGAGTAGTATCGTGCACGGTACTGGACCAGTGCACCTTCTCCACCACAGCCCTTGCTGCTTCCTCTGCTTCAAAGAGAGAGAGAGAAAAACATGGAAGAATGCAAGCTCTGTTCTCTTTTGTTCCTAGAGTGATGCCAATAATTAACTAACATGTTGCTTTCAGGAATAGGTTTTAATTCTTGACCTTCTAGAGCCATTGAAAAATATAGAATATTTTATGGGTTTGCTATGCTTAATATACTTAGGCAGTTATGTATGTATTGTGTTCACATGATGTGTGGAGACGTATTTATTCTTAGTGCTTTCTGGTTTTACATAGTCTCTCAGAGATGCTGTGTTTGTTTTATTTAAATGGAAAAAGAGGTCTTCATTTCTCAGAAGTTTTCTCATTTTTGCTTCACAGAAACTATCTTAGAGCATGGACACCAGTAAGAAGACAGAACCCCCTTTATCTGTGGAAATGGTGCAACAAAGGGCCAATCCTGATCGCAGTCCTTCAGCATCGATTTATGTTCCAGAGCAAGGTGGCTACAAAGAGAAATTTGTAAATGCTGTGGAAGATAAGTATAAATGTGAAAAATGTCACCTCATCTTATGCAATCCTAAACAGACTGAATGTGGACACAGATTTTGTGAGACCTGCATGAATGCCTTGCTAAGGTATGTTTTTTGTTGTGACAGAACGTGTTGATAACTTTGTCTTGTGAACCGCTGAAAATAGCGTGAACACCATTGTAGTTTTAGGAATACATTAAGCTAATGCCCTGGCTTGAAGCAGCCTTCCACTTGTTGCTTGCTTGCTTATTTGTTATCCATATGCTGGTGCAAACATTTGTGTTCTACTCTGGGTCAGGATGAGACAACTAAGCTTTCCATCAATATTGTTGGAATGGTTGTTAAAGTGGTTTAATCCCATGTAGTGATGTGCGTTAGGTAAGAATTTCATTGCCTGTGGAGCCTAGACTGAGTAGCTATTTCACATGACTGGTAATATGGCTAGTTTGGCGTAGAATGCTCTCAGTGAATTGTGGCTATGTGAGGAAGTGAGCCTGCAGAGGCTCCTTGGGGTGATGGTACCTAACCTAGCTGTGGACCCAGCCTTACAGTTGAGTGGTGGGACCCTTGGATAAATGTAACTGCTTGTGGAGCTTCCTTTTCCCATAACCATTCTAGCTGTATGTCCTGGGGCTTGTATGTTTTGTGGATTCCAGGAGGGTCAGGAACGCTGGCTTCTCTTACTGAGATATTTGGGCCAGAGTGCAAAGTGGTGGGTGAGTGAATGTTATAGGTGTAAAATGAATGCTGAGAGATTCAACCTTTCCTAGTCTAGGTAAGGATAAAAGTGTGATCATTCAAGGAGTACCTAGCTTTTAACAAGTATCTGTGCATCAGTAGAAGTATATTTCTTTGCCTCTCAACTTTGATGCATTGCTACTGATTGTATTCAGCAGTGTGATTTCAAAACTTGGTCTAATGTTTGGAGACCATTCTGCAAGCTTTAATCTCCTGGGGTAAATAAGTCAATACTTCCATTTGCTACTGGGAAAGCAGAGGTATAGAAGACATTGAGCTTGCTGGATGTTGCACACTGGACTACTAAGAGAGAGGATTTGACTTTAGAAGGTCTTGGTGATCTCGCGTTTACTTTTGGTGACCATCCTGACTCTAGGTATTACCTTATATTTCCCTTGGAAATACTGTAATCTCAGGTGTATATAAATCAAGACTACATGCAGCATGGCAAAAGAAACTGGAGGATATTACATTACTCTGTCTCATGGTAAAGAGTAACCTCTGTACTGGGCAAATACAAGGGTCCATAGCTCACTAATCCACTCCTGTAGGTTTTGTGCTACAGCATGTCAAATTTAAAACAACAACAAAAAAACCCTGCCAACTTTTTTTTCAATACACATTTTCAGGTGAGGTGTAGTTTTCATTTAAGAAATGCAGTTATTTCTTTCTGAATATATGTTTTTGGAAGAGTCTTACATGGTTAATAACAGTGACTGCAGAAAAGCAAACACCTGCCATGCTTGACGCATGCAGATGGACAGAGCAGATCCTTAACAATCTAAGCAGTAACAATTCTGGCATTGCTGGAATCTGGGCAATTTTCCTTCCCTGCTGTGAGACATGCACATGTGCTTATTACAGTGCAGCTAGAACATGTGTAATTTTACTTTCTTGACTTTCCAACTAGTGTGTTATTGAAAAGGACACATGGGTAAGACTGTCTACCACACTGCTCTTTCATTCGAGTTATTTCACTATATTTAAGTGCTTGTTGCAAACAAATCCTTTATTAAAATTAAATTTACAGCTCCTTTTTTTGAGAAATAAAAAGTGCCATAAAACTGGAAGCAAAATAAGTTTATGTTGTTTCTGCATTTGGCACAAAAAATTTTCATTCACTGTTGATATGCTGCTGCATACACACACACTGATTATATGTTAGCAGCTTCTGTTCCAGTGTTATTTGAGGACAAAGAATTGGGAGTCAGTGTAGATAACACAGTAAAGATGTCTGCTCAGTATGCAGCAGTAGTTTAGAAGAGAGGTGGGATGCTTGAGTGAATTCAGTAAGAGCAAGGAAATCATGACATTGTATTAAACACTAATTGCCCTCAAGTAGATTAGTTTCCTTTTTTTTTTTTTTTTTTTTACTTAACAAAAATATTACAGATATTGAAGCTGCAAGGTAGTTAAGATGCTCAGAAATATGATGGGACACGAATGGTCAGTTCAAGAAGCAGAAGCCAGTGAGATGATTTGAAATAAGCATACTGATTATGTAACATAATCAAACTTATTCAGCCTTTTACATTGATTTGCACAGCTCCTAGCAGCCACAACTTACAGCCTGTCAGTGAGTTGCTTTACAAAAGAATTTACCTAGCTTTTACCTAGTGCTTTTCATCCATAGATCTTGGTGCTTTTCAAGGGAGATCAGTATGACTATCCCCATTTTACATAGGGAAAAGGAGCTAAAAAGGAATGAAGGGATTTACACTACGACACCTAGCAGGTCAGAGCCAGAAACAGCTGTAGGAACCAAGATTTCCTACACTCCAGTTCAGTTTCTATTCACGGACTGTTCTGCTCCTCAATCTGCCTGTTGTCTAAGAGATCACAAGTTTGGTAATTAGATTACCAAAACAGCTACAGGGCAATAATTCAGATAAAGGAGGGAGCAAGGATCTGTAACAGTTACTAAAACCAGAACAGACTTGAAGGAGATGGACATAAATACTTTTTTACCCTAAAAGGATATATAATTGACTGTCAGAGGAAGTGAAGTTTAATTAGGTGTTGTTTGAAAAAGGACTGGATAATTGAAGAGAAAATATTTTGCCTGTTTGCACAGCTAGATTGAGAAGTGACAAAAATTGTGGATCAGGTGCAGACTGTAAAATAAGGAATGAATTTTGCCACCTTGAAGAAAACCACTGCGCAGTTGGCTGGAGGCATTGTGGTGGTCTTATTTCCTCGGGAATGCCAGATTACTGTCCACTGAAAACTCGATGTTCACATTTTTTGAAATAACATCGTGTTATCTCATTATAATGAACTATATCCACTTCTAATGATTTTAAAATATATTCAATAACTGTAACTAAGTAAAGTGCCTAATAAATGGAAATTTTTATACTACAAAAATTCAGATGAGTTAAACTAGTTTTTCTGTTTTCTTTTCTCTCCAGTTCTTCTAGTCCAAAATGTACAGCGTGTCAAGAAAGCATAGTAAAAGATAAGGTATTGTTAAAGTTATTTTTTATTCAAGAGTATTGAATTGTGTGGTGTACATAAGATGTGTTATTGCTTTGTGGTAATTATGTCATAAGCCTAACAAGCTACCTGAGGAAGATAATTTTGTTATAAGACCTAAACCTTGTATTTTATATAGGAGGACAGCTCACTTTTACTGTTAACCACATGGTAGAAAACAGCAGGTCAGCTTCATCCTTAATGGTCCTGCCAGGTGTCACATCTTGTTTTCATAGTTGGGAGCTGCAGCAACACATTGCAGTTGTCCTCCCATCAGCCAGGAGGGTGATAAGAAATACTGCATCTCCTGTAGATGCAGAGATGTGACAGATCTAGGCAAATCTTACTCCTGATTTAGCTCCAGATCAGTGTCTACTGTTTCACTAATCTGTTTTTACGGTGTGTTGTTCTGTGAACCACACTGGAACCAGAACAGTGTGGAGTTACAGTAACTAATAGAATCAGATGATTCTTCTATGGATATTTCACTGATACCCTCTTCACTGTTTTTCACAGCAAAACTTTGTATTGCCTTTGAAAGGTTGAGGGTAGAGAAAATTCTTTTTGACTTAGTACATGGTTTATGCAGTTTTTACATTAGATTTTTCTAAAGTGTTTAGTAAATTCTTTGTGTTAGTAGTCTTTCCTGCCTAAATGAATACTTGTTACAGTAACCATTTTCAAGAAAAAGTTAGTGGGTACATGAATCTCTCCTCGTCTTAACTCAAAATAGTTCTCTGAACAGTGCTCAGCGTAATTCAGTTTTGACATGGATGGTCTCTCCAGGAGCTCAGACCAATAATCATGACCCCTACTTTATTTGTCTTTTTAACGCTAACTTTCTAGCTCCCAATATACATAAATATGTACATTTATTATGAAACTTCAAATATCTCTAAAACAGGAGGCAGACAAGAAGGGCAATGTATAGTAAATACATGTTAGACTAACTAAGTCAGTGATTTTCATGAAACTGGAAACTTCTCTCTCCCCTTAGAATGCTGATGTCCAAAATCACTGAAGGGCTATTAGATGGTCTTGGAAAAACTGTTTAAAAATTGTCTTCTTACCTTAACTTCAGTCAGCAAAACTGTGCCTAGTAACCCTGTGAATTACTTTGGAAAAAATACTACAGTAGTGGCAATTGATTATTCAAATGAGATTTGTTGATTCATTAAACTTCACATATGCATCAGTGACCTGTGTCAGATGAGAATGGTTGCAGTGTTTCCTTCTTCACTGATACTGGGGATAGATTCATAGTCACTGTGGACAGATCTGATCATAATTCTCTGTTGTTGTTGTGAAACGTTAGCACGCAGAACTGTTCTGTAATTACACAAATCCTCCAGTGCCTGCAGTATAGCAGAACTCCATTTGTCAGAGAAGTTGGGCTTGATTCTTTGGTGTTTCTTAATGGTCATGAAAGCAGTTGCAAAATAACTAGAAGTTTTTAGCCCTTTGTTTTGGTCTTCAAAATAGTAGTAATGGTCTTCAGTCCTTATCTCCAGTTCCTGCCCTTAGCAATGGGGCTTCTTGAGAGTGCGGTTGTGTTGTCTCTATCTTTTATGGGGTATCACCCATAAAAGGTGGAAAGTCCAAACCCCAAGCTGTGTATTTCTAATTTTTTGCAGTTCTATTATAGACAAAAAATGCTTATAAACATTAAAATGGAGAGATAGTTAAAGCCTGCTTATCTGTGAAATAATAAACCTCCTCCAGTCTAAGACCTTAGAAAATGTCTTTAATAATGTGTTACCACTGAAGTGCGAGTAGGTGTTCCAACTAACCAGTCTAGTCATTGTGGGACTGTCTTCCATGAAATCCTTCCTCTCTGAACCACTGTGCTTTGACTCTTTTTTGTCTTTATGGTATTGTGCCTAATGCATCAGCTTGCCAAACGATGTAGAGAATTCTAGCTTATGCAGGCCTATCAAGCCTGGCAAGCAAATAGCAAAAAATTTAGTCCTTTCTTGTACCTTTCCCTTTATTATATTTATAGTAAATGTGAAACAATAGTAGAGCATCTGTCCAAATAGTCTTTCTCACTGGGCTGCTTCACAGTGGCGGAATCTCAGTGATGCGCACATTCAAGAAAAACTGAATGGTAGGGTTTTATTTCTGGCACATAAAGCTGGAATTAAATGACACTGCTGTAGCCAAATTGCATGGCTTCTACTTTATTTGAACTTGCATATTCTTGACAGGTTTTAAATTTCTAAAATGAAGTGATTTTTTTATTTTTCAGGTATTTAAAGATAATTGTTGCAGGAGAGAACTACTTGCCCTTCAAATATACTGCAGAAATGAAAACAAGGGCTGTAAAGAACAACTGTCTTTGGGTCAATTACTGGTAAGTAATCTAACATAATCATAAGCTTCCTTTTGAGTTAAAGAATGAGAAGAAATCTCACAAATTAAAGCCCCAGTCCATTTCTTGACTTGCTCACACTAGAGGTTATTCTGACATTTATAAATCAGATTAGAGTTAAACTGTTTTTAAACTCAGCTTTTTGATGAGCTATAAGGAATTGTAGTAACAAATCATGCAATTGTGTGACACTAAAGCTCAGAAATATAAATGCATGAAGCAAATGACAAGGGTGAACTAAAATTGGGAAAAATCTTAATGTGTACTTTACAAATGTGAGAAATTTGAATTCCTTTTTGGTGTGTTTTTGTTTTTATTTACCAGTCTTAATCCTCTCATATAAGTGGTGGTTTATGCATGGAGTTAAACCTTTGGCTTCTCCAGACTTGTACAAAATAACTTATAGCTTTGTTTTGTGAAGGCATAACATAGCAGTAATCCAATAATATAACAGTTGTAAGGTATGGCTAACCCAGCAGTTTGTAGTGAGATGTATAGGTACTTGCTTTGAATGAGCAAGCTCAGGTACTTAAACAATTTAGAGCAGCTTCTGTGTTTATGTGGAATAATACACCTTGGAAAAGAATGCTTACCTTTTGTTTAAATAACCTGTGTGGAATTTTGGACTGTGTTAGAGTGCTTTTAGTATAAAAGTAGCTCATGTACATCTATAATACAGTGAAATCCTGTCTAGGTAAAGGGAGTGTAAAGTCAGAAATGTATTCCTGAGTAGATTTGTTAGTGTTTGCTCTTGCACGATACAGTGCACAAAATAACTTTGCTTACTTTGGTTCTGAAGTTACTTAATGTGGGATGTCTTCAAAGTATAGAAGACATGCACAAAATTTAGTTGGCTTGACTTTTTTTTTTTTTTTTGATCTTTCAGATGCATTTGAAAACTGATTGTCAGTTTGAAGAGCTCTCGTGTCCTCGTGCTGATTGCAAAGAAAAAATACTGAGAAAAGATTTGCCAGACCACGTAGAGAAGACCTGTAAATACCGGGAGACAACCTGTAAATACTGTAAAAGCCAAGTTCCAATGATTATGTTGCAGGTGCAGTATTTTCTTGTGTATATAGAACAACATTCTGTACATTAGTGTGAAATAATAACTCTCTTGTGCTTCTCTGTAGCTGCCAATAGAGCCTTGGCCTCTCAGCCAGAATTAGTAAGTCAAAAAAGAAAATAGGGTGACTTTCAAAACACTTTTTTTCTGCAAAAACACCAGTCACTGCATTGACTAGGAAACATTTTCTTTTTTCTGACGTTCACATACTGCATTTAAAAAAAAATTCGGATCCACTGCGTAATACTGATACTAAAGTAATTTTTGCTATGCTTTTTTATTTTGCTTAAATTGATATAATAAATGCAACTGCCATGATAACAATTAAATGTTGTGCAGGAAGAGCATAAGCATAGCAATTGACTGGAGAAATAGCATCTTTCTGTATAATCCTTCTTCGGTACTGTGTGATCTGTTACGAGAGGAGAGGAGGAAATAGTGTAAAAGCAAACTGTGTCTTGGCATAACCAGGAATGGTACATGGCAGGCCTAAGCAGAGTTACTGCTGTTCCTGGCATATGAGTAGGTTATCGGATAAGCAGCATGTTGTAAGATAGAAGTATAGAGCAGAGGTTGAGAAAGTCATGCTTAACTTTACACATAGAATTGTAACTTGACTGTGTTAGCGTTATTTTGCATTAAACTGTATTATGCTGAATCTCTCTTGCTGTAATTTTCACTTTTTTTTTTAAAAACTCTGTTTACATAGTTTCCATAGTTTGGACAGTCTCAGATTTTGGACTTTCTTAGTACAGTAAGAGTGGTGAGAATTTGATTTTCATTCGTGTTCTTGTGTATTGTTAGGTGAAATCTCACAATGACGAGAAGCATTCTTTGCTCAGAGGTGGTGTTACAAAAAGGTGTAGGTAGAATCTCACTGAGTTCTGATTTAGATTGGGCTTCTAATTATTTGAGTGTATACTTGCAAGGGCTGGTACTTTAATAATTGTGCATTACCAAGCATAAGGTGGCTGAGACATGAAAATACACAGGGAAAATTAAGTTTATGCTGTGTTTATTCCGGCACATTCTGATACAGAGGTGAAACTGTATTTAGTTAGATTATAGATGCTGTTCTCCCAGAATTTTCTTTAGGTTGGGGAATTGATGTGAGGCAAAGAGTGACAGTAAAAGATGTGTAGTGTCTTAACAGACAAAATCAGTGAGTATTAAATATGTCCTATTTCCATATCTAAGTAACATGCTCACAGGTTCCTTGTAGGCAGTTTGTTTTTATAGGAGCCATGTAGTTAAATTTTTGAGAGTCTGAAATCATCCGTAAGTTCTGAGGAATATAGAACTCTGTTTTAGTTTAAAAGCTTTCTCTTTTATGAGATGGTGATGGATTTAACATTTACGAAATCTTTGAACTAGCAGTAGCTTTCAAGATACTCAGAAGCTGAGACAAGTTTTAGTCTGTCAGATTTTTAATTCACAGCGAAACCAATTTTAGACATTCACATTGGAAACAAGAGTGGCATATTACTCTGAAGTACAGAAAAGAGCATTTGTAAATAAAGTAATTGTTCTCCAAAATCTTAAGTGGTGGAATTAAGAGTTGCTCTAAGAGGTAATAGAATTGGCTTATCCAGAGAGCCAAAGAGGTTTGTTAAAATGTAGTTTTATGTTGAGATGTCACTATTCTGATTGTATTAAAGTTGGTACCACTATTCACCTGCTCTTAAAAGTTCTAAACAAATCTACATTTGTAAATCAGAACGTTTCCAAGCAGTGTTACATGTTCTCATGTTACATTGGCTTATATGTTCCAGTACAGTTTTGCTTCCATGCTGCTTTAAGGGTGCAGAAAGCTCTGCAATTAGAAGATTAGCAATTGACTGCTATTTTTAATTTTTTTTTTTGCCTAGATTTTTTAAATGTTCAGTGATTATAGAAATGCAGATGGTTTTATTTCTTGTGGCCTGATAAAATGTTACCTTGTTGTACTTTGGTAATGAGAATCAGACGCTTAATGAGACTGTACATTTGAATGAAAGACTCCTTTTGACTTCTCATTTGAGTTTTGTCACCCAGAGCCTGAGTTAATCTCCAGCTTCTGTAGCCTAAAATTTTCTCTAATGTAATAATGACTGAAGCAGGCCTCAGTGACTTGAACTGAAAATGGAGATAGAGGGAGCGTACCGAGAAAAAAGGTATGCAAATGGAAACAAAAATAATTTTACCGGAGTACATATGGTTCATGTCTTCATAGAATCCCATGACCTGTGGGGTAGGAAATCCCCGTTGTTGGAGGCAGACTCTTTAGTTAACAGTGTTAGTACACGTTTTTTTAGATTGCATTTGTCTTGCCTGCACTGTCACTAGGTGAGTTAACTTCTTAATTTCTTCTCTTTTGTTTAAACCATCTAAAAAGTGGGGGGTTTTGTCACAAAGGTACCTTTTCTATTCTATAACTTCTGGTAGATAAAGGTGGTGCATTGTTAGAACAGAAATTAGTAGCCTGAAATGCTTCTGAGTTATATTTTTCTGTGGATAATCCACAAAACTACTTGGAAGTGCTTCTCCTATAAAATTGTTACTTGGGCAGTAGTAGTATGATACAGATCTGGCAGGACAGCATCACTAAGTGTGTAGGCTCTTTCTGGCCACAAAAAGGCTGTCCCAGGCAGACCCTGCCAAGGCAATCTGGACTCTGCTCAGTAGTCTGAAATACAGCGGAGCTGACTGGGACAGCCACTGGGGAAGACGCAAGACGTTGTCATCTTGCTCCCTTGTCGCTGCTCTGGACCGGGCATGTTCGTAATGTGGCACTGGCTTCTCTGGGGAGCTGTGTTAATATCCAGCCTTCCCCTCATCTGTGCCAGGTGCCCTGCATGTGGTGTCACCCATGTTTTATGCTGCATTTGGCTTTTGGTTTTGTGTGCTCGACTGTGAATTTAGCTGGTCAGTAGGAAGAGGATTCTGCCACTGGAGTGGGATTACTCAGGTATATCCTGAAGTCACGGGGAAGGCTCCCCTTGGTTTCAGTGGGGGGGCCCTGGGAGGCAGAGTGAGGAGGAGAACTGGAGAGAGGGCTGAGAAGAAGTTGTATGTTGCCTTTTTACCATGAACTGAGAGTCAGTGTCATAGCCTTTGCCAGATAGTTTGGGTAAGTTAGAGGAGAGAGTAAGGGAATTAAAATTAGGGAATGGATGTTAGAAGGGAGTATTAATTTTCTAGTTTTGTAGTTGGTAAACCATTAAAGAAGTTTGTAGGGCAGTAGGCCCCTAAAGCTGCGCGGTAGTGTGTGATGTCTCTCTTGAACGTGATTACATATGTGTTCAGAATGAGGGGGGGCCAGGTCCAGTTCTTGAGTCTGAGCAGAAGTGGTCCTATGGGCCATTGCTTACCAGAAGAGTACCAGAGTCACCCTGACAGAGGTGTTCTCAGTCTGTTAGCATTGCTCCTGGTTGGGTATCCATGTCCTGGTGGGGAGGGACTGAAGCCACCTCCTCACCTCCTCATTTTGGGAGGCTGTCCCAGCTCTCTGGCTAAGGAGCAGCTTAGGCTTCCTTGCTTTCTGTTGCTGTGACTGTCTACATGTGCTACACCAAGTGAACGAGCACGAATAAGAAGGATGGCAGGATAGACTTACTTCAGAGCAGCACACCTGATGATCTGTTTTTAAAAGTGAGGAGGTACACGTTTTCAAATATTTGCAGATTTATGACAGAGTTCTGAACTGAGGCCTTTCACATTTCAGAGCTTGGCTCTCCTTTAAGTCTTGGTTTTGTTTCAAAAAATAGATGTAATTACTGGGCAAAAAGGGCATGCTATTTGTTCTTCCTTTTCTAACAGCCTTATAAATCTAGCCCTTTGTTTCCTTTGCTTTTCTTAAGTGCCAGAAATGAAACAGCTTGTTTCAAGTTGAATGGGACACGTCATTTGACATGAAACGAAATTTTTTTTTTCCAGATTTTTCATTTTGCTGAGGAAAAACTAGAGAAGAAATGTAAAATCAATTAGCTTGGGCCTGATTGTCTTCCCTCCCTATGGTGATATGGTTTGACAGCTGTACTGACGTTTCTGTCATCATCTAGGTTCAGATCAAAACGCCTGCCCAGCATCAGGATAAAATTTCAACATCTCTTTGAACTTTGGGTGTATAACAGTGAGACTTAGTATCAGATGTTTGGGAATCAAAATTAGAAAATAATTTGAGGGGTAATATCCATACATAGGAAGGAGAGATTCTCTGAGAGTGGGCAATGTACATTTCTGAAAAGCTTTTCCATGCACTGTATACCCTTACTAAAAAGGACATCTGTGGTGGTTCTGCTTGCTCTTAAAGATGCCCATTTTTGTGAGTAATTCTTGGGGAAGAAAACCTGAATTTTATTATTGTTTCATTGCTCTAAGTAAAAACAATAAAATGGGAAGCAAATAGATTTATTCTGTGTGGGAAAACACAAGAAAACCCATATTTTTGCTTCAGAATATCAAGACGTCTATCGAAAGCAGAAACTGATGTTTGAGCAATTGCAGTTCTGTAACTCTGCACAAGTGGGATAAACATTGAAAAAAAATCTTGTGTGTTTTTTTAAAATTATTGTAGGATGCTTTTCTTTGCAGGTAAGTCCTCTTTAATTTCAGAGTAAGAGTTAATTTGTGGTTTGTTTGCTTTTTCCTCTGTAGAAACATGAAGATACAGACTGCCCGTGTGTCATGGTTTCATGTCCTCATAAATGTAGTGTTAAAACACTCATGAGGAGCGAGGTAAGAAGTCATGCCCAGTGTTGTGCTGAAAAATTAAATATTTTTTTTTTTAGTAAGATCTCGCAAGAATTTTGCCAGAAGCCATTTCCTTATTAAAATGTGAGATCTAAAGAAAAGCTTTTTCTACCACACAGTTAAGTGTGATAACACTCAAATATTTTAAATGATTTCTTGAAAAACTATTTAAAAAGAAATAATTTCTTAGTTCTATGTCGTTGTTACACTCGGCTTGCCCAAGATTAGCGCATGCTTTTCCTGCTTTCATTTTTACTAGCTCTCCCACTGCCCTTCCCCCATTTGAAGCATTTTTGAGTACAGTAGAGCAGCATCTTGGGGTAGTTAGCTTATATTAAAATAAAAAGAGAGAATTAAAATTTAGTGGACACTGGCAAGAGTTAGTAAAGACTAGAAAAATCATATAAACATGTAGAATCATTTCATGGAAAAACTTAAATTATGATTAAATCTGTTAAATTTGGGAAAAAATAACTGACACTTAAAGAATTAGTGTAAGAAACAGGGTAATATGAGTACAACATTCTAACAGCCAGATGCAACAATGCATAAAAATTTCTCTTAATGTCTAGAAGCTTGCAGTAATATATAGACCAAATTAAAAAAAAATTAAAACCTGTTGTCTTTGAACAGATCCATGTTCTTGTACATTAAAAGATATAAGTAGCATCTCAAAGTCAATAGGTGTTATTTTTTTTCTAAAAATAATAACTTACTCACCAAGGATGGGGAAGAGCTTATTTAAGTCTTCAGCACTCCGTAAGACTCACTTAAGTTTCTGGTCTGAGGATGAGCTTTTCTTTTCACTGATACTTACTTCCTGAGTTGGATTTGTACTGTTTTTCAGTTAGACTTGTAAATTATTAATCATGTCATGGTGACAAGGCACATAAAGCACCTGCCAAACACAGGGGCAGTTTTTTCCCCCAGGATAATGAAATATAAAATACATGATAGATACTGTAGCTATTAAGAGAAATTGAGCTGCTAAGAAAAGAGAAAATATATATACTGAGCTAATTCTATCAGTGATTACTTCCGAGTTTAGATCCTGGTTCTGGAGCTCTTAGGCATATTCTTAAATCTTGATGTTAGCAGTTACTTTGAGAAGAGGTGTATCTGAGTGGTAATAAGAATTGACCCATTAAAGCCAGGGTCATTACATATATTGTCAGAATTGGGTTCTCAAACCATTGGTAGAAACAGAACTTTAAATGGTCATCTTGCCCTGCATCATCTGTTGCTGTATGTTGCTTAATTTTTTTCTGATACTGTGAAAATGTATATATTACTTAGCTGCATGGTTAGGGACAATGACTCTAATGCAGAAAATGGGAAAATGCCTGCCTAACAGTTTGAGACAATTGTGTAGTGTACAAGTGAATATCTTACTGTAGAATAAAAGGCAATTTTTCATGTTTAATCCATAACTCTTTGGCAGGCTTCTAGTTTTGAGAAGTTGAAATTGTGGCATTCTTGTAAAGCCTGTTACACCATGTCTCTTTCTTATTTGGTCTTATTTTTTTTTCTGAACCACATGTCTTTTGAAACTATACTGTGAATTTCTACAGATAGTGTATAGAACGTAATAGGTGTATGTCAAAGATGAGTGACCGATTGCATCTCGGTATCAGATTTTAAAGACTGTCCTGTCTGTTCCAGAGCTACATGTTCAAAGGAGAATTGGTTCACCACTTCTTTCTGTGGAGGTGGATGAGCTGAGTCACGTGGGGCTTATGGTGTGGGAATTTCAAATGAGATTTTGAAACCCAAAAGAGTGATGCCAGCTGAGGAGCTAGGCTTTAGCTCCTGTCTGCTTTGTGGGAGATGCAAACTGCAGATCCTGTTTTTGAAGAGTGTTTGTTGCACTATCCTTTCCAAAAATGGCTCTTTGCTCCAACTTTTAGGCAGTTTGCATCCAGCTGCTGCCCTCTGTGCTGCAATGGCTGCTCTCTGTATATATGTATATGCTTCTGTGAATTCGTTTATTTTTAAATGAAAAGTGGTCTGTGCTCATAATAATCCAAGATATTGGAATAAATCTCAATCTGTGAAAAATGCAGGCATTTTACTAATCAGTTTTAATCCTGTGTACTGCATTTTTTTTGAAGTTACTCAACTGTACCTATTCTAAAACTCTGTCTGTTTCATGCAGTACTTGTTTAGTCTTTTTTGTGTAATTTAACTGTTAAATTTAGGCACGGAGAATTGCATGTTATGTTTTGAAAAATTGGTTCCTCATGAAATTAGGATTAGAAAAAATGTACTTTACTACAGTGAAACTGATCTTAAGACTTGCTCAGAACACCAGTGAAAAATTACCTGTTGGGAGAAGATTAGTCATTCACTAAAGTCAAATGAAATCATATAAATAATTGTAGAGTGTGTTCTTTTTAATTGGGTTGCCTATTGAAATGGTCTTTAGTAGAAGTTTCACTGTATATTAAATGTATCACACTGTATACTGTATTGGCATGTGCGTGTGGTTTACATATGTGTATATATAGTATTTGCACTTTAGATCAGACTGGAGAAAATATACACACGTGTATTGTATGTTCTGCAAATGGCACACAATACAAACCTGATAACCTGTGCCCTTTATGTTTTGAGCATTATCATGCAAACGTCTTTTGCCAAAACTCACATTTTTTTCCTATTGCAGTTGAATGCACATTTGTCAGAATGTATTAATGCCCCAAGTACCTGTAGTTTTAAGCGTTATGGCTGCACTTTTCAGGTCAGTATATAACAATTATACTTCCCAATTGATGAAAGTCTGCAAATAAAACCTAACTCTTTGACGTGAAAGTTCTGGACTTCTCTAATCTTGGTTAAGAAAGTCATCCAGTTGCACCAAGTGATTATGCAGCAGATGTTTGGTTTTGCATTTTAAAGATAAACAATATGAAAAGCCCACACATTCCTGCAGTGGTTTGCGAGTTCAGTTATTAGGTACATCTTGTTGAAATAGGAAGATATGTATTTGAAGAACTTTTTAACCTAGAATAAGAGGAAAGTCACTTTTGTTCTTCAGAAAATAGACTAGTAACTTCAGTTGTTTCTATGAAAGTATTTATTTTCTTGAGCTAAGTATGTTTATATTTTCTCTCATTTGTGTGTCTTAATAGTTTTATTAAGGTTAAACATAGGTTAGTGCCCTTAAAACATGTATTTTTATGTGCATTCATATGTCTGTGTGCACATAGGTGTATAATCAAAGCATAGCATGAAATTTATTTAAAAAAAAAAAAGTTTTAGATTTTAATCCTGGCAATCCCTGCAATATTTTAAAAAATTTAAAAAGCACCAAACCTCGGAGTTTAGTTTCAGTAGTATTATTCCAGTCTCTTCCAATATTCTGCTTCCCTTACCATATATCTTGGGGAATTTGGATGCTTAGATAATGAAGTAGTCAGGAAATTTCAGAAACTGCTGACAGGAAAAAATGGAGTTTATCAGATAGTGTGATTCATTTGTTAGCCCATGATAACTTAAAGAGACAAGAACCATAAGCAGAACACTTCTCAATAAACTACTTCCTGCAGGTATTTCCAGGTTCTTAAATAATGAGCATTCATCATTTTAAGTGTTAACAGTAATGCTCTTAGTGGTAGAACTGATCAGTGCTGTAACCCTGCCCACTGTTATGTCGTATGTATTGCCATTCATTTTATGTATGTATATGTGTGCATATATGTACATATATCCACATATATATTTTTAGTATTTTATATAGAGTACATACCTTGAGGATCATTGAAACCCATTCAGTTGCTTTGCAGTGTATCTACCATCAAAGCTAATATACTCTGCATTGCAAAACACTGATGTAGGTGTAATGCAACACAATACACAAAGAAAGTAATATGGTCTTCATCTTATGTACTCTGTATATGATCTATGTGTGTTCTGTAAACTTCTTATATAGTGGTTATTTGTAACAGCATTTATAGGTTGTGCAGAGGCAGCATATCTGAATATCATAGAGCAATCATGGTAACATCTTAGGATGACAAACTAGGCGTTGTAATATCTCTCAAAGTAGTTTATAAAGCTGGCAGTTTCCAGTGATGATAAATTTATCTTAAATATTTGTCTTTAATAATCAACTGAGGGAAAATTTAGTGCTTATGAAGCTGTTCATGAAATACAACAGAAGTTTTAAATTACAGTTTGGGGAATTGGACATTTTAGGTTTTACTTGACTCAAGATTTTTATTGTGCTTTGTTTAGTGTAAAGCTCCACAGAAGACTCTAAAATACAATTCATTTTGTAAATCTTGTTCATCTTTATTGTCTCTGACGTATCAAGCACACTGGATGGAGATATATGGCAGTTGTATAAAACACTTGCTATATTAAATGTATTCCTGACTTTTGTAAATTCCCAAGTAGATTTCCCTTCTCTCTACAGTTCTGCAACATGCATCCGTGAACCAAAATATGTAGTGTTGGTTCGATGTCTTGATATAATCTTTCTTTGTAGGTTTAAAAGAAGTGGAATTGGCTAAAATGTATAAATTCTTTGTTGTCACAGGGAACAAACCAACAAATTAAAGCACATGAAGCCAGCTCAGCAGTGCAGCATGTTAACTTATTGAAAGAGTGGAGCAATGCTCTAGAAAATAAGGTATATCTTCTACTCACTTCTAATTTTCATTGATTTCTTTAAATCATATAAAAGTACTAGAAGAAGCGCTTTTTTTTCTGTTTAACAGCTGTTCAACAGTACAGCTAAAGTACTAGTAGGCTCCAAAAGCAATCGAGCCATTTAGCATATCTGGTACCTTTGTTATAATAAAATGCTGTGAGAAACTTGGCTTCGCAACTCCATGAACAATTTTCCTCATTGGTAACTTAATTAAAACACTTTCTTCACATAGATAAACAGTCCACTATTAAATTTCCTCTCTGAGCTGCCTTCTTACAAAAGGGAGGGTTCAGAAAGCTGTGGCAGCACTATGAGCTGTGTTTTTGCTACCTCAGTATTTTTCAGAGATAACATTATTAGAAATACCACGTAATAAACTGGTTATTTATTTATTTTTGTTCTTGCTCTCCAAACTTAACAACCTGCAAAGGTTAATTAAATTAAACATATTGTAACTCACAGGCATGATGATTTCTGCTTTAGTGCATGAAGTTCATGTTGCAGTGCTTCCTTGGGACTCCTGGTTTTAGATTGTTTGGGATTTGGGATTTGCTGGAAATTGTATCTGTATCAGCTACGATCTTGTGAATCATTTGAATGACTTAACCATCTGTTCCACAAATAAAATTTAAGGCTTTGATTTAAAAATACAAAACTTCAGATCAAATCACTGTTTTCTTAAATCTTTTTCAAAAAGTTTTACATAGCCATTAAAATAATGCTTCTTCTTTTTTGCGGCGGGGGTGGGGGGGAATCCCAGAATTACCAAACTGTTCTACAAATGCAGGCAGAAGAGTCAGGAGCCCCTTCAGATTTTTCTAGAATGAGTTAAATAAGAGTAACGATGCCAGTGTAAGCTCAGCGGTAGTTATGATATGTGTGGCTTGTGACTTCTGTCATCTCACAGCAGATTGCTAGCTTGAGTTTAGTGAACTCTGTCTAGAAAGCATATTCCCTTCTTGGCCTACAGTGATCTCTCATGCATGGGTTTCCAGCAAGGTCCTGCAGCCGCCAGAAAGTATAGTTTTAAAGCAGAAGTTAACAGGAACAGCAAAATATTATTTTGTCCCCAGCACATTTGTCCCTGGACTGCTTGTTTTTGAACTTCAAGCCTCATAAGGAAACCACTGAACATGGGAGAGCTCTAGTGTAGTTTTTTTAGATAGAATTTTTACTACACGTGTAGGCCTTAGTCTGATGATCAATTACAATACGTAAGTTTGCTTTTGCACTTTAATGTCTCTGTTAATGTAGGTACTGTACATTTTACAGTTTTAATGGATACAAATTCATATCCTTAGTTTTTTTTAATTTAGTCTGATTAAACCTATAGAATTTATTTACATCATAGGGAAAAAACATGTTCCCTGTGACTTCCCAAATAGATCACGTTCTGCCTTTTGTCAGTGTCCTGAGAGGTGCTTTGTCATTTAAAAAATACCCAGCAGTTCTATGTTTGTCTCTTACAGAGCTAAGGGAATATACACTTTACTACTCTTTTATGTTCAATTTTTGTTTTAACTTTCATTTAGGACATAACTGCTTATCATTGTTTGTCTTTTTTTTTTTTTTTTTTTTTTTTCCCCCCTCCCTTTTCACTTCCTGCTTTGTAGACTTCTTCCTATTCATAATAAAGAGTTGAATCACTGGAAATCCCAAGACCGTGCCAAGTTACCAGAATAGCTAACCACATATCATATGTCAGTGACTTTATTCTAGAGAAGGCTAACAAAATGATTTGTAACTTCATTGTTGTTCTCTTCTTTGAGAAAAAATTAATCGATACACTGAAGAACAACAGTGCAAAGTTAACTTAGCTGATGAATATCATAGAAATCTTGGCCCTGCTGAAGTCAGTGGAAGTCTTGTTGGTTTCTGTAGGGCCAAGATTTCATTTGGGGTACTCGCTGTGATATGTATGGCGGGGAAAGGAGAAGTTGCTTTCTTCCAGTCACCACGTTCTTTAACAGTGCTTGTGGAGTATGCAGACTGAAAGTCTTCAGAGCCGCAAAGATTGCGCTAAGTTATGAGTTTGGTATTTGAATGGTGGTGCTGCTGGCAAAGAGTAGTAAGAGAACGTCAGATGTAAAATCTTGAATCAAAACTTTGTGGGGCAAATTAAAATTCAGTGTTTTGTTCACTCTGTGATGGGACAGACTTGCAGACTGAACTCCCACGGGTTTTGTGATGTTGGAAATAATGAGTTAAACATAATTTTGTGGCTTCGTCACATTCTTAAAGAAATCTGGTATAAACTGTTTTTTAATATGTGACTTACATATGGGACCTGTTTTAATCCAGTTCTTTGTGGCATAAGGTTTCTTCCATTCTTCTTTAGTAAGCAATAATAAGCAATAGGTTAATTTGAAAAACTGCCAAATAAGAGCATGCTTATCCCAGGAATATTTCAAATATGACAGGGAAGTAAAGGAAGCTGATTGATGCAGTTTGTAAATAGATGCTGTGTTTCCTTTACACTGTTTTTTAACTGAAGTTAAAAAGACTTATGCCAAATGCAATTAGGAAACTATATTTAGTGTTAAAGATTCCTTATTTACAAATTACCACCAAACTACATTTACTGCCTTAGCAATGACAGTTTTGTGTGATTAAGGTCTTCAGGACATAATTCTGTTTTTCTTGTGTTCTGTAAAACTGTGTGGAAAATCTCAGTACAAGACAGGTCCACGTTTTATAGCTTGTACAAAAATGGAAATGTAATGCTAGTGACACAGAGTGTAACTGCCTTATGATTGGGAGGCCTGGGGAAGGAAACAATGAGAAAAGGGGAATGTAAAGATCACAATTAACTAAAGAACTCTGATTCATTAAGGAAAAGGAGGACGCAAAAAATTAAAGTGGCTACCCAGCAGATCTGAAATATGTGGGAGGCAGGGATACTAGTTTAAATTTAAACTTGTTCTTGAAAATTTTCTCTAGTACCTAGGCATGCATTCCTTCAGCCTTGAGATTGTTTCTCTCTCTGCACTGGCAAAATTAGCTTTGTCTCATTTCTGTGGAGCCTCCTCTGCCAGTTTTTCCATATATAAAACATGGAACTAATGTATGTGTGTATATGCACACATGCTATGCTGTATTTGAAAGTAGATACACACATATATTATGGTATCTATATTTCTGGGCCCCTGTCTGACAGACCTGCTGAATGCCTGTGGACTTTGGCAGTCCTTTGTCTAGTGTATGCTAGTATAGAGATTGAAATTATTTACCTTTTTAAACAGGCTAGCTTCTTCAGTCTAGGAATGCAGTGACACGTAAGTGATTCTACTATGTCTGATTAGAGGGCAGTTAAGGTGGTGGAATTCTACAGTGGTACCCACATCAGAGGTAAAAATGGCTTGACTTCAAGCTAGCATCTGTATTGAGTTTGGTGGTGTAGATTTTTCTGGAAACATGAAGCATCCAAGTAATTGGTCTTAATGTGGAACGTTTATCAAGATTTTCCTGGGTCAAAAATGGTGCTGCTTCTTATCCATATAAAGATCTATCTGTGGAACTAGTCAGGGCATGTCCAAACTTCATTTTGTGTCAAGTGTTTGTTTTCTACGCTTTTGCCACTGAATAATCTTGCCTGGGGAAAAATGAGATTTAAAAAAAAAAAAAAGCAACCCACCACCACAAAGGAACCCCCTTCACCAAACCACATTAATGAACAGAGCACAAAATAGTGTGATGGAGAATATTTACTGTATTACTTTCATCCCCAAGGAGATATATTATATGATCTTCTTCTAACAAGGCTCATGTTTTAAAATCAGAATGAGTCACTAATGAATGAATTCATAAAATGTCAATACAGAGAGAGAATA
>JANHGO010000042.1:16204873-16239662 GCA_024606505.1 Aquila spilogaster | reverse complement strand
ATTTGATTGTGTATATTCTGCCTGTCTTAATTATCAATAGCTGTAAGGATACAGTGCAAGTGATCTGGTAACCAGTGGTTCTCGTCCTTTTCTTTTAGGGGGGAAAACAACTTTAAAATGTATAATTTATTGCTCAGCAATAACCATGTTGTTAAAATAATAATTAAAAAAAAGGAATTAGCAACATGTCTTAATTTCCCAATAGCATTATTATATGTTGTATTTCAGTTTATTGTATATTGTGTTTTTGTATTTATTTGTGTTTGGAGGTCTTGCTATGTCTTTTTGTGTTTAAATGCTAATAAACAAGGACAGTGTGTAAGAGTGTAGAATGCCAAACTCTGAAATGCTAAACTGTGTTATTAAAGGAAAAATAAATCTAAGTAGGAAATCATATTTTTTAAAAAAAAACTGGTGTGTTGAATTTGAATGACTGCTGTTGACTTGTAAATGGCCAAGGTGCATCCTTTCTCCTCTCTGAACCCACTGTATGTTGGCTGTTCAGTGCTTTGTGCTTACGCACCTGATAGACCTTTGTTGTGGCATTTCCCTTCCTCTTCACAGGAAACTTAGCGTATTATCAGAGTCCTGTTTTCCATGGGATAGCTCTGCTAGAATAAACTAGGTGATGGTGTTCATCCTAACGTCAGTGTCAAGAGTCTCATGCAAATAGAGTAGAAATAATTGAAATGGCTTTTCGTGCGTTTGTGTTACACGGCTTTCCCAAAGAGATGCAGGAAAGGAGAGACAGTGTGGCTTGAATGTCTGAAAACGTAATTTTTTTTTTTTCTTCCCCATTGTCATTAGTGACTCTTCATTTCTCAACTCAGAAATGCATTGCAGGTGTGTGTTTGAAATCATGGAATACAGTGTAGTCTGTAAAAGCAGCACGCTGTTTTGAAATGAGTGAAGCAATATTATTTCCACCGCATTTCAGATTCAGCCTAGCGATGAAAACTCTGATCCCCAGGGGTGGTGTATGAAGCATGTCACTTCTACCGAGCACTATGCTGATCTGTGTGTCTTTCCATTTCTTCTTCCCTCCCACCCCTTTCTTACTGAAGTTCCCACTTCCCCTCTTTCACGTCACTGCAGGGGCAATACTGGGTTTAGCAATGTGGGAATGTCCTGCCTGTGCTCAGAGGCAAGACCACAGTGTCTCGGCAAAAGCCACCGCCGCGCTGCCGGCACCCGAATGTGAGTGCGACCCAGCCAGCCAATACTGGCGTTTGCAGTGGGTAGTCTAAAAGTGTGCTGGGTGGCACTGAATGCCTTTTCTTGATAAAATGGGGATGCCAGCGAAAAGGCAAAGGCAGGAAGGTGGGCACGGCGAGAAGGCAGGGTGGCGAAGAAACGCTGTCCTTGCTGCGCCCAGGATGTGCTGAGGTGGATGTTCCCTTCTGCTGCTGACAGCAGTCACTGGTAAGTGACTCTCTGGATGCTCTGGCATCCCCTGCCCACTCATCACACTTTCCACTCGTGCTCCCACGGCCGTCACTCAAGGGGCTGTGCTGCCTAAAGCTTTTCACGTCTCCTCGCTGTGGAGCATGAAAAGATGGTGAACTTTGTCTTAATGAAGTGGGTTACTTTCAAGCAGAGGCCTCTTAAAGAAGAGCAGCTGTTGCTAGCCCTGGAGCTCCTCCTTCCAAATTTCTTTGCTTGGTGCTGCTCAGATGTGACACTTGTGTCATTACAGTGCAGTGGGATAGGTGGAGAGGAAACAAATTGCTTTAAAGATGAAGGCAAACACTGATTCTCTCCTCACCTCCCTGCTCCTCCTCCGCCACCAATGAATCACAATTGAAACGATACACGATGCTGTTCCCGGCAGGAGTGAGTCTTTATAGAAGGTTTCTGCTCCGCGACAGGTCACAGAAGGTGACTGGCAGCTTTGCAGCATGCTTTCCCCTGGCGGGTGATACGGTAACTGAAGGTGATGGGAGCAGAGTGCCAGCTCTGGGAGAGCAGAGTGCGGAGCTTTCCTGGTCTAAAGAGGGTGCTGCGCAGACATGTACGTTGCCCGAGCCTGGACCTGCTGCTGGGGCCATCTCTTGCAAGAATTGCAGGGGGATTTTTTAAATTTTTTTGAAGTTTTCCAGAGTTTCAAGCCTTGGGTTTGCTTGCCATCTGGTAAGGAGAAGCATTTTCAAAGCCTCTGACTTCTTGGTCCTGCAGGTGAACTGATCTCCTGCTCTCTGGGACAGCCTGCTTCGATGTGACCAAGTCCTGGAATTGTTTGAGGAAGGGGGAAACATCCGCTTGTCAAAACAAGTGGCGAAAGAGGTGATTTCCCGCGTCCTTCCCCAAAGCTGGTTTTCCATGAGTCAGTTGTGTGGTTCCTTCCCGCGCGCCTGGGTTGAACCCGGGAGGCTGTCGCCATCGAGTAACCTGTCTGGCTTGTCCTTGTTGTTTGGCCAAAAGAGGGGATAACCCGAGTGCCTTCCCCTGCCCCCCCCCCGGTGAACGTGGCACCTGGGGAGGGTGAGCCCACCCAGCTCTGTTCATTCGGGGTAACCCCTGGCAGCGGTGAACGTCGGACCCCGATGCGTGCTCTTGTGCGTCCCGTAGGCTCCCAAGAACAGGGAATGGCCCGAGCCGGGACCTGAATTCCCACCGGCTGGGCTGGCAAACACAGAAGAGACCCTGGGGACTGACTTCCACCCCGCAGGCTGCAAATTGGGTTAAGCGGTGTTTGGCCACAGTACCGGTTGCAGCTGGTGGAAATGTGTGTTTTGTCAACATCGCTGTGCTGATTAGAGGCAGGAGTTGTTTGCAGACATCGCTATGGACACTCGATGGCTGCTTTGTGCCAACACAGAAGTTCCCGCAGAGGAGATAATTTGGATCAGCCCTGGCTGGTAGAAATGGCATCTGTCTCAGCGTACCCTGTGCCATCAGCCCGCGGGAACGCGGGCGAGGCGTGGGCCTCTCCCCAGCCATTGCCCCTTTAGCAGATGTCCCGGGGGCAGATAGCGGTGGCTGCCAAGTGGCACTCAGTTCTCCGAGGATAAAAAGAAACCTTACCCAAGCGCAGGGGCTGGATGAAGTGGGCTGGTTAAAGCGTGCGGCAGGGTGTGGGCTCGTGATTTCGGGAACAGGCCTGCTGGCTCAGATCCCCCATCCACACGGATGTAGCTCCATAGCTGCTGCTTGCAGCCATCCTCAGCAGAAAGCCCTTGTTCTCCTGCTTCAGTCTGTGAGATAAGAAGCAAGTCGTGGCTTCCAGGTAGCTCTGAGATCAGACGGGATCCCCTCCGGTGACTTCTCCTGCCTTGCTGTTCCCAGGGGAAGGTGACCGTGCGGCTGCTCGAGGCCTGTAAGCGCTGGGTGAGTTCCTCTTGCTGAATCGGCGCAGAGTCCCAAGGAGGGTTTAACTCCGTGGGTTGACTGAATATTCAGCTTTAGCTCCCGACCGGCCCTGGCATGGGGCCGTGCCTCTCCTGGCAGCATGCACAGCTCTTCTGCCACCGGGGATCAGCTGTGGCAGTACAGAATGTGCTGTTGCACCTGAGACTTTAACGTTTTCTTAAATAAAAGGAAATCCCGTGGGGGATCTTACTTTGCTCCCTCTGATCACTGCTTGGGGCTGCCTGCTTCCAGGGCAGCCATGAGATGCAACAGCTAGAGGGTCTGTCACCAGACAGGGCACTTCTCCCCAGTTATTTAGGATTAACTTCACATCCAAACCTTAAGCAATGCCACACTGTGCCAGTGTCGCACCGTGCCTGGCAAATGACGTGCTTGGGTACAGCCTGGCCTGTCAGCATGCCTGGAAGCAGTCTCATGCCCCCCAGTGGGGTCGGTTTGGTTTGGAGCCAGCTGGTTTTGGCATGCCTCTGCCCTCTCTGTTTGAGGCCATGGGGCCTAACGTGGTTATCGCAGAATAATTTTTCCATGCGTTTAATGACTTTCTGGGGATAGTGCTATTGCAGCTTTGCTGTTCGGAGGGCTGCAGGGAGCGTGCGTGAGTTGGGGGCGATCACCCACCTCGGGGACTGGTGCTCACAACCATCGGTGCTTCATACTGATGGGCTCAGCGCTGGTTTCCCTTTCCAGCCACCAAGTGCTGGGACTGAGGGCTCGCGTAGGAGGAGATGTCCCTTGTGTTGCAGGCTGCAACTGTTTTAAGCGGCGAGAAGAGATGCAGTTGTACGACAGGGAAGAATTCAGAGAGGTGCTGGATGTCCCTGAAGGTCTTTAGGAGGTGGCTTTGCTGACTGACTATGGGGAATAGCGTTTCTGGCTTTGATGCCAGTTTATAACTCAATGCTGGGAAGGTCAAGCATCTGCTGTATGCTGTTTTCCCCCTCTGCGGTGGCGACGTGCTCGCCCTCCCCAGGGGCATCGAGGGGAGCAGGCTGGGGAGCAGAAGGGCGGGCTGGCGGCAAGGAGTAAAATGTGCTGATCTCAGCATTAGGGTGACTGCTTTCATTTCTGGGGACTCATTTCTCCCTTCTTTCATCTTTGCTTCTCCCTGTAACCGCCTGATCCAAGTCTTGCTGCCGTGCAGCCTTCCGTTGTGCCTGCCTGGTCCTGGGGCACAGCAGCATCTTGGGGTAGTAGCGGTGACAAAAGCTGGGTTGGAGAGGAGTGTGCTCTGGCCCTGGGGAGAGACACACAGCCAAGGCCGGGTTATTCTGTCCCCTCACTCCTAGCAGTAACAGTGTAGTGAGCAGCTGTCCCCAGTAACGCTGGTTTTGCTGGGATTTCTGTAATTGCCCTGCCCTGCCCTAACACTAGAGTGGGGGGAGCAGGGACTATCCATCCACAAGGAAGGATTTCGCAGGCCCTTTGATGAACACAGGGCAGATGGGGTATTTTAGACCTCTGCCTGCTTGTCAGGTGAATCCTGGCTCACTTAAAATCAGACAGGTATCAGCTTTGGTGGGACCGGAGCTGCTGAGCAGCTGAAAGGAGCAGGGTCCAGAAGCAGCAGCTGCAGGGCACAAAAAGTAAAAATAAGGGTGTGGAGCACCTCCCAAAACACTGAGTTTCAGGGCCCATGGCATCGCTCTCTGCACAGGGTCCTGTGAACAGTTTCTCCGCTCCTGCCCGCCCCAGCCATGCTGTGGGATGCTGAGGCCACAGACAAGCATGCACCCTGCCCTCTGCACACTGCAGTCCTTCCTGTGTGCTGTTATTGCTGACTATCCATGATTTAAATTTTTTTCCTCCTCTATTAAAATACAGAACATCTCACTGCAGCCAGCATTCACCCTGAAAGTCCCCTGGGAGAGATTTGTGAGTGGTAATGAGAGCATGGGAGCCTTTCACCTCGAGGTCATCTCTCGGCATCCAGCTCCCTGCACAGAAAGCGCTGACTGCATTTTGGCCGATGCCCAGGCTGAGAGCTGCTGCTCAGGAGCTTTTTCTCTTGGCAATTCGTGGGCCACACTCATGACACCGGTGGGGCCAGAGCTCCAGGAAGGGAGACCTCCATGTTCCTTCACAAGGCACGGTGCATCGCCCGGGGCTGCGCCGGGGCATCCTGGGGGCAGGAGCCCTGCTGCTCTTCTCAGTCCTGTGCTTGCAGTAGAGGTGCGAAATAACACCAAGTGGGTTAAGGCTTTGGGAGACAGAGAGATTACCCAGGAGTAATGGGTCCCTAGTCCCCACTCTCCCCTGGGTCTGCCCAGCTAGAAGCTGGGAAGCAGTGGGAGCATGAAGGGGTGGGATGGGGATGGCCTGTTCCCCCTCCTGTGCTCCTAAATCCTCGCGGGTGTCAGGTCAGAGCTTCTTGCGGTTGGTGACGCCTCCACTGATGTCCCTTCCAAGCACTTCTCCAGTCTCCTCCTGGGCTCCTGTAAACCCCTGCCTTCACAAATCTTCCACCCTCACCCTGCTTGTACCAGCGTCAGCCGAAGGGTTCCTGCCGGAGGGGTGCTGTGCCCCCCGGCTCTCCCCACGGCATGGGCCTCTGTCCCCATGCCCATGCTGTCCCTTTCCCAGGATGTCGTTGCTCTCCTCCCGTCCTTTTCCGCTCCTAACACGCTCTTGTAAAGTCGCGGGCCTGGGCCCGCACGCAGCGTCGCTCGGCGCTGGGGCAGAGGAGGAGGATGGTGGAGTCCTTCCTCCTCCTGCAGTTACGTGCGCCGGTGCCGCCGCCGGCTGCCACCTACGACCCCTGGCAGCCTCAACAAAAGCAGCGTGGGGCTGCGCCGGCACCGCCGCGGCGTGCGCCGGGTAATGAGCAAATCAGCTGGTGGCCAAAGTACAATTACAAGTCGTCGCTGGAAGTTGCTCTCTTCCAAGCGAGCTAATTGAAAATACACTGAAACCGTTATTAGTAATTACAAGGTAGCTGGCATTCTGCAGGGGAGGGCGGCGTGGGACGTGCAGGCGGTGCCCTTTAGCAGGACCCGGGTGGGTGGAGGGAGCGTGGATGGCGAGGTCTGGCAAGCCGACCTGGGGACCCTCTCCGCCTCCTTCCCCGGTGGCTCTCCCAGGCTCCCCACGGATGCCAAGGAAGCGGGGACCTTGGGAAAGGAGCAGCTCTGAGAGCGAACCAGTTTCTGGGACCGAGCAAGGCTCTGGTTCGTACTGGGGGAAACCTGCCTCCCGTACCGGTTTACTCCCTTCCTCCTGGAGCCTCCTCCGGGCTGAGCCCATCACGTGCCCCGGGGAGGGTCCAAGGTCCAGCCGCGCAGGGGCTGTGGAAGCGAGGGCTGGCAGCCTGCTGCAAAATGAAGCGCCTGTTCTTCCTCCTCGGTGTCCTGCGGCTCCTTGGTGAGTATGCCCAGGGCCCGACCGCCATGGTGAGCGGGGGCAACCGCCGGACAACTTCCCCATTTCGGGTGTGCTTTTGGCAATTCTGTTTCGGAGCAGAGCTGCGGGCTCTGTCGCTTAAGGCGTAGCTGTAACGCAAATGGGGAAAGGTATTTCCAACCGGACAGAGCGAAGGCAGGGGAATGAGGCTGGGATTAGTGTATCATACCCGCTGCACCTCCCCAGGTTGAGTTTTCCTGCTCTTATTTGAAGCCAGCGGCTCTGCACTGCAGGACGCATTCTCTGTTGAATATGCATGTCGCTTTGATGTTCAAGGACTGCGCTTCCCGGGAGACAAGGCTGATTAAATAGCACGCTGATATTTCCAGGGCTGGGGAGGGTGCAGGAATGCATCAGCGCAGCTGCATGGGGGAAAAGGCTTTGCATCAGGAGATTAACCTCCGCGGCCCCAGAGCCCCCGGCCGGAGGAGATGCCGCCGCTGCTGTGGCCGGGTCAGCACAGAGAGCCGTCCCTGCGTGTGGTGTGGCACGAGCTCGCTTGACACAACACCTTGCAGCTGTGGGAGCGTGAGGCGTGTGTGCAATGGGACCAGCTGAGCCTTTCTGCTGGAGCTTTAACCTTTCCGTTCCCTGGTTTTCCAGGACAGGAGGGATGCAAGTCAACCGCAGGAGGGACAGAACAACTTGCAATTACCATCTGGGGGCTTTTTGCTTTCTTAAGCTCTTTTTGACTCCAAGCCAGCAAGGTGTTTGTGCCCACAACACTGCAAGCGGCTGCTTGGGTCCTGTTCTTATCACTGTTACAGGCTTTTTCCCTCTCAGTGGGTTTTAAAGTGGATATGGGGCAAGGGGGAGTTTGCTCTGCTTGAGGGCCCCTTCAGGCAGCTGAAAGCGGTGGCTGCAGCCCGGCGTGGGGCTGGGGGAGCCCATCTGTACCTTGCACTCGGGTTCCAGCCCCTGTTCCTACATTAGGACTTCCATTCTGGTTAAAAATACATCATTTCCTCTTCGCCTGGATGTGGCTACGTACAGCAAATGGTCTCAGTGGTGCCCCTGGCAGAGTCAGACAGTGCAAATTACACTCCAAGACGATTGTTGTTTGCTGATAAAGCCTCTGCAGAGCCTATTTAGCACAACTGGCCACATCCCTCCCCATCATTTGGACTGGCAGGGCCCAGGCTTTCTGCAGTGCACCTCCCTCCATCAGCTGGAGTCTTTCAGACCTCCCTCCCTTCCCCGGGTCGGGGGGTCCCCTCCTGCCCCCTCTCCATCTAACCTCCAGCGCCCAAGTCCCACTCCCCTGCCTGGTCCTCTCCACCCCCAGCTTTCTATGTATTTTGTAGTTCTGTGGGTTTTTCCCCTCAAGAAAAGATGATCTGTATTAAGAGCAAAGGTTGGCTGGGTTTTGGGGTTTTTTTCCTCTTTTCTGTCTCATAACTCACTTGCATGAAGCCATTTAATTTAGGCTGCTGGAGGTTCATCTTCAGCTGAGTGTGCATCTCCCAGCCAAGCCTGGGCAATGCCAGGCCGGGAGGCGTGCGGCTCCGCTGCGCTTATGCAGAGCGGGGTCGGGATGGAAACCCACCTCTGCTATGGCCCATCCCTGGCCAGCGGCCTCATCCCTGCGGGGACCCATGGGCAGGACTGCCGCCATCCTGGCAAGCCCCATGGGGAAGACCTCTATTTCCCAACCTGCCTGTGCCTCAGGCTGCAGGACACCATTGAATCCTCCTCCTCCCATCCCAATCACATGAAACCAGCCCATATTTTGTGCTACGCATCCCATAGCAAATGCCTTTTGTCCTCTCACCCTGTCTTCATGGTCCTGCTGGCTCTGCATGCCCGCTCCGTACCTACTGGACACACCAAGGTCGAGGGGTCTCTGCATGTTTGATTAGTCCGAGTGGCAACAAAACCCACTGCAATTAATGCTTAGGTACCAGATGTATGTTAGTCTTGCCCATTGCTTGCAGGACTTTCCTGCCTTCTCTCTGCCTGCCAAGTATTTGTCCCTTGCTCCTCTTCCTACCTGGGTGGGTAAAAGCCATCACCCAGCCAAAAAAATCCCTTGTACAGAGAGGAGGGCTGTGACTGCTCAACTGGGAACACGCAGGGGTTGCTCCTGGGTGGAAAATCCCCAAATCTGGCCTGAAAAGACTAACCCATCCCGTAGCACATCCCAGAGAGGGCTCCCAGTGTCTCCCACGGACTGGGTTACACTGGTTTCCCTGCTCCTCCCAGCTGCTGCAGCTGCTGTGTACAAGCAGTGGATCCCCAACACCAATTTTGAAACCGCCTCCAACTGGGAGAAAGGCAGAGTCCCCTGTGCCAGCGACGTGGTTCGTTTTGAGAAGAACAAGGTATTGGCCATTTTTATGTTATTTTAATTTTATTTTTATTTTAATTTTTTTTGCAAAACGCCGTTGGGCATTCAGAAAAGCCCTTTACCTGCCGGGGGAAAGCCTGCTTTTATTTTTCCTTTTCTTATAGGTCATCTCAGTCTTCGTCGGGTCTCCCCATGCGCTGACGGACATGGTAAGGCAGCGTCTGGCGGCACCGGGAGGGTGGGCAGGGGCAGGGCTGGCGCGGGAGCACTGCCAGCCAGGTGGCACATCCCCCTGTCCCCCCCTCTCCAGCGACTTCGACATTTTGCTTCAGCCAGACTCGCTCAGGATGCCTCAGCTGGGACAGGGAATGAGAGTCACAGCAGCCTTGGGGGGTCTCTGCACTGTGGAGCCAAAAAGCCATTTTCTGGGATTATTTTTTTTTTATTGGGGGTTACAGCGGGAAGAACCCTAAAAACCACTTTCATTTGGAAGAAATTAAGTTTTCCTCCCCAAAGGAAGGTTAAAACCCCCTCTATGGGACTGAGGCCTTGGCAGCAGTTTGCTGAGGAGTACCAACGCACGGCATTGCCGATGCAGAGCAGGCTGTAGCCCTGGGCAGAGGCTAAGTGAAGCTGACATCAAAAGATCTTGAAATGAAAACAAACTGTTCTGGGAAATCCCAAAATGTTGCTCAAGAAATTTTCTTTCAAGTGCTATTGGGTTTTATATTTTTTCTGTGGCATTATTAGCCTGGCTGTGGAAGGACGGGCGCAACACCCTGCCGAAATGCATGTGTTGGGTGAGATAAGACTGGGGGGGTCTCGCCTCGGAGGGGTTTCTGAACAGCCCAGTGTCCCCAAAAAGAGGAGCCCTGCCCGGAGCAGGCCACGTGGTGTCTCGATCCCTATGGTTTGGAGGGTCAAATTTAAGAGGGAGGAATTAAAGGGAAAAGCAAACCCGCTGTCCGAACACGCTGGCATGGGACAGGTCACCGGCAAGCGCCATCCCAGCACCGGGACAGCATGAAATGGGCTGGATTCCATTTGCAAAACCTCCTCCCCTGGACAGCATGAGCTTGTGGCCAAGTTTTCTCTCTCGGTTTTAGGGTGGCATTGCTCTTTTATCAGCCATTAAATCCAAACAAGCCCTTGAAATTTATGTGGTGTAATTTGTTCAGGCTGTCTATGCCACTAATAGTTTTGATGCTTTAATAATGCCATGTGCCACATTTAATCCCTCTACAAATATTTGGAGGAGTTACTTTATTTATATGGCATTTTAAATATGAATTTTAGAAGGAAAGAATGTACTGGGGAAATACGTACAAATATAATGTAATAAACGACGTGGAATTTACCCAGAGAAGAAAAGAGCAAAATATCACTCCAGTAGATTTTATTTTACTTACAGATGAATGTATAATATTTCTAAAGTACTTTCATCAGAGGCCTGCAAAGTGCATAATTGCAGAGCAGCGTTATTCATTACGGCGTGAGCCTTTCCCAACCAAGCTAAAGAGCCGAGCTGAGCAGCCCTGCGGCTGGCTGAAGGAGAGGGAGGCACACCACCACCTTTGCACAGCTAATGACGCCCGTGGCTGTGCCGCCGTGCTGACCGTCCGACGGCTGCTCGGGTGGACGTTTCCCATCACGACTGAGGGATGGGGTCCGGGTGCTGGACTGGCCCCTGACTCATCCCGATCAAAGGATCCAGCGGTCCTCGCGGGAGCTCCTGGTGACCCTCTGCTACCCCAGGGTTTCTCCAGGGCCCTGCTGCTGGCAAGCAGCTGCGTGGGCTCCAGGGTCGCAGTGAATATTCTAGGCCCACCGCTGTGCAGGAGGAGAGGAGGGCTGGGGGGCCCACAAGGGAATAAATCACGGCAGCAGCTCCGGCTGTGAGAGTGCGGCACTGCTCCCCTCCAGCCAGGGGCTCGCCCCACTGCTGCACCGAATTGCACCGCCTGTGAGCAGCCAGGCTCGTCCCAGGCTATAACCCGTACTGCAGCTCACACCTTTCTTCTGAGCATCACCGCCCCAGCGATTCACGATAAACTGTCCCAGCAAGTTTCCTAGCACGGTGGTTAATATTTCTTTGTAATTTCAGCTCAGCCACTTCCCTCCTGTGCGCTGCCATGCTCTGTTGTCACCAGGTGATACGGGGACTGCCAAGATTAGGGATGAAAAAAGAATGAAATCCAGCACCTGAGCTGGTCTGCCACTTGTGGGGATGGCGTGAAATTTGGCAACTGGCTGGTTAGAAAATGAATTGGTCGTGAGGCTTTTTGTAGAGAGGCTGGGCTGCACTGTTGGGCTGCTGGCCGTGCTGTGCTGGAGCATTAATCACTTAAATCAGTAGGAATACATTAAGCTTTAGAGTCGCCATGGAGATGCGATACAGCCTTTGGCCAAAAAAAAAAAAAAGTGCGTTGCTTGCTGTAGTAGCACAGGAGGAAATGCAGGGCCGGGGAAGGGGCTGGGCTCCCGTTGACTTTCATGAGGACAGTGCCCACCACGGCGGGTGCAGGGGGGGATGCTCAGTGCTGGTGCCCTGCCAGTGGAGGGGGTTTAAACCCCCTGGTTATGGCTGCGCTTCCATAGGGAGCCAGGCCAGGGCACGGCTGTGGCTGCAATCCTGGCATTTGCCCTGATAACACCAGCCCTGGTGCAGTTTGTGCCCAAGCTGGCCAGCACCGCAGCGTGGGCCAGGGATGGATGATGCCACTTGCTATTTTTGGGGTGGCAGGAGTCGGGTTTAGCCACGTGGGCAGAACAGCCTCGCTCGACCCCCGTGGTGGCAGGGTCAGGGCACTGGCCGGGCTTACTCAGCAGCACCGATGTCACTTTTCCAGCTCTGCCCCATCACCGAGCCCTGCCATGGTGGCGGCAGCTGCCCGTACCTCTTCCCTGCCCGCCTGGTGAGGGGCCACAAAAGGCTGGGTGAGGGTTGGGAGCATGCAGGGCACTGGGGTCTAACCAGGGACGCCTCGCCCAGCCTTATATTTTTAGCTGCCTAATTGCAAGAGCAGAATGTACTCAGCTTTGCTGCAGGATGCTCCCGCTCGGTTCCTGGCAGAGATTGATCTCAAAATGCCAATTGCTCTCCAGGGGTACCAGCTCTAATGAATTGCCACAGTTTGTGCTCATCCCAGGCACCGGCGTTCCCTCCCCCCTGCTTCCCAAACAGCAGGGTAACGAAACACCCAGAGAAGGGATTATTTTTCCTTCTCCTGAGATGAAGGTAAAAAATTTCATGGGAGTGCGTGTGTGCCAGCACATAATTACAAGCCCAAATCCTGCAGGCTTTTCTCCGGCAGCATTCCCACTGAAGGTTTGCCCTAGGAAAAGAGTGCGGTAAAACAGCCTTTTACAGTCGCCTCCCCAAGTTTATTCGCTCCTTGCAGGCTAGTTTCCAGCGGGAGGAGTTATTAAAGCCTATGGTGGCCAGAGCAGCTTGCCAGCATCCCGGGCTGGAGCGGATGCTGGGGCAGGTCTGGCTGGGCGGCTGCTCCGTGGACCGGCTGCCTGCATCTCGAGCCGCTTTCCAGCTCGCTCTGACCTTGTCTGTGGAGGCAAATGGCTTTAAGCCTCTGTGCACCTTCTGCATCCATAGCTCAGGTGTCTTGGGCTGGTTTACCTTAATGTTCTCCCTGAAGGGCTCCCAACGTCCCCGTGTCTCCCCGGGACAGCCAATTTCCGCACCCTGCTGGGACCTGTTTGGCTCCGCATCTGGAGGTGTGCGCTGGGAGGCTGCAGACAAATTAATGGCCTTTTGAGGCCCGTTGCTTTTTTTATCCCCCCAGTAAATGGGGTCTGCGGGGTAGTTTGGCAGGGGTGTTCCAGCCAGCACCTGCGTGGGATGGCCAGGAGCTGCGGCTCCTTTGTGGGGATGGGCAGGAGTGTGATGTTTCGGGAACCCGATGTGCCAGGCTACCCTTCTGCCAGGGGACATGGTGGCAAGGCCAGCTTGGGCAGGCGATGCGGGGAGCCCGCACCCTGAAACGCAATGTAAAACGTGATGAGCAGACACGGCAGGGAACCAGCTCCTGCGTTAATGACAGCGTGGCCACACTGCTGCCAAAGGACCCTCCTGCCTTGCAGGAGGGGGAGGCAGGGGCTCAGGCAGGGGAGAGCAGCCAAGCACCTCGTTAGCTTGCAGGGGGTGATGCCGAAATGGTGATGTCCCACTGGCGCACTGCTCCTTTGCCTGAGCCCCTGCCTGCTCCGGGGGGCAAAAGCAGAGGGGCAAGTTATTGCTGGGAGCAGAGGAGGGCTGGTGGGCATCTTCTGCCTGCCGCCAATGGGTCCCACGGAGAGGAGCACTAGCTTCTGTGCCCTGCTCTGCACTGCGCCAGCCTGCCTGAGCGTGGGTTTCATGGGGATAAAACCTGTATTTCTTGCCTGGTTTCCCCGGGATGCTAAAGCCCCCGCTCCTCATGGGGGCATGTGCCTGGGCAGGGAGCTCTTTGGGCAGCAACATCCTAGCCCAGCAGCAGGTCACCCTCCTCGGCTCACCCAGAGATCTCAGGGTGGCCGCAGGTCATCCTGCCTCACTGGCCCCTCTTGCCAGGGGTCTGGAATAGCTGCTGTGGGGTCGGGGGCCATGGCGGGGGCAGGCCAGATCTGGCAGTGGGCTGGGGGTGTGGGGTGGTGTGTGCGGCCGGGGGGAAGGAAGCCGGCCCGCGGATGCAGGTGGGAGCTTTACCCAGGCAGGAAAGCAAATAAATGAACCCCCGCTAACGAACCTAAGAAAGCCCGTGGCAAGCAAGCCCTTGGCAATGCTCCAGAGCTGTCAAAAGGGATTCACCTGCAGATGAATCTGGCCCTGGGCCTTCAGCCAGCAGCTGGATCCCGCCCAAGCGCCCGCACGCCCAGCTGCGCTCAGACCCCCCGGCCCCAGCGGGCGTTGGGAAAACCTCCCTTATTCCCACCCGCGGGCAGCAACGGGCAGGGGCTGCCTGCCTGCTGCCCCGGCTGCCATCTGCGGGCTGCCGCTGCCCCAGCAAAGCAGGACTGGGAGAGATGATACAGAAATTGTTTTCCTTGTGCGTTAATGCCTGCGGTGGGTTACAGCACTCCACGTTGGAGAAATAACCCCCTCGCATCCTACCGCAGCGGTGTTTTTCGATGAGGTGCCACCAGCCCTGAAGCTGGTCCCGGGCTGGGTGCCGGGCGAGGGGATGTACCCGGGAGCCCTGTGCAGCCCTGACGGCTACCGACCTGCTCGCTGGTGCGCCCATGGGTGCAGCGCTGCGGAGGCCAGCGCGCCCAGGCAGTCTCGGTGTTGCGTGATAGGGATGGTGGCACCGTCTCACCAGAGCAAGGAATTCAAATGTGTTGATGCTGCAAATTAAAACAAGGCTGGGGGAATAGCCGGCTGCAATCATGAGCCTCGCTCGCCCGAGTTCAAAGCAGAAGTGCTGCGTTTTTTTTCCTGCGCTGATGACAGTGACACGCCAGTCACACTGCTGCTGTCAGTCATCTCAGCCCAATGCTCATGAATCGAGCAGAGCCAGGACGTGCCAGAGGCCAGTTCAAAGCCACTCACTTCAAAAGCTGACTCTCAGGCCTTTGCTGTTTTTTTCTTCTGCGTTTTGGAGGTTAGTATCATTTTCACTTACTTACTTACACACTAGGGCAGTGGGGTGTCTTCTCAGTGAGTGGTGCAGCGCTGGAGTTGCAAACGTCATGACTTGGGGCCGAGAGCCACATGGGGTCTTTCCTCTCTCTTCTTGCTGACTTTTTGATGAGAAAAATGATAACTGTGTTTCAATTGTCATTACACTTGATAATGATGACCGAGGAGATAAGTCATTTACCGGTATCAGGGATGGGAAATGACTAATGGGACTCTAAGCTTGCTGTATTAATGGCCCTGGAGTACAGGTTGGCAGGAGCAAGGGAAAGCAGATGAAACTGCCAGCTTTTTGGCTCTGCTCCTTTGGTACATGTCATTACTCAGTTCAAAATGTACTTGGAAAGTGGCCCAGCCTATATGCCATTTCTATACTAAACTCCCAAATGCAGAAAGCCACTGCCCAACCGGAGTCTCTATTTGTCCTCTGCAGTGAGCTGAGATGCTTAACTTATGCTAGGAAAAAAGAAAAAGGCAAATTATTTATAAACTAGGATCCACTGGACAATGGAACTACTTCTGAAATGCTGCCCAGTGGTGTGCATCTTGGGGAGGGCTGGTGGTGAATGGGCAACAGGTCTGCCTTGGTGGGCAAGGAGCCGTAGCTGTCGGGGCCAGCCTCAGAAATTCCTGCTATGAAGCAGAAGTACAGGGCTCTTCTTGCACTTTGTGTCTGTGGAGATGAGGTGACTCCATCCCCTGGCTTGCGTTGTGTTGTGTTACATTTTAATTCCAGGGCTGGGGCTAACAGCGTTTGGGCAGTCCCAGAGTGTGAAGAAGTGGGGCTTTCATTTCCCTGCCACGCTCATGCTCACGTGGACAGCTTCCTCTGGGCTTGGGAAGTCCAGCCAGCCTGGGGTTTTGGCCCCAGTGGTGGAGGGGGTTCTCCGGTGCTAGCTGGAGAAGCTGCATCCTCTCCAGAGAGCCCAGAGGCCAGTGTCTCTAGAGCTCTGCACAGGCACCGCAGGCGTGGGGCAGGTTTAGTGTGAGGCATTTTCTCCCACCTCTCCCCGTGGGCAGGATTGGAGCCGTGCACTGCTGACCCTGTGTCTGCTCCGCACCCCGTCCAGACCCCGCTCACCTGGACCCTCCCAGGCACAGGAGGACGCAACCTCAGTTGGTCGCTGGACCAGCATTTGTGCATCTGTGCGTGCATGCGTGTGTGTATCTCTAACCAAGCAAGCCCACCTCATCCCCGCTCTTGCCACACTGAACTCAGCCACGCCATGTGAATCCTTACCGGGTTTTTCTTGCTCTGCTTTGTGCATAATGCGTGCACACAATGCTCTTGCATCGCTCCCTGGAGCAGCGTGAGTGATGCAGCTTGCAAATGTAGTCACATATTTGTCTAGGTGTTGTCTCTGGCTTTTTTCTCCCCCCTAGTTAATTTGTGAAGATCCAAATGAACAACCCCCTGGACAGGAAAGCTTGTTGTGTCCTGCATGGCCACCGCAGGGTGTTTGGGAAGCTCTGACCCACAGCCGTTGTCAATGTGTTTGGTAACTTACAGCGGAAAGAGCTGCCAGTCAGGCAGGGATGAGAGCAGGGACTTCCCAACCTGGTGGTCTTGATCCAGGCACATCACTCACAAACGCTGACTTTTGCAGCCTGGGAAAGCAAGCAGAGGCCAGCCAGTCGTGGCCCTGCTGTGTCACCCATCCCTGTCACCAGCAGCTGCTGTCTGATTCTTCTTCCTCCACCCAAGATCCCTGCAGCTATGGGCCTGAGTGCCCACAGGTGACTGCTGGGAAGAGCTGGTACCCCGCGTCGGTGAAACGATCCACTACGTCCCATCCAAAATCCCACCCTGAGCAGCTCAGCTGGACCCCAGCAGCCAGCTGGCCACCCTCCCTGCTTGGCCCCGTCATGCACCCCAGGCTGCAGGGTGGCAACCTGCAAACTGGGCAAGAGGCAGCAGTGAGGGGGCTCCAGCCCGAAATGGCCCAGTGGGTTTGGGAGAAGGGACTTGGCCGGCAGTGCTGCTGGTATCTGGCCTGGGTGTAGGTGTTAGCTGACTGCTCCAAACTGTTCCACTCCCCAATTCATGCATGGGCTTACAGGAAAACAAGCCAGGGCACTTCTGAAGTGAAGCACCTTGTGAAAGAAGTTGGTAGCATAGACCTTGCCCAGCAAAAAGCAGGCCAAGTCCTGAGCCTCAAAACATCACTAGACACGGCTTTTATATCTGCAGCTAAAGGGCATGTTGTCATTCGTATCCCAGCAGACCTTTCAGCCTCTTTCAGTGCTTCAGTATTGGAAAAATTGGCTTTACTCAAGAGTAAGAGAAATTCAGAGAACATGATGGGGTGGTTTCCAGTTAGGCGTGACACATGCTATGGTCTCCTGGAGCAGGGTCCATAGGCAAAGGCTTCTTCCTAGCCGGTGGGGAGATTCCATACCCTTGGGGCAGATGTTGCCCAGACCTCAGCTATTCACCTCGTCATCCCCTCTTGTCCAGCCCAACGTACGACATCATTGCTGGGTCTGAAGCAGATGGTGCACAGGAGCACTGCAGGGCTCTTCTCAGTGTCAGCCGCCCTCTGCTCTCCACCCTGGCTTCTCACAGTTCCTGAACCAAGAGGGGGACCTGGGCTATGGCCTTCAAAGCACCACACCACCAAGGCACTACACGTCTAGACCGCTGCCTACAGCTTGGGGGCGAGGAGCATTTTGCCACGTCCACCCCCCCACCAAGGCAGTTCCTGTGTGGGACAGAGCATCCTCAGGCAAGACCGCCCCAAGGACAGAGAGCTATCGCAGCCACCCACAGCAGTCATTCATAAGTCTTGCTTTCTCTAACCTACATGCATATTTAAAGACCAATTAAGTAGACGAAACCTTAAAATCCCATCTAACGTGCTTCTGCCTGAGCACAGGATCCAGTGCATCAGCGTAACGCAGCCCTGGAGGGCTTCCAGCTGCTCTCTGGGGAGCGATGCTAAAACCCTGGATGGACTGAGTTAGAGGAGAAGGGAGCTTTGAACATCACTCCTTCATATGTGAAAATATTGGGGGAAAACCAGACTTTCTCTCTGGCAGTTTCTAAATGTAAAATAAGATGGGCTGGGCTGAATAACCTATGTGCTGTGAATGAGTTGCCTGATGCAGTCATTTGCCAAGGCCTGTCTCGGAGTCGGCGGTGCCAGCTGGTGACCTGGGTGGCCACGGCTCCTTGCTGAAAGGGCTCCCGTGGCAGAGCTGCACGTGTTGATGTTTGTCCTTGTGCCCACGAGCAGAAGCCTGGCTGAGCTGAAGCCAGGCAAGTGTGGTGACCCTGACTACTTGCCAGTGATGTCCTACCCAACAAGAAGAGGGTCTAGCTATGGCAACTTGTGCCAAATGCTGCTGTGTGTTTTCCTTAGCTTGTGCTGAGTGCGAATCTACTAGCTGACACCTCACCAAGCATTGCTTGGGCCCCTGAGGTATTTTTTGTGGGGCAAGTGCAGCCCCCGGAGGTGGGAACCCATTAAGCGAGGGGACCTCTGGGCAGTTGTGGAGTAAGGTTGGGTTTTTTTATGGCATACCAATGTATAAAGGCATTCCTGAGCTGCTGGGAGTGTGTGCAAAAGGAGGAAGGAGCTGTCAAAAGAGCTTATTTTGCTTTTACCGTGTTCTTGCTTCCCTGAACGCTTCATGTTTTTCTGTGTTACTGGAAGATAATGTCAAATTGCCTCTCCACATCGCAGCGTCCCCATCTGTAAAAACGGGAGCTGATACTTCCACATTAACTTGGGGCACGGCGTGGGTAACTCCTAATGACTGTAAAGTGCCTTGGAGACAGCAAGTGTAATAGGCAGCCTAATAATTAGCACTGTTATTTGATTACAAGCCTGGGTGGCTGGCAGCGGGATCGCACAGTAATACTCTGAATCCCTTCGTCTAGTACCTGCCCCTGAATGGAGAATTCGTGCTGGCATCTGGTGCAGGATTTGCAGCTTTCGATGGCAGCTGGGATCCAGGCTGTGACTCAGGTATTTTGTGGCCAGAACAGTCACCCCATCAGCCCCCGATTAATCATGCAAATTCAGCCCAAACACTTCTACAAAGGTCTTTCCTGTCCCACCTCAGAGCAAAGTGAATCACTCCTCTTTCTTTTAATACCTACCTTTTCTTTGATGACATCCCTCACATCAGATCTTGTTTTCCTGCTAGATCACCTGTCTTCTAAAAAAGTAATTATAGTAGGGAAGCCTTTGAAGTTGTAGCAGAGAGGCAAATATTGTTTGTATTTTACCCTGCCTATTAAGCATGTAGCCACATCAAAGCCCTTTTATTTTCTTTGCCATGGTATTTCTAAAGAAAACCGTTTAGGAATTACACGCCGGTGAGCTGAACCGCAGCCATCGCAGCGAGCTGGCCTTTGGCCCAATGCGCACAGGCATTTCGGTGTGAGCGCATCCTTCCCTCCTCTCTTAGCCTCCAGCCCAGGTTTGCTGTGACTGAGACAGCAGGTTTGTTTCATGGGTGCCTGTTATTAGCCTGAAAGCTGTTTGCTGGGGAGATGTATTTTGGGTATTTAAGAGCTACCTAATGCTTTCAGTGGCAAGTAATTTTTTAGTTCGGCTGCAGGAAAGGAAGAGTCAAAGTGGAGTGTGTGTGCCTGCGTTCTGACTAGCAAAAAAAGAGAAAAAAGAAAGAAAAAGCCCAAATGGGTCTGCCCAGAGGAAGGGCGGTAGCATCAGGCTCTCTGGAGCCACTCCAAAATCCTTCATCCCTATAATTTTTCTGCTTTGGAGCTGTTTGCCCCCCATCGGGGAGGCTCTGGCATCTGTGCTTTGCACTGGGCTTTTCCTGCTGACCATGTGCTGCTCCCCTGAAAACAACAGGCATTTCTGGGGCAACTTTCACAAATGGATTTTTTTAAAGCATGATTTTAAAACAAATGCCAATAATTCAGTCGATAAACGCCCGCACGCTTGTTGAATTGGTAAAGATTCAGCTGTTGGGCAAGGGTGAGAAGGAAACAGGGCACTGCGTGATGATACTAACTGTGGCCAGCAGGGAAATGGTTAATAGTTAAGTAATTAATGGTTAAATGGGCCACTGGTTTTGGGGTTACCCACTGCAGGGAACAGGGCTGGTCACGTTTCTGCAGGCCTGCCAGGCTGCTTGGGAGCTGGGATGTGAATTATCATACCCATTTTTATCGAGTTTAGCTGTTATTCAGCATTTAGGGAGCTGGCTTACTGCCTAACTGTGAGGGTGAGCTTTAAAGAAGGGGGAAAAATGTCCTGTGGGATCTGGGGCCAGAGGCCTGCAGCCAGAAGTGGGGTCCGGGCTGAGCTGCTGAGACCCCAGCCCTGAGCACTGGAACGCTTCGCAGAGCTCCGGGACGTGCCTGCGGCAGCCAGGGTGATGCCGGGGCCAGCTCCTCGCTCCCTGCCCGCAGGGCGAGCTCCTCCGCTTCAGTTTTACCAACCCAGATGCATCTGCTGGGGCTGCGGATTTGGGTCCGGGTCACCCTCAGCCTTTCCTGTTGCTTTTCCAGGTGCGACAGTGAGGTTCGCTGATGCTGAGCACCACGCCTGGTTCGACCCCACGCTGTGGCAGGCCGTGTCCCCCGACAGGGAGCTGGAGCCAAGCGGGCGCATCTTTTCTGTGGATGAGGAACGCGTCCCGTGCCGCTACGACGATGTTATTTTCCAGCCCGAAACCTCCTTCCGGGTAAACGTCGACTCATCGCAGCGAGTGATTCATCTCCGCAGCATCTCTCTCATGGGCCAGGTAATGAGGGGACGAGGAGAAACCAGCTCAACGCCTCCTCGCCACGGCCCCAAAGTAGGTCAGGAGAGGAAGGACCAGCCGGGGGTGGAGGAGCGGGGCTGCGCGGGGAGATGGGGCACTCCCACGGTGCTGCAGCTTCATGGGCTGCTACTGCTGCTGTGGATGGTCTCGACGATTTTTTTTCCTTCTACTGTTTTGTTATGGCCTCCCTCCCCACGGTGTGGGAGCACAGGCCACCTCACTATTCGCGTTAAAAAAAAAAAAAGGCCGATATGCACGGGTCAAACCACCTGCAAATGGCATCTTCTCTGGCACCCAGCGGCTGCCCCTTTCCCAGGCACGTGTCCGCAACCGCGCTGCTCGGGGACTCTTGGGGACACCTCGCTCCCGCCCCCGACCTTAACATGGCCCGTGGCTCGGTGATCGTCTCCCAGCTTTGCTTCAGTACTGTTCTTTAATTGATTGGAGGGATAATTATGGAAATGCTGGCAGCCTGCTGTGCTTCAGCCCAGAAATCAGGCGCACAACGAGCCCCGTCCCTCGCCGGTCGGAGGAGTGGAAGATCACAGGCGCTGCAGCAGTAAACACAGGCTCCTTCCAGGAGTGGGAGACGTGGCAGACATTTTACATGTTATTTATTATTTCTACTGCTGCGCTGCCTGGGATCTGCCATTTCAGGACCAGGCATTAGGTAAGTGCTTTTTGAGTAATAAACTCAGTCGGTGTCCAGGCGGGTGCAGGCGAGTCTGGACAAGGCAGCACCCCAACGGAGCTCACCTCGGGGACACATAGCCCCAGGGATGCAGAGGTGGATGGTCCTGGGTGCTTGGAGGGATGCCAGTCCCACTGGTACCTGGGGACTACCCCACGACACATCATCCACCCCCCCAGGGACTGTAGCTGGCTGTGCCCCAGGGCAGAGGCTGCTGCTGAGCAATGAGGTGGAAGGAGAAGGTGCTTTTTATTTTTGTGATTGTAGCGTATTTCCTAAACACTGACCTTGTAAGCTACTTTGTCACTTCGTAGCCAGCCCACTCCTTGCTCTGTGTGGGGTATTTTCACCCCAGGGCATGAAAAGTTCTTCTGTTGTGCCAGGGCACGGAGGAGCCTCCTGTGGAAGACAGAGGGTGGGGGAATTACCGGCGGCTTGGCAGGACAAGGCTGGTCAGTCCAGCTCAGCCTTCGCTAATGCCAAGCCCGCTGAAACGCTTCCCAGATTGAAGGAAAATACCTCAGATCCAACCCCTTCCTCCCAGTAATTAAAAGCTGATAACTTGAATTCTCTGGGCCAGCAGAAAGAAGGAAAGCAAGAAGAAAAAGAAGCCCAACCATCTCATGATTTATTTGTGGTCCTTTTTTCTGGTTTTAAATTAGAAAGGTTTTTTTTCTGTTGGCCCCGTGGAAAAGGCTGAATGGATGTATTGGCAGGATTTTCCTGCTGCACTCTCTGCCTGTGATGGGGCTGCCCCAAGCTGGCCGTCAGATGTGGCACCAGGCGTCCAGGTGACACGGCCGGGTGCCTGGGGACAGCACGGGGACCTGGCTGGGGATACTCCTCCGCTTTGCTGCTCTTCCCTGTGCAGGAGCTCAGCAGCCCCGAGGCCTGGGCTGGGTACCTGCGGGGTCCCTCTGCCCCGCTGCAGTTTCACGGCAATGGCACTCTCCGGGTGACGGGCACCGGCTGTCCCGACAAGTCCGGCTGTGCCTGCGGGAACGCCCCGGTGAGTCTGCCCATTGCAATTTAGGGGGGGCTGCCATTGCAATTGGCGGGGCGAGGGACTGACGCTGCCCTGCTCTCCTTTAGGATGGCCACCGCATCTGCACGGCCCTGCTCGGGGCGTCGGGGAGGCAGTGCCCAGCGCCAGCGTGCCAGAGCCCTTTGCAGCCCCTTGGCCACTGCTGCGGGGTCTGTGGTGAGTAGGAGGCATGGCCCTATTCCTCCTCCCTGCTGTGCTGGCTGCCCCAGTTCCCTTCCCCTGGCTCCATAAGGGAAAGCTGGGTGCAGGGGGTGCTGCTGGTCGTGGGCTGAATTTTTGCTGTATCACTGCTCCCACGGGTCCTATCTGCGGGTCTCATCCGCAGTTCCCATCTGCATCCTAGGTGCCACCCTCCCAGGGCATCTCTCTGAAGCATCAGCCTGTCTTTTGGGAGCCTGTTCTGAGTTGCAGCCCTTTGTCCCTGCCTCTGGTTTATCTTGTCAGGATGTCACAGCTCGTCAAGCTAATAGGGCTCTGCTGAGTTTATGCAGTGGAAAACACTCAGATGAAATGCACCTTTTTCACCATAATGTTAGCTTTCCAACAGCAAGTTTGTTTCATTTCATTTAAAATAAAACCATGCAGATTGACAGCGTTCCCTCTGCAATGGGCACTTCTCCATTAATCTGCCTGGAAGGTTGCTAAGGGGAATTTTTCATGCACAATTGTACCTAGATATTTGGTATATCATATTTGGTATATCGTACCAAATCCATTAAAACGGCACCATATGTTTCTCTGATGTGCTCCTAAAAGCAGAGCTCCTTAAAGCCTTTAGGAGAATTTCATATTTCAACAAATGCTTACTTGCATTTTTTCCAAGGAAAATATTTGACTCAATGACTGCAGTGCAGCGGTATGGGGAGCGCAGGTGTCCCCCACTCTCCGCCTTCTCCCCAAAGCCAGGGTAGCGTTGCTGAATCACAGCCTTGCAGCCCCAAAACTAGGTACATGCAAAGCTTCCTGGAGGGACACATGGGGGAAAGTTTTCCAGGGAAAGCTTCTTTCCAGAATATGGTGGAAACCAAAAGCCTTTCATCAAACCCAGTAAATAAAAAGACCAGCGAGGGAGGGAGAGGTTTCTTGGGGCACCACTGCTCAGGCGGGGCTGTGGAGCCACCCCTCCTGAGCCCAGCCAGACCAGTTGCACAGATATACTGGAGGGTCCCCAGTGCCTTTCGTGGCAGTCGGAGCTGTGCCGCCGTGGCAGCTGTCTGCCCGGGCTCAGTGACAGTGCCACGTCTGTCTGTTTTCGGGTTGCAGGAGCCACCATTAACCTGGATTTCACTCCTGATTTTGACCTGCAGAAGTACCAGGACAGACTGGTCCAAGGCTTGCTGAGCCAGGTACGCGAGCCCGCTGGATTGGGAGGGACTAACGAAACCACCAGCCGCTGGCCACGTCTGCCGGTGACCCGATGCTGGTGGGGCTGTCTGGGGGGAGCATGCGGTCCCAGCGATGCAGGGCGTTCAGCCTCAGCCCCCACTAGCCCGCAGGGCTCACCTCCCTCATTTGGCCTCTTGGATGAGCCAGCTTGCCATGGGGGCTGGCACAGCCTCCCTTGCTCCCCACCACAGCCCCGCTGCCCCTCTCAACACGGGGCAGGAACAGCTGCCGGCATGCAGATGGGGAAGGATGCAGGGGGGCTGGCTGCAAACCCTGGTCTAGAAAACACAGGAGGTCAGCTCTCGATAACGTGGGAGGTCAGCCCATGCAGCTGGGATCATGCAAACCTGCAGCAGGGGATCCCGTGACCTCTGGGAGATGGCTCCCAACGCTGGGCTGCTTTTTGATTCCCCAGGAGGCAAGCGCTAGGTGGGTAACCGGCACTGGCCAGCACTCGGATGCATGTTCTACAAGGCATCACTCCACGCTGCTGCTTGTCAGACACAGCATGATATCCCTCCTCCTGGCTGGGAGCTGCCGGGGGAGGAGGCGTGCTCCGAGTTACACTGGGAGGATCGATATCAGAGTATTGCTCTATTGATCCCGAGCTGAAAGCCTGCTGCCTGCCCTCCTTGCAGCCGCACATGTCTTAATACAGCGTTTAATGGGTGTGCTACACAAAATTGCTTTCTCGGCACGCTCACCTCCGCGGGGGGATGCTGCGTGCCGGGTGCTGGTCACAGCTTGGAAGGGAGGGGAGGTATGAACCTCTCGTTCAGGAGACGCAATGGCACTGCAGTAACAGGGATGGCAGCTCCGTGATGGGGATCACATGAAGATTTATAGGTGGGCCTTGCTGGTGCATCCATCTTGGCTGTCTGTAGAGGTGACTGATTTCTGCCTGCCACTTTCATGGGTTTTACGTGTCTCCTTGTGCTTTGAAAAGCCCAAGTATGCCAGCGTGCGGATGGCCATATCCAAGGTGCACAAAGCGCAGACCTTCCTGGGAGTCATACCCCGAAGCTCCACTCCTCTCATCCAAATCGTGCTGATCGATGATGGAGCAGGAGCGCAGACGGGCAGCACTGCGGAGCAGCTGGCAGCAGACATCATGGAGGACGTAGCACAGCACGGTAATGCCGCTGTCCTCGGCGGGTGCCCCGCGGGTGCACCTAAACCCACTGCTGTCCGGAGCTCCTTATCCTCCACCAGCAGCCCATGTGTCCAGTTGGGTTTTGAATGTCTCCAAGGATGGAGACTCCACAACATCTCCAGGCAACCTGCCCTTGCGATTGACCACCTTTGCAGCAAAACAGTTTTTCTTATATTTAACTGGAATTTACTGTATTTCCATTTGTGCCCATTGCCTCTTGCCCTGTCACTGGGCAACACTGAGAAGACCCTGGCCCAGCACTCCAACTGTGTCTCACCAGGGCAGAGCAGAAGGGAAGGGTCACCTCCCTTGACCTGCTGGCAACCCTCCTTCTCATGCAGCCCAGGATACCATTGTCCTTCCGTGCCACGTCTGGCAATGGTCTGGCAATTGGTGCCCACCAGGACCCCCAGGTCTCCCTCTGCAGAGCTGCTTTCCAGCCAGAACGCTGCATGTAGAGGCAGCCATGTAAGTTGGCAGATGCTGATGAGCATGTAGGTCACAGCCAGGGGACCTGGTGGTTGCGTGGGTAGCAGCCCCACATGGCCTTGTCCCAGTAGAGTCCACCCAGCTGTGTACCCACCCCCTGTCCCCGGGGGAAGGTGATCAACCAGGCGAGAAGTGCCAGACCCAACTGCAGGCTCCCTCTGCCCTGTGCCTGAGTTGGTGTGGGGATGTGTTGCCCTGTCCAGTCCTCACCCCTGTTTCTTCCTGCCCTTTCCCAGGTGAAACACTTGGCATTTCAAGTGGCAAAATGGAGGCGGCCACTGGCAGTGCTTTCAGCAGGCAAGCGGGCAGCCATGCATTGAACAGGATCATAGCGGGGACGGTCTCGGGGCTACTCTTCAGTCTCCTATTGCTTGGAGGGATCCTCTTTCTCTACAGAAAGGGAAAGCTAAGGTACGGGTGAGGCTTCTGCTGGCAGCATGTTGCCAGGCTTCTCCTGCCTGGCGGCAGCTATCATCCCCAGGCTGTCCTTCCAGCCAGGCTGGTGGCAGGAGGCGTGCAGGGCTGCCCAGAGCTCCCATGGTGGTGGGCATGGCCGGGTGGTCTGCTATACCCAACGTTACTAGTTCATAGCATCACAGAATGGTTTGGGTTGGGAGGGATCTTTGAAGATCGTCTAGTTCCAACTCCCCCTGCCATGGGCAGGGACACCTTCCACTAGACCAGGTTGCCCAAAGCCCCATCCAACCTGGCCTTGGGTGCTTCCAATGATGGGGCAGCCACAGCTTCTCTGGGCAACCTCTTACAGTGCCTCGCCACCCTCATACTAAAGAATTTCTTCCTTATATCTAGCCTAAATTTACCCTCTTCTAGTTTAAAATGATTGCCCTCGTTGTTCCTCACAGTTTATTGGCAGTGAGGTAGCTGAAAGGCACTTTGTACTCTTGGACTGGTTCGTGGCTGGGAGGACTTGCTTCTTGGTGCCATGGTGCACCGTGTACTCTGGTGGGAGTGGGTGGCTCGGCTGGAGCTCTGCACAGCCTGGTTGTGCTGCCGGGGGACATCTCCTGTTCCTTGTAACTTAGTTTGTAGTCCTGCTGGGGGATGGAGGACTGAAACTGCCAGCTGCTAAATAGAAATGCATCAAAATAATTCAAAGCGCACATCCCGGAGGTTTGTAGCCATGAAAGGGAGTGACAGCATCCAGAAGCAAATGCAGCTTCTGGTGCAGTAGTTGCTCACGCTGCGAGGAGAGTGGTGTGCGGGTCCCGGGGGAGGGACAGTGGGGTGCGCGGCACCTGACCTCACCGCAGCTGCGAGCTGGTCAGAAATACCTTCTCCATCACCTTTTCTCCTCACAGCTTGGAGGCAGGCTCCAGCAGTGAATAGGGCAACACAGCAGCACCCACCGCAGGTGCTTGGGTCACCCACCTTTGCTCCTCGCTCATGTGCCCACCTTCACGTGGGGCCCTGTGTCTCCCAAGGAGGGTTTTGCAGGATTTATTGGCAGATGTATTTGTGTGGGGGGCTGTCCGCTGAGCCGCTGTGGCTCATCTCACCTACTCGACCATGGGCAAACAGGATGGACCCTGTGCTTTCTATAACCAGGGGGGTGGGAACTGCTTTAATTTGTGCGTGCAAGGTGCATTGATGACTGCCAGGGCATGCCAGCCATGTTGCAGGCTCACAAGTCAGGTTGTTTCTTCCCTCCTGGTTCCTCCGCCGGGGTTTTCTCGCCGCACAGCAGCAGCTGTGGCCAGGGATGCTTGCCCTGCCACTCAGCACGTGCTGATGTGACATTTCCTAGCAATAAACCCGCGCCTTCGTTTAATTTCTAAATAAAACTCCCAGCCCCATAATTGCTACTTGATGATTTATCTTCCACTGACACTTCTTTGGATGCCGGACAGGCCTTTGAAACCGGCTCCGTCAGCAGCGAGAGGGAAGTTCGTGTAGCTACAGGAGACAGAGCTGAACCCAAGCCCAGGCCACGTCCCCAGCTGACCTGTTCCTGCTGCGTGTCCCCAGGTGGCTTTGGGGCAGGGCCCTTACGGGCAGCGCTGCCGAGCGTCGTGGAGGCATCCGACACCAACAGGGATACTGCAAATTAGGCAGGAGGCTCTGGGAGCTTGCAAACAGTCTGCCTCCATGCAGCGGAGCCATTCTGACCAGCAGCGAACCAGCGAATGTAGCTTGTTTCCACCAGAAAGGGCCTGGGACAGCCTCCCTGCAGATAGCACAGCACCTCCGATCACGTATATAGAGCCTGTGGTCACAGTGTTTACGCATCGGTGGGCTCTCAGGACCTGTGGTGACATCTGCAGACCCACTGCTGAGCCCACCCACACCAGGTGCCTGGTGCAGGTATGATGCTCAGTGACTGGGACCCTTAGGATAAGAGTAATGAAGAAAATAATAGAAGTAGTGATGGTGATTAAGATGATAATATGATAACATGATAAAAATAATGATAAAAGTAATTAGTGCTTGTTGAGACTGCAGTGGGAACAGGTGTCAGCTCTGTGGCAATTCATTTTAGGCCACGGGGGGAGAGTGATGGCTCCAAAACGAAGCCTGTGCTGGGGTTGTCTGCCTCTGACAAACTCCCCTCCAGGATGCAGGTCCCAGCCCTCCAGGTTTAATGGTTTCTGCTGGATGGGGCTGGTTTTCCCTGTGAAAGGGTACAAACATCCCGCTTCAGACAGCCTGAAACTTTGCCCCCATATTTTCCCACCCACCTCTTTCGCCCACCTCCCATCCACCAGTGTTTCGGCTGGGGGAGCTGCTGGGACGGGAGGGGTGCAGGCAGGTGATGCCCGGGTCTCTCCCCAGATTGCCCACCCTGCGCCCGCCCCGGCCCTGGGAAGGGGCAGAGGAGACGGCGTCCCCTGACCCAGCCAGTGACAAAGGCTTCGACAACCCCATGTTTGGTGTGGTGAGTTGCCGCTGCCCGGGGACACGGGGATGCTTGGGGACGTGGGCAGGAGGCGGCAGGGCCCCAGCCAGGACCCTCTCAAGTGCTGGTGGAGGTGCAACGTGCCCGGCAGGGCTCCTCCTTTCTCCAGACCAGGAGGGGTTTTTGGGATGGTCCCATCCTCCCGTGGGTCACCAGCTCCTCGGCTGCTGCAGGGAGTCAGCACTGGGTGGGTTTTGGCGAGGGTTTTGCTTCACTTCCCCATCAGTTGATTTTCCCTCATTAGCCACTGCAGGAGCCACCGAGCACTGACTGTGGAGAGGAGACACTGCAGGAGATGGCTCCCAAAGACCACCAGGTCTTCTACCTCAACCCCCTGTACGATGCAAGCGAGACGGAGACCTGACGGCGTGGCGGCAGCCACCACCTCCCTGGGAACACTGCCGCCTCTCCAGCCCTCACAGCCCCTCTCATCACTCCCGGTGGGATCTAAGAACAAGCAGGTTCCTCCTGAATAAAAGTGTCCGCGTGGTGAAGGAAACCACAGCAAACCTTCACCATTAGGGCTCAGCCTCACAGACACAGCCTCCCTGGTGTCGCTTCTGGGTCTTAAACTGTATTTTGTTTTTCAGTTGTTTTTAGACAGTTCAACATTGAGATTTGGGTCTCAGGTGATAGCTGGGGTAGTTGGGGTCTAACTCAGCACCCCGTGCTTTAGCCAGCACCATGCTGGATTTGCCCAGGGCATGCAGCAGGTAGAAGGATGCATTCCTGGATGCAGGATGGAAATTCAGTGCTCAAACACATTTCAAAATATGTCCTGGAACCTTCAGGGCTTGGACCCATTAGTTGGGTTTAAAAGGAGTTATTTTGCTTTCCAGCAGTGTGCTCGGTGCCAGGGGATCTCTGCGCAGGGTCCCCTGTTCCTTCTCTTGGGGACCTCACTCCCGTCCCCTGAGTGCTGGCACGAGGCGCAGTCCTGAGCAAACGCTTCCCTCCCCATCCCCTCCGCTGAGCCGCCTGAGCTTGCTCCTTCCCTCTGCGCCCTGGCTGACAGTTACAGCTCCCTCTTGGACCTACCCGGGGATTGATCGCGGTATTCCCCATGGCGAGAGAGCGCATCTTCTCATGGTACAAGGGGAAAGAGGTTGGGTGCTGGTGGCAGGGGTCCCCGGGGAGGGATGCAGGCAGGAACCCGACGGCTGGGGACAGTCGTGCTGGCCCATCTCTAACGAGAGTTGGTGTAGCGGCACCGAGGGGCCTTGTAAGCTGTGGCATTTGTGGCCTGGCGTGTGTCAAATACCATCAGCTGCCCGCAATGTCAGGCAGCGCTTCATTACGGGAGCAGGTCTGATGGGTGAGGCTGAAATTATGGAGATGTATGCAAATTTATGCAAATTTACACTCTACTGGGTTTCCAGTAGGGCTTGTTGGCATATTCCATAAGGAGGAAGCTATTTTAAGTTTATTATATTTTGTTCTAGTCTCTGGAAGACATAATCCCTTCTCAAAGGCCTGGGAATTCATCATTAGGTGCATCAGAGCCCTGATGAAGGGTGACGGGCAGCATGCGGCAGTGAGTCCGGCCCTGCTACCCCCCTGCCCTCAGAGAGACCTCGGGGATCAGGCAGTGCGAGCAGGCAGGACACAAAACACGAGCCAGGCAGGGAACAAGACCACCTCCACGGCCCTGGTTGCTGCCATCGCTTTGCAAGCGGGACAGAGCCGGGGCTGGGAGGAGGTCTGTGCTTGGGGGTGCGCCGCTGGGATTTCACCACTCGCATCTCTCCTGAGGGTGTCCCTCCGGCAGGACTGGGATGAAAAGCCACTTGTCCGGGCAGGAGCTTCTGCTGTGGCTGTCAGGCACTTGGTGTTCAATGAACTGGTCATCAGGCGGGTCAAAAAGCAGAAGAAGCCATCGGCTGCTGCAGGCAGTGGCTGACACCGGCAGGTTGGGAATACCCAAGTCCCACCACCCCATGGTCCTGCAACAAGTGCATCTCTGTGGAGAGCAGTGACCCAGGGCCAGGTCCCCAAAACTCATCCCACAGCACACAGTCACCCCCATGACATAAACCCAAGGGAGACCCCAGCCCCCCCCCCCTCCCACCCCAAGGCCTCATCCGGACCTCATGAGGCCGGACAATACCCTACGGCCGGGGGGGTCGGTGCAGAGACGGAGGAGCACGGTCAGCCCGTGCGTTGCTTGCGGGTGAGGTGCTGGCGCAGCGATGTTACCATGGTGCCTGCGAGAGCAGCCGCGGCATCACCGCAGCTGGGTCTCGCTGCGAGGGGGAGGCGTTCGTATCTGTACAGGTGTTGTACTTGCTGCCTGTGAGAGTCTTTTTCGCTCTTTTCCCCCTTCAGATCAGTTCATCGCCAAGTGACTGAATCTCCTCCAGCTTACAAGCCTTTGAATACACATATACACATGATTTATTTTTCCATGGCTGAGGCCAATGCGGTGCTGCACGCTGGAGGCCATTGCACCAGGCAGTCCATCACCCCAGAGCTGCCCCGCGCAAGAGGAGGGCTCAGGGCCATCCCCCAACGACCCCCTTGCCGCTCGTCCCGGAGCGAATCGCTTCCCTCCCTGTGCTATTTTTGGGCTCCACGCTCCAGGATCACGAGGGGTCTCGGTGGCTGCAACCCTGCGACGTGTGCTAAAGGCGAGAGGCAAGAGCATCCCGCGGCCACGTGCTAGGGGAGGGAAAAGACAGCCCGCTGGCAACAGGCGCCATTGCACAAGATGGTGGCAGGATGGTCTCCTTCCCCTGCGAGCAGGCGAGGACCTCAGCTCTGCGTTCTGCCTGGGCACGGGGGGTGGTTCAGGCGTGTGCCCGTGCGGTGGGACAGCCTCCGGGGACACGCAGCTGGCTGCAGAGCCGGCAGGGAGGGAGGCAGGCCGCCCTGCAGCACGGCTCACCGCCTGGTCACCCCTCCGTATTGGGGTGTATGGATTTGCTGCTGGCGAGGCTTCATTTTTAAAATGCATTAGCAGCTCGAGGTCACTTACAATAGAGGCTTTAATTAAAGTAGAGATCAATTTTTGTCAGCGTGCTAGCAGAGCACATTCTGTACTTTTCCTTCAGGAGCCACGTTCGCTTGCTCGTACAGAAAGCATTGCAGGGAGGGGGGAGCTCTGCAGAAAAAACTGAAGCACCAGAGTCAGTTTGCGACGTCGGGGGCCGACAGCTGCTGGAAATACAGCTGTATCGCTACCCTGCGCACCGACGCACGCAGACAGCCCGCGGTGCAGGCAGGGTAACACAATGGGTTTCGGTACGTAAGGGTCTCTCCTGGGATCCTGCCTAAGCAAGGACTTTAATTCACAGACATCTTTGGTAAGCGGTGCATTAGATGGGTGGTTTATACTGCCGAGGCTGTTCGTGGCACGGCTGGGCACCTGATGGCTTTGTTTTGCTCTTGGTCCTGAGAGTCAAGGGTCCCCCGCTGCGGCAGACTAATGCAAAATGCATTAGTGTTAATGGCAAGATCTTAGGAGTCATTGCCTCCCAGGGTCTTAAAAGAAAAGGCAGCCTGCACACTATTAATGGACACCAACTCGTGTCATTGTGCCTTCCCTCCACATGTGACAGCCGCCCACAGAAGTTGTGCAAAGCCGGATTCAGACAGTGCAGCAGGCAGCAGTGCTCAAAATACCGCTGAGCCTACAGACAGACTTGGGCCACTGCATTTTTTAATTTTTTTATTTCTTTTTAGCAGGAGGTAGCAGCAGCGAAAGGGAGGAGATTTGGCAGCGACTGGCACCACTGGAGTGCGGGAGGTGGCCAAGATGCTGCGGGATGGCAGCGGAGCTGTGGCCATCTCCTCCATCAGCACGCAGGGCTCCGCACTGCTCTTCCTCACGGGACCGCAGAGCAGGGACTGCGTAAGAAACTGGAAAGCAGGCGATGCTGCGAAAAGTCTGAGGGTTTTATCTATGAGAAAACAACCAATAAAGCTGCATAAACCTGTGTAGTCAGGTGACAAAAAAGCGCTGCAGCTTACTGGGGAGCAGGGAAAATATTTGCTGCAAGGACGGGGAACCGGCTGATTCCTGAGTTCATGTTCCTCCTCTGGCTGGAGCGCAGCATTGCAGCTCTCGCTTGCTGGGCACGTCCTGCTGTCTTCGGCTCCTGTCCTCAGCTAACCCTGCCGGCAACGCCAGTCTGAGCATCATTCGCCACTGGGACATGCTCTGCCAACGTTTGGCTTTCCCTGGCATCCCGCAAGAGGCGTGCAGCTGAGGTCCGGTCTCGCCATCACCTCACGACCCCAGAAACACGTTTAGGAGGGCTTTGCAAGGGAGCGCCGAGATCGCGCTGGCTCTTTCCAACCACCGTGCCTTCCCTCCTGCCTCCCCGGTGCGGTTCCTGCGCCCATGGCACCCCTTCCCCTGAACCAGAGCCCCCCCGACCCCACGCTGCTGCAGTGCCCTGCCGGCGGGGCGCTGAGCCCAGGCCACGGGGCAGCAGCTCTCGAGCCCAAGGCTGCCGAGGGGGGATGTAAGGGGAAATCGAGAGGGGACCCACAGTTACAGGAGTGCAAGCAGACAGGAGAAGGCGGTCCAGACCTGCTCCCACCCTAACAGAAGGCAAGGGCTGGGCAGGTGAACGCTACTTTTTGGTATGTCCCCCTCACTTCTGCCTGCCGGAGCTGCTTCGTACAGAGCAGGCAGAGCGTAGACTGGAACATGAGTTGCTCCAGGAGCCCAGCATGCAAGAATACCGTCTCTTTTTTTTTCCCTTTTCCTTTTAAAATAGGCTAAACTCAGCAGCAAGACAAGGTTTGTGGTCATGATGTGACACCTTCCTTTGACCGTTCCTTTGCTTAACTGCCCCTAATGGTGCAGTTCAGTTCCCGCAGTCACATCTCCCTCAAAGGCTTCCCTGCTTCTCAGTGCTTTAGACTACTGTGCCAGCTCTTAAGATGTGTATGCATCTGCTTTCTCCCAGGGCTGCCTAATCTGGTGTTGTGCAGAACAAGGGTGCCTGGACCTTCAGCATGTCCACCCTGAAGACCCCTCTCTGTGACTGAGCTGTGTTAAGCACTCACCCTGCAAACACAAAGTGAGTGTTTACGCACCCCCCCAGCAGATGGCACCCATTTAGGAAGCTGTTTATTTTCAGCACATGTGCTGTAGGCAGAGGTGTTGGCAGATGTGTTTAGTTCTTGCATAGCAAGTGACACCAGGATGTATTCCAAAATATGCAGCCTTTTGGGGCAAAGATCTGTGCTAGAAGTGACCAAATTCTGGTGAGTATACCCATCGCCCCAGCTTTGGGACCTGATGTAATGCCTCCATGAAAATGGAACGGGCAGAGGAACGCAGAGACCAAATTATCCTCATTCCTTGCAAAACTCAATTCCTCACTTGTGATACTAGACTGGTAGCCTCCAGGGAGAAGAAAGTGCACCGTCAGAAGAATATTTCACATCGAGTCTTGAATTTCTGCATTTCTGAAAGTTCTCCTGAGGGCTTAGGAGGACTCTTTAGGTAACCGGAATCGGAAGCCTTAAGGGAAGAGGTTTGCAAAGGGCTGTGGTACAGGACTTGAGGAGGAATTCTGCTTGGCCAGACTTGAGGGGGGAAAAAAAAGAAGAAAAGAATAATGTATTCATACTAAGCAATTAATTTATTTTTCTAGAAATGTTCTCCTGCTTAAATTATAACCTAGCCCTGGCACTGCTGAGTGCTATGATTTAATACCCCCATAATTAAAGACTTTGTTGTCATACGAAGTCCTCACTGCACAGAGAAAAATCAGCTCAAGAGCAGTAGAAATGTTTTTTAAAAGTCAAAGGCTGATTAGCATGAATACTTGTGAGAAGGCTTCCAGCACACAGCCCTCAAACCTCCTGTCAGCTATCACCCCAATCCCCAGGGCAGAGTGTGGGTGCACTTTCCCAGCCCGCCCCACTTCAGCCTGCTGGCCTTGCCCAGGTGGGTTTGGTCAAGCGAGGAACAACAGCGTCCATGCCTTTCGACATGCGCCTAGGCCTTCCCCATTTAAATAACCTGGAGTAGGATGGGCAAGACAAAGCAAGAAGTAATCCAGGAGCACTTAGGCACTCCATAAGGCATGAGGGACGCTTACCCAGGACACACTAGAGATGTTGGCTCTGTTCTGGTACAGTGAGCTCTGCGGTGCTCAAATATTGGAGAATGAGTGGAGCTTTAAAAAAATCCCCTCTATCAGGGGCTGCACCATTCACACATCAGTCCTTGAAATGTTCCTAAGTGTTTCTTTGAGACTACCGCTTTGACGAGAAGTCAAAAGTCTTTATTGTTTTATCACACTTAAGTTGCTGGAATAGATCCTGCAGCGTCCTTACTATGCTTTGGCCATAAGGAAATAGTCACATAAATAATTTGAAAATGAATTAATGGGGCCAGCGACTCAATGAAATGACAACTCTAACACAAACCGAGGGCACAAAATTTCAACACTGTATTCCACCAAAAGGAATTCCATCACTCCTGAACATGCATTTACGTGCAGAAACACACACCTTTCTCATAGCATTCAGGTATGGAGCTTCAAAGTATCTTTCAGTTTATGTAAACTGTCCATGTGAACAAAGTGAATCTACCATGAAACTAAAGCAAGTGTCAGCGGTGGACTGTTTTCACATGTCAAAAGAGACGACTATGAACTTTAAAACCTCCCTCTTCTGCTTTATTGACAGGTAAATTGTTCAAAAATGTTCTCACAATTCA
>JANHGO010000042.1:16163816-16188341 GCA_024606505.1 Aquila spilogaster | reverse complement strand
ATGAGTGAATCATAACAGGAGATTAATGCAGTCTACCCTTACAAGCAGAAAATTGATTAACTACACTGAAATTGCCAGTCGAACATAACAAGAGTCAACCATGCTAAAGGAGTGAGCACACTTAGATACTGTACAAGACTCTCCAAAGTGCTTTTCTTTTCCATTTTAAACCTATTATTTCCATAAAAGGCAGGAAGTGACTTCACATCTCAATGCTGCCTATAAAAGCATTTTCCAGAAGAAAAGGGATTTGGTCAATCCTGGTGCTGCTAAGCAGCAACCAACTCAACTACAGAAGACAACGTGTATTAATAAAGGGAGAATACAAATTATTGGGTAGGAAACAAAGATAATAAGTGTTCAATTTGATGTCAGTATGCAAGAGAGAGTCCAAAGTTACAAAAATAAAGTAAAACTAAGCCTCCAAAAAACAGAAAGGGTTGAAGCAATAAACACAGGCAGTAGACTGGAAGGTATAACAAAGCAGTAAATCAGGGGACAATGGCTGAAATTCTGCATGATGTGAAAAGGGCACAAATACATTCCAGAGCACAAGTAAGGAGCAAACATACGCTATACTGCATTCCTTCTTACCATTCACACCACTTTGTGCTGCACCAGCAAGGTACAACGGTCTCCTGTCACTGTCCTGTCAATACTGCAGGTGTTGCTCATGATCAGATAATACATTCAGCTCTTTCAGAAGGTATCATAATTGGTGGGACCGTGCAAATCAAGGCACACTAGATGTAGCACAGGGCCAGTTCCACAGGCCTCTGAAAGTGCAGCTATATTTTACCAAAGCCTCCAGCATTACAAAAGAGAAGGAATTGGGAAAAGCAAGTGATTGGGGGTGGAACATGGCAAAAGTTTTGTTCTACTGGAGTAATCTCTATTCTTATGTCAAAGTGATTCCAGGTTTTTCCTGTAGCTATTGAGACTTGGAGCAGAAGAGGCAAACATGGTACTAACAATGCTCTGCTTACATGTGAAAAGATGCTGATACACTAAGGGAGTGTGAGGGGAGGAAAGACAATTTAAAACTTGCAGGAAGAGATGCAAAACAAGAATTCTGAACTGTCAGCAGGGGACAAAAGACAGCCCCAGGGTAAGAGCTGGCAGAGCTGAACATGCTCTTGGGGAAGAAGAATCGCTGGAAGAACTGCCAGGAAAGAAGGCCTGAAGGGCAGATGATGCCATCTGTGTGTGATGCTGGAGGTGTGGAGAGGGTGTCAGAGCAAAAAAACTGGGCGAAGAAATACAATAAAACTATACTGTAGCGTTTTGAACAGATGTGTGGAACACTCACTGACTTGATATGTCTCACAAAGATGTATACAACACAAGAGAAGTATTTTCAAAAAAGTTACCTCCGAATACTCAAACATGGAACTCAATGGTACATAAGTATCACAGAAAGCATTTTAGATAGGCCCAATTGACAAAAAGGCAGGCTACAGGCAAAAAAAACCTAGTACTCTTCCCAAAACACAGGGTTTATGATTAGGATTTGTATGTTATCAGTGCATTCCTGGAATCTTTTATGCTTCACTATACATACAGAAAACACATGTGCCTCCACTCAACCCACACTATATCTAACAGCACTAATGGTAGCAATGGTCTAAGGTGTTCTTTGAATTTAAAAGTCTGATGATGATACAAAAGAAATAAAAGAAGAAGCATGCAGTGGTAGCCACTCCTCTCTCTTCCACTCCTTTCCCAAGGAAATAATTGCTTTAAAATACACCAGTGTTTTCAGATAATTTTTTGGGGAGGATGAAGGGGGCAACTTGTAGGAAAAGCAGAAAGTCTGAGTGACTCACCGTCACAGGCATAACCTTGTCGAACCAATCCCACCATAAGTGAGGTGCAATGACTGCACTGAGTAGGGCTTGTAAATGACTTGATATTGAGCTGGTGAGCTTTAGGCTGTAAAAGATACGTTCAGGATAAACAAAAGAAAACAACTTTTCAACTTCTGTACTTATAAAATGAAAGCATGCCCATTCCCCCTCCCCTTCCAATATACCACTGCATGTTATGAAATCTGAGCTTCTAAGTAACTGCATCTTGTAAGAGATGCTGCAAGATAACAGTAACATTTTTTACTTCAAATTCTAGAAGACATTCAAACCAAATCCTCTATCTATTCTGCCATCCCTTTTGACAAATCAAAACCCATCAACTTGCATTTGGTGACACCTAAATAAAAACAGAGACCTAACAAAGAAACAACACATAACAAACCCAAACAGGACAAACACAGATGGCTAATTTACAAGTGGTAATTCTTCCTTAGTTCAGAACATGGTTAGCACAGTCCCCCTACCTTTGGTACAGCTAGAGAAATGGACTGAATGGTGGGGGAAGGAGCAGCAGGCATCCTCTGAAGCCGAATTGGTTCCTGAATCACAGAAAACTGTAATTGAGCAAAATGAGGGTTCAAGAATTTGTTTTAAGGTCAGGGTGGCAAAGCCTATTGTTTTTTGTTTGTTTTTTTTTTTTCATTTTTTGAAAATTATCAAAAATTTGTCAGAAACATTGCCATTCTGATTTAGTAGAAACAGATTGTGTTTTAAAGCACTCACAGGAAAGCCTGCACACTAACAAGCAACAGCAGTACAGAAAACATATGAAAATGAGGTACATCAACATACACAGAGCCAGCAAAAAGGTTTCACATTTGCAACTATTCTCAAAGCAGATGCAATTAACACTGTCAAGTTACACATAAGCAACATTCAATCTTGCCTCTTCATACAAAAGCTGCAATATATACCGATAATGAACAAGACAGAGAGATTTTCCACTGAATTACTCTTCAGGGCAGAATAATGGTTCCCTTACTTCTTGTTGCTGCTCTGCAGTTACAACTGAAGTAGATGGTGAAACTTCTGATTTGGGACCCTGTGTTTCCTGCTCACTAATGGAGCCAGTCTGCAAAAGTGACAGCAAACGTTAGATTAGATACCACAGACACGATGAAGTGTTCGCAGGCCAACAGAATGAAAGTTCAAGGTAGCTACAATGAACAGCTCACTGCAGAAATAAATGAGAAATTTTGCTCATTTCTGTATGCATACATCTAACGACTTTACACTCCTAAAAAAATCCTTCCTCAAAACAAATCCTGCCATCTGATGGAAAAGCTGTAAAGCTGGAAGCACTGCGATGTGCAAAACCCAGTAGCAGGCAGTATAAATACTCTTTAACAGTCTGCTTTTCCCAGAAAGACTGTGTTGATTCTCTTGCACACAGGTATGGAATGATGTCTGAGAAGCTTGGCAGTAATCCATAAAATAGCTCATTTCTCCTGGTAGCTTATGCTACACTAGGATTTTTCTAGCACAGAACAGCCACCACAAGAAAAATCCTTTGAGTAATACTACACAAGGTTTTTAAAACTAAGGAGTTTTTTTAAAAATGATTGCTAATCTTATTTCCACTTATATAACTAAAAATCATCAAGTTGCCTTGATCACACTGTCCTAAGTTTCACTAAAATTTAAGACTAGCACATGTTAGAAGCTATCTCTTAATTTCACACATACATTAGCAACTACTAATTGCCAGCACAAGGGGGAAGTATGCTACAATTCCACAGCTAAAGAAGCTGGGTGTGGAAGCAGGGTGCTGTATTACTGTACTCTGAGGACATCATGGAAATCATGATTAACAAACATCAGATTAGACTTCACATAAATGATGTAATTAGCACTAAAGGCAATGAGTAATGAATCACTCACTTCCCAGCCAGTTTCAACAAGAAGATTGCTCAAATTCAGTTAGCTCACTAAATACATTCAGATATTTGTTATTTTTTTTGTTTGTTATGAATTGATTCGTAGGGCTGGGCCATTGAAGATCAAATTATATCATTATGTAATATGAACAATTTAAAAATGCTAGGCGTGATTCAGCTTTAGCCATATAGACAGTCAAAATCTAAAATAATAAGCCTGTAATAGCATATTAAAAGAAAACTAAACTAGCTCTATTTAGTGGATTAAATTATAGAGAAGCTAAGGAAGCAGCATCTAGTTTTAGAAGGCCATTTTTACTATGACAGGTCACAACAAAATAAGGAGACAAAACTACTAGCAAGAACTTACTTCTTCCCAAAAGGCTAGCAGAGAAGATGTAGACGAAGAAGAAACAGAGTCCTTTGTTGTAACAGATATGAGGGATAAAAATGATCACTTATCACCCACAGAAAAACTTCAGATGGAGTATTAGTAGGCTAGCTAAACAGAATGTTTTATATGGCCCAATGATATTCATTCAAACTAAACTAACCTAGAGCAGATGACATAGATCATCTTTAAATGTATGTGCGAAAAAAATTGTTAATGGAAGTACTGCATCAGGAATTGTAATGTAATTCATCAAAAAATGCCACTTGCATTCAATCAGTGAGTATGCATTTACTGATGGATCTGTAGACTGGATCTTTAGTAGTTACATTCTTGATGTTCTACGTTACTGTTTTAAGTGTATTTGGTGCTTTTTAAAGCAATGTCAAAGTTAGAATATAAAAGCTATTATCCAGATTGTAGTATATGCATGTAATGTTTCCCTTTCTTTACCTCATCCACGTAGCTCATCTCATTGCTTAAGCAAGAAAGCCAGTGTGGACATTTTCCAACTGAGAACAGCACAAACACGAAGTATGCACATGCAAATATCACAGCATGTCCATGGGCTTTCTTTTTGGCACCAGTAATAATTTGAAAAACAACAGAGAATGTACACATTTCACGTATACTATCTCACCAGACTGATGAGGTTTTAACCTCAGCCCCTTTAACTCAGCTCCATAAACATAACATCATTTTTTCCAGTTCCAGCTTGTAGTTTTATCCTGAACTGTCAATGTGCTTTGCAAAAAAAAATAATCTCAGATCTTTAAGGATCAGGAGTTCATGAAGTAAGGAGATGTGATTCTGTGTTCCATTTAACAGCTGCTCCCTTGGGGAATGCACAAATTTTTCTAAGCAAAACGCCCACTTGGAGCTACTATGTGTATGATCAGTTTCCTAAGGATCAGAGGGTGTGTCACAATGAACTTACAGTACCATCATCTGTGGGTCCTCTGACTCTCTTCCCAGTCCCTTCTACTCTGACCACCCCATGAAGATCTGGAGCCAACAATTTTATATATCTGTTTAAACACAGTTTGAACTGTGTGAATACTTCTTTTTTTTTTTTTAAATGTTAACTAGCATCTTCCAACTCCAAAGTATTTAATCTCTTATTTGTAATAGGGTGTGCCAGCCTTTCTAAAACAACCTGAATGTGCATTATCCAGCCAAAGGTTTAAGACTGACTTAAAGAAAATAGAACGAAAAATACGTAATGTAAGCTTTTGGGAATATTTCCTAAAGGTGACAGCTTCTCTTCAAAATGCCAATTAATCTGACATCTAATGGTCATCCAATTATACGACACACTAACTTGACTAATATACCAGATAAAGGATTTGTTATGTAGGGCCCAAGTGTTACTTTTAGATAATAAAAACACAACTCAGCTTTTTCATAAACACATTTTCATAGCCAGTTTATGTAATAACTCACTCTGAAGGTCAAATCACGTGCAAGAGGAGAAGTGTTGAAATATTCAAAAATGGAATCCTGAAAGTCTGGAAGTTTGAGACCTAAAACCCAAAACAGAATAGCCTTAGCTGAAAAGCAATACCAAAGCCTGTGTTAGAACTCTGTTAAAACATAGCAACTTTAATTACCTGAATCTGTTCTGTATTTTTCTTCCAGTTTTCTCCTTAAGCCTTCCATCTCCTCCAACAATTCTCTGTTTTTTGCTTCAGATTCCTTTAATTTACTAAAGTAACAAAATATGATCAAAATACAGTAATAAGTATTTCCAAGTCAGGAATGCCAGCCTCAGACTCCTGGAAAAAAATCCCTTTTTTTTTTTTTTTGGTGGGGGGAAGGGCTAAATATATTTTTTCTAGGCTAATTGGTTTTATTTTTCTCCTAAATTAGCACCTCACTACTTGGCTAGATACTGAAAATCACACTTAAGACTCCTGCTACCACTGCAAATATTTGCCAAACACAATTATTACAATACTAGTTTGGTCTTTTCTTCCCAGTTAGTTGATTAAAAACTAATTGGATTTGCTTTCAATTTGCTCTTAGCCATACCTTTTACCTCAGGTGCCTGAGATCCATATCTTATTCTTGATATATATTCACAGCAGTGTAAAGTTAACTTGTAAAAAATGTTGAGTTCTCATTTGATAACACTAGAAATGTGCAGTCTGTAGAGTAGGATCTTTCCAGCAAAGTCCACTAATCCAGACACAAGGGAGCTATTTGAAAAAAAGCTCTTACTACTACTATTCTAATTTAGTGCAGTGCATTAAAACCCAAACATATCAAAGCAGCTATTACCTTTCAAAAGATATGTTTGCATCTTTAACTTTTCGTAGCTCTTCTTGAACTAGTTGTTTGGCACGAATTTCGGCATCAAGGGCAGATTGCAATTCCAGCCTAGCTGACATATCCAACTTCTGACTGCGTCGTACTTTCCAAAGTGGATCCTGTTGCAGTAAGTTATTGAACATTAATATCAGATGTCTAAATGTATTTCCATAGTTGTTCAGAGACATAAAATAACTTTCATACTGGTTCAGAGAATGCACTTTTGACTAATTATGGACACTACTCCCACTACACAGAAATCAGACAGTCAGATTTTATTTCGTAAAAACAAAGTAATGATCATTTGTTTTTAATGCTTATACCATGAACATAATATGCTTGAAATCAAATTGCTAGATCACCGAGCATGACAGTCAAGCAGAGAAACCACTGAAAATGGCTAGCTTTCATTGTCCAAACTAGATAAGTGTACAGTACTTGCACAGTGACATAATGGACTTCCAAAATTATACATCGTTTAAATATACATCGTTTATGTAAAACATAACCTAAAACATAGCATGAAGAAAATGAAGTAATTTGGGTCTTGAGATACTCTAGATACCCAGGGACTTACACCTGAACAGTTCATATGTTCATTAAGTAGCATACACTATGCAAATCCTCACCAGCACAAGCTAGTTTTCCAAGCTTTTCAAAGTATTTTTCAGTGTGGACTACATTTTCAGTGCTCCAGAATGGATATTCTCTCTAGTCACAGATGAAAGTGGAAATAACGCTCATGAAAATGACAGTCTTTTTTATGTTGAGATATAATTAACCTTAGATCTGGTTCTGCAGAAGTTACAAAACCAGTTGTAATATACAGAACAGACAGCATTCTTTATTCTGGACCAACTGCATTTGATCCAATCTTTCTTCTTATAAAACCACTCAACATTATGATCACCTCTCTATGATGCATGCAAAGGTTAGCTTGCAGAAAGTCATAATATTCTTTTATTTTCTCCTATTCATAGGTTTAGGAGGGATGAGTAACTTTTATCTATATAAACCAGCAGCAGACTGACTCTTTCCATGGCATCTGACTGTGCAGACTGGCACTGCTAGGGGTGTGGGCTTCTCTGGCCAGCCACAAATGCTCCTCCCTTTCCTTATGCAGGTATTTAATACCTGCCAAAGCAAAACAGCACTTTTGTCTTAGAAACCGTACTCCTTTCAGAGGGTTTCACTTCTTCTATTTCACACAATTTTTGAGAAACCATGTAACTACTACATGGGAAAGACTATGACACAAGGTCTCACTGTCCTACCAGTGTATAAAGCTACAGGCTCTCATGCATCACTAGTTTGTAACAATACCAACCAGTTAAAACTTGCTCAAAATACTTGTACAAGAGAAAACTTATTTTGTCACTATAGTGGCAATTAAAATTATTCTCTTGCATCTACTGTGGTGAGGTACATTTCTGTGATCTCCTTTAAGGATTTTATCTATTGTTTCCACTCCTGTGTACCGTGCAACAGTTTTTGATGGTAGATGTTAGTAAGAAATACCACTGTAATTATCGAATTCTGATTATATGATCCAAATGGAATTAAGCAATAGATAAAACTAGTATGTAATTAGCAGAGCAGAGGATTTATTAGGAAAGATTTCTGATTCTGAGCAGATACTGAGAATGTAGCTCAAAAACTAAAACTGTTGGCTTCTTAGAAATCCCCAGAACAGCCATCTGCTTGCTATTTTCTTACCAGTGTTCGTGATCCCAGACTGGAACTTCTCAAAGATTCTAGTTCTTCTGTCATTTTGGAGGCTAATGCTTGGAGATAGCCACGAGCATCCTTCTCATCACTTACCCTATTGTGCAATTACAAAAAGCTGTCACTGAACAGTTTCATGGATCACAGCAACAAATACCATACCACCAAATAATTAGTGTCTGCATATACTGGATTTAGGAACATAACAAATACGGAGAGATCATGAAAAACTTTCCCAGCAAAGAAAACTGAATACTGCTGAGATTGCCTGCTTTAGGTTTTTCTTGTATTTGATTCTCTTGATTGTGGCAGTTACCAGGGAAACTGAAGCTTTCCTCCTGCCATCAGGAAGAGCTCTGCAGAAATTCTGTTATTTTTTGTAACATAATCTGCATATTGCTCGCTCGGTTTTTGTGAGGGCCATTGTAAAGTCCTCCTATAACATTTGGAAGGGCAAGTACAAAAATTATGAATCCCCACACCTTGCCCCTCTCCACTGAGTAGGTGAAATGCCTTTTCGGGCCTAAGTATTAGCCAGCAACTAGACATTCACCTCATTTAAAACCACTGATCTCCAGTTGCAGCAACATTCAATTTCAGCCAGCAGAAAATATAGGTGACTAAATGTCTTGCATTCACAAAATATTTGCATGCTAATCCAGAAAATAAGAGGAAGGACTGATCTGCAAATTAAGTGTAATGTGCGTCTCATACAACTAGTCAGCTTCTATGTTAATGTGGACCTTTAAATCATGACCATCTCCCTGACAAGGCTTATCAGAATATTCCAAACTTTGTGGTTTAATAATCACATAAGAGTTTGAAGCAAGTTGACACCCAAACCCTCTCCTCTACACTTAATAGTATCTAACAATTTCATTTAGAAATCTTATTACTCAGCTATTCCGCAAAGCAAAAGAGAAACAGTTCATCATCACTCTAAAGCACCATGCTTTTGTTGATCCCAGACACACAAAAAAGGGCCTGGCTATACATAAAAAAAGTGCAATCAATATTTCAAAATTTGGAAGTGGTCATCAGGATCTCTAAACAATACATACCACTGAATAATTTCTGCAATCTGAGCTTCCCAATGAGCAACAGACTCCTTCTTTGCCGCTAGGTCTTGGAGCTCATCTTCTAGCTGCCTGTTCTGTGCTGTTAATTTGTCCACAAAGGAGCAAAGCTGAAACAAAAGATTTACCCTTTATATGGGTTTCATACATTTATCAATGTCTATGTCTACACACTTACATAATTTGAACAAACAACAGGAAATTGTATTTTATTTATTATTTTTGCAGAACTGAAGATTGGCTCCTGGTCACAGAACACATTTTCAGTTCACACAAATCAGTCCAAAGCAAAGGTGGAGCAGGGGTAAGCAAGCACAGAGGCTATGGTGAGGAAAAAGGCTTAACTGTAAGCCATCAGGAAGGCAAGCATTCATCACAAATGCTTTGCTCTCTGTGAAGCCTTCACACAGAAACTGGAAGGTGGTGCCCTCTGAGTTGCAGGAATCAGTTCCACAAAGAGCAGTAACCAAGATGCTAAAGCTACTATTTGGCCAGATCTCTTGACACTTATACGGCCACAACTACGTTTGTTTTACTATATATTGCCTGAACATTTACTGGTACTGTTCAGATCAATGAGAACATTATTTCAACATGACAGAGAAGCAAAAATGTAATTCTTCTTACTCTGTTAAAAAGATGTTTCCTAAAATAATTACCTTCTCATTTTCTGTTGTTAGCTTTTTGTTATCTTCCAAGAGCATAGATCTTTCACGCTCATATTTCTCTTTCATTGATCCCACTGCTTCCTCCATTTCACTATGCCTAAGGAGGACAAGAAATACAAACATGTACAGTAAGACTGTTGAATCTGTAGATTGGGATTTTCAGAAAGGAATAAACATATTTAAGGTGAAACACCATCCTGAACAGTTACCTATACAATGCAGCACATGCATAAAAGAAATCCATGGATATCAATCACATCCCTAAAACTTACCTCTCTCGCTTCGTTTTCTCTAATTTATCCTTTAGTATCATGATCTCTTTCTGTAGTGCAAGCTGATGGCTCTCTGAATCATGTACTTCCTTTTTCACGTTTTTTACTTCTAGAACGTGTGATGCTTCTCGCCGGACCAGCTCCTCTTCATAGAATAAGATTTTCTTTTCCAGCTCAGACTTCATTTTGGAAAGCTCCTGCTGATGTTCTAGTGTGGCACCTGCTGCCCGCCCCCCCTGCTTCACCTGCAGAAGAGTGGAGAAGAGAACTCATTAGGAAGGCACTACGATTCTCATATTTGGAAACATCATCTGAAAAAGAATTGTCCCATTGCAGCATTTTGAAAAATTTTTGCTTAGGTCCTTAATCGCTTAAAAGTTGCCTTCAAGGGTATAGCCCCTGAAGTGACTGGTCTGCTTACGTGATACTAAGAAGGGGATCAAATGAGTTGCAGAGACAACAACTTTGGACCACATAGGTTTAATCAAAAAAAAAAAAAAAGGGCAAAAAAATCTAACAAATCCTGATCAGGTTAGGTCAGTAATGCCGTAGTTTTTATCCAGTTATCAACAGTTGAGTAAGCAAAAACATTGCAACTCCTGTGTCATGAGCAAACATTAAAAAAGAAAAAAAAAGAGAGTAACCTTCAGAGCTTCCAGTTCATTTTCCAGTTGTTTGCAGAAGACCTCACTGTGTTCACGAAGCTTGCGTTCTTTTGATGCTTCTGCTATAACTTCCTCAAGTTGGGATTCCAGCTATAAAATCAGAGTAATTTAAAGTCATTTCAACACAAGATAGTGCTATCTGTATCGTTCATTTCCTCCCCTCCATAGGGATGAGCTTTCCAAGGCCTTGAAAACAAAGCTTTTCCTTATCTCTATCTCACATTATACCACTATAACAATGCTTTCATGATAATGTTTTGCCTTCAGTGATCCAGGCATCTGTCTTTCTCAAAGTAGAACTACTACCAAATGACTTTTGGTACTGATATAAACCACATTAGATAAGTGCAGGGATAACTGCAAAGCTTTTATTAATGTTAAGAGAAGGAATCAGCACTAGGAAGTCATTGCAGCTGTGGAAGAAGAAAGCCTCTCACATTTACAGGTCAGCTCCATGCCTCAGTATCTACTAAGGCAGCAGATTTGAAATTCCTGACTTTTGATTCAAGTTACTGTGAAATACTTCAAATATGAACAGTGAACACTCTGAACACTTGTACTTTGCAATTATAGAATAAAATAGTCTTGATCATCCGTTTATCTGTTTCAAAAAGCTTATAGTATTGGAAAGAAAATGTAGTGGCATTCAAGGCAGCTATGCAACTGAGGAAGAATAAAACCAGTTTTTGATTTTTTTGCATTCAAATCCAACTAACAAAGTTGTTTTTAAAAGCATTATGGATAGAACTGTAGACCAAGATAATGAACTTAGAGATTATGATCTGAAGAGAAGACTGATGAAGATGTTAGGAAAGAAGACAGAGGAATTTCAAGGAAAAAAGACAGATGATCAAATCCTTCATGGAAAAATGCACAACACTTGAACTGGCTATAGAGAGGAGGGCAGAATGCAGTACCAAATATAGTGCTGTAGCCCTATGCCTTTCCCAGTTAAGTACCACCTCTAATTCACAGACAGGTCTGAAAAACTTCACCTCTTACTATGTTTTCACAGTCTGCCCTTCAACTTGCCATAAGTTTTCTAGCACCACTTACAAAGTTAAAGTTCCTTTTTAAACTTTACTCATAGAACACACAAAATGTGACAGCTTTTTAGTGATTAAAATACTGTATTAACCATGATAGGTGTTCTTACGCATTCTTCCAGTTACCCACTTCTTATTCAGTACTGGAAATTGTCTAGGATAGAAATCAGAAAATTAACTTGCTCAAAGATATTCACAAAGATATTCTCTACGCTAAGTAACGAAAGCTACCTATTCAGTCTGTATTACCGTTCCTCCCTCCAGACAAACAGAAACATTCAGCTGGAAAAAAAAAGTGAAGTCAAAATACTCAAACATAAAGTACATCAAGCTTGAGCTTTCTAGGTTTCAAACTGACTGGAACTCAGAGTTTGCAAGAATCAAAACATAAAGAAGAGGCTGGGCATGTAGCAAGAATGGTTTCCTCAAGATTAAAAAAAATCAGCCTGAATACAAAGAATAAAGTAGACTCTGTTCATTCCCTGATACATTAGCAAAACTTCCAGAAATAAATTCAAGATCTGTTTTGTGAACTACACTGAAGTGATACGGAAGAGTTATCAGAGCTATGTCTTATAAGCAGACAGAGTAAATTATCATTTCTGGTCCTGATTTCTCAATACAATCACATACACAATACAGGGCAAGCAGCAGCTGAAATGTTATTGTTAGCTATGTTATTGAGCTACCTCTTTTCTGATTTTCTCTGATTTACGGATGTCCTGTCGCATAGCATCAATTTTCTGCATGCTCACTTCCACTTCCTCCTCTTTGTCACGCAGTTGTCGGGACAGTTTCTGCTTTTGAGACCGCAAGTCTCCCATCCTCTCACTGAGCTCGGAGAATTCCTGCACAGCCAGCTTTCTTTGTTGGTGGGCATCCCGCAGCTCTTTGGACTGTGTTTTTAATCTCTCTGAGGCTTCTACAAGTTGCTGGTTTAAAAGAGCACATATATAAAAATTGAAGTCAATTTATTCTTCCCAAGAAAGAAAGTGAACCTACACAAGCGTGACTTGAAAACTCAAACCTCTCAGATAACTTCAAATATTATTTCTAATAGTTAATTTACACAAATAGTTAATTTACACAGCTGCAGAAGCATACCAAGACAACAGTTATTCTGCTTCTAGGGTGGCATTTCCAAGAGGACTTTTGCTATTCCAGAAGTCTTTCATATAAATCTGACTGCACAAGGCCATCTCACCTCTAGGAGACTTAATTTCAGATTACCACAATGTACTTGCACAGTAGTAATACTTATTAAAGGAAGCAATTTCAGTAAAGTTTCAGTAGATTGCCCATTCAGGGAAACAGTCAAGTAGACTGTACCAGCACTAAAGTGCTGCAGCAGATCTAGTGAAATTCTTAAGAAAATTGAGAAAGATTGCTTAGAACAAACTGTGAAGCTCTAATGCTTTAATTAAAAGTATAAAAGTTGTTTCCTTTACAGCAAAGTTAACATAATTTAACAAGATGAAAATACAAACTAAATGCTCCACATAAAATAATTTAAGAGGAAAACAAATTAAAAAGTGCAGAATTAGACAACAGAATAAGTGTATCCTGGCCAAGAGACATTAAAAAAATTCTGCTATTAGTAGAGGTCTTGCAAAAGTATGTGTTAACTTCCAAAATGGCACGCGTGCAAACCAGAAAGAGCAGATTTGCAACCTCTCCTACTCATATACTCCAGTGAATACATCTTAACTGTGGTTAACAGACAGAAGAGAGGCTGTTAAATTCCAGTGGACAGAAAACTCAGAAGTCTTTGACCATGGATTATTTTTGGTCCACCTGAATGCCATACAGGCAATACGTAGTCTTTAAATCTAGATATTTGAATAGAGGTAGCTTTTTTGGTATTACTGGAAGTGGTACATAATAAATGCAAAGCCTCTATTTACTTTACTGTAAATATTTTAGTGACCTAACTTAGCATACTAGTACATTCTAGGGAGCAAACAGAGGTGTGATTTACACAACAGTAAGACAATTCAGTAATAATACAAAAGCCATCTTCAGCCTTAAGCAATAATTAGTCCCTTGGTATTATAAAGAATAAGTGGACTCAAAGTTGGCACAGCAACTGAGCTCCATCAACTCATTCAAATATACACCTTTCAGCATCTACATAACTAATGACAAGCCACAGACCAGCAAATTTAACTCCAGTGTAAACTGGAATATCTTGAGAAAATCAAATAGTTAAACTAAAATCATTCTTTAGAAAATCCCCACCCACCTCCAGCAAACCAAATCTCAACGAGCTCTGTGATTATACAGTCTATTAGCTCCTGTGTGACCACATGGATATGTAACCTCCAGTTGTCTTCAAAAGATATAAACATACCAAACGAGACAGTATAAAAAGGTGTTGTTCCCATCTAAGAGAACATATCTGAAATTACTAAGATGTCAATCTACTTTAAAAAAAAATAATAGAAGTGTGCACTTTGGAAAACAACTGTATCACTAACAAGACTAACAAGCTCACTAACAACTCCTTATAGTTTTAAACAGCAACAATTTTAACACTGAAACTGCAATCAAACCAAAATTGTTCTAGAACTATTTTGCATGATCATTTCTAAACAAATTCATCTTTGGATCAACACCTTATGAAGGTCTTCCTTTTCTTGCCGTAATACTCGGCACTGCTTTTCCAGTCCTTTTAACTTATGCATGGAGTCTTCATGCTCTTGTCGAAAAGCCACTGCATCTGCAAGCTGTCCTTCCAGTTTACTTACATCTGCAGAGTAATACATAATAGAATCACAGAATCACCAAGGTTGGAAAAGACCTACAAGATCATCCAGTCCAACTGAAAGGTATAAATAAAAGGTACAATAAAAGGTATATAAAAAAAAAGGTAACTGGTCCCAAACGTACACCAAGTAAGGAACATTATTTAAGCAAAATGGCATAACTTTGTTTGGAAAATTAACTTCTCTCCATTTTAGGCAGCTAAAAAGTAATTCCAATGCCCCGGCAGCCCCATGTAATTTTAGCTTCCTCAACATATTAAAAACAAACAACTCCACACCTCCCAAAGAATATTATCTCTTGAAGCAAAAAAGCCTTAGCACAGGGACGTTTTATGTTTTGAGAAATGCAGCTTCTAGCCCTTGACAACACTGAAATTAACTCAAGTTGTTTGAATTCTAGTTCTGGTAATCTGTCTCCGAAATAGTTTTCATTATATGACAAGCAATGCTTCATTTATTGGTGCAACCAGCAAGACAGGAAAGAACTATTTATTTCCTAGAGCTTATTTATTTCCTTATCTACTTATCCTAGAGTAGATAAGAGTTGACGATCTGGAAAGGCAATACCATTCTGCACAAAGCAGAATGGAAATCCAACTGTCCATATTCCTACCAGGATGTTCTTCTGGCAGTTCTCTCCTTTGTCTCAAAGAGAATTAAAAAAAATTGATCACCATTAAGCAGAAAAGATAACCTCCTTTATATATATTTCTGTTCAGTCTTAGAGCTGGTAAGAAATTGAACTGTCATTCTCCATTTGGTTTTAATCACTACTTCTTTCACACAAATAAGAAATTGCACAGGAATAACTGTCTCACTGAAATTGTGACATCTGTGGCAGAACAGGAAATTGAACCTATGCATTCAGAGATCCCAAGCACTGCTGTAGCAACTGAAGTAGAATTCCTTTTCTCATTTTAGTATGAAGCTGTGCTAAACTCCCTCCCACTCCACAGACTACACTGCCAGATTTCAATATTTAACAGCACACAATAGGCTGAAGAACCGGATAAACCTGACCCATTTGCAGAAGTAGCACCTTAATCAAACTCTGTAGACAAATATGATTTCTAGAATGCACAAGAATAGAGTTTGGGTTTTTTTTGAAAAAATTCTCACTTAGAGCAAAGCTGATTTCACAATAGATGTGCTTACAAAGGGGGCAGCAGTGCCAAACTAGAAAAAAATATCAGTTGTGACCAACAGTGGACTGACTGACACACAAAGCAAGATAATGAATTAAGAAAGTATTAGGAATCTGGACCAAGAAAATAAATTGGTCCATAAAAAAACAAGTGCTTCTGAATGGAGGACAACAGTTGGAGGTCTTGGGTATTAGTAACTTGGCATCTGAACTCACCCATGATATACTACAGGCCCCTATAAACCTCTTAGCCCAGCCATCAGGATTCAGAACAACTATTTAGCATATGACTGATTCCCACTTAAAAATTAGACACTAACAGGAAGTTTGTATGCATAAACTAATAGCATTGTCAAGCAACAGATTTTCAGTGATATGGATGAGTCAGTCCCTTCTCGGGACAGAAGCCAGTATTTTTCTGCAATGCTTCCTAATTAATGCATCACCATACAAAAACACAAAGGGAACAGCAGCTCAGAAATATTTAAATATGCTTTATTATTATTATACATCCCCACCGTTACCTATCCCCTTATATTACTAAAGGGCAACTAATCTTTTCCCTCTATTCTCCATTACCCATACCTTCAGTAATACTCCACCAAAAATACACTCTTCAAAAAGATATCAGGATCTCCAGAGACCTCTTTGGAAATCAACATCACCAAAAATATTTGGTTGAACCCACCCATTCAATTCGTTGCCCTCTAGATTCTTCATACTATTAGATGGTATCAAGATGTAGAAGTGTAAGAAAAAGTTAAGTACTTGCCTGGAAAAACTGAAATGCCTCTTACTATTCAACTAAACTTTAAAGATTTTTTTTTAAGCACCTCAATAACATTAAATGTAATGCAAAACCACAATACATATTTTGCTGCTTCTATTAAGCAGTACTGTAATTACTACTAGTCATGCCAGAGGCTTACCTGTTAATTTGTTCTTTAACCGTTCAATTTCTTCATTTAATTTTTTTATTTCCTTATCACGGTTTGTATTTACTGTAACACACACTGGACCTTGGAGGCTTTGCACTGTCTGCGTAGATTCTTTAATATCAGAAAAGGAGAAAAAGTTATTCAGTGAAATACATTTTGATTCTTCTAAAAGCAAGAGCTAAGAATCCAAAAAAACGTAAGCCACTCACCTTGCAGTTTTCTGTTCAAATCCTGTTTTTCTTGCTCTAATTTCCGTATTTTCTTTTCATAACCTTCTATTTGTGAAGTGTTCTTCAAGTCACGCTGTACATCCACATCTTTGGTTACAGTGTCAGACTGCATTGCACTCTTCAAAGTGCCTCTATCAGATAAAGAGCTGAAAACAAACACACACAAGTAAAAATCTTCTAATACTCTCAAGCAGTCTATAGCAGTGTCCTGCTGGGATTCCCAAATAATATGCAACTTAAACTTACAAGAACATCCAGTAAAATTGTTACTGTTGAGGGAACTGTCAGGGTAGATAAACCTTGACACTACTGTGTATGCTGTCGATGAATTAAGATACTAACATTCAGGTATTTAATTATGCTGACATATGCTATACTTCACAAACTGTTTGAAAGAATAATTAAAAATATTAACTCTTCTCCACCAGGAGTTACTACCTAACAGCAAAGCAAGCAAAATATGCTCACAACTGAAAGAACTGAGAAACAAAACCAAAAGTTCAGTTTCAAGTGTGACAAAGATAGATTTAGTTAAGAAATAAGATACGTGCAACAGGTACTTTCTGCAACAGTGTTGTGAGGATAACAAATTGCAGCAAAGGAAAAGAAAGGAATAACAAATAGGGCAGAATAACCTCAAATTCAGAGGCACAAGCATGTATTTGAGAGACCTCTGACATCAGATGAAGACTCATTTCAATTTCAAAGATGGGCAAAGTGAGCTATCTGCCTATTTTCAGAATCACCTGAAAATGGAGAATTTGTATTAGAGTAACACTACATTATGTTAATGTTGCCTATCATCAAGCAATGAACTAATCCTGAATTGCTTCTGGCAGACAAGCAACATGGACAAGACTTGCTTTTAGCCTCTTCACACAGGAAGAGCAATTTTGTACTTACCTACAAGTGACACATCTAGTCCCTTAAGCTTCATTCATTTCAAATAAAGGAAATTAAATACAAAAGCATCCAATCTTGGTAAACATGATCAAAATATGTTCAAGATATACTCATGTGGGATGGAGATTTATCTACTGATACATGTATAGACTTCAATCTTCCTACTTGCTTACAAAAATGAGACCTTTCTAGAATTAGCTGTATTTGGGAAATGACTTTAATGAACAACATATCCTTTGCTTACCTATCAGTCGTGTACGTAAACCCAACAAAGGGTAAATGCAGTCCAGAAAAGCCTGTATGAGAACTCGGTGGCACCACTTCCTGCATAAAAATAATATGCATGAAAACCCCAAAGAGAACCCATGCAGAGCTAAAGCCATTTGATTTAGTCTCAATGGTTAAAAAGAAATGGCTGATGGAAAGATTTTTTTTAGTGCTTACCAATTCAAAACTGGCAATTATGTTTCATTGTATAGCCTTTCATTGTCCTTGTATGAACCTTATTTCAGATTAGGTCACTTAATATAATGACCTGAATTTAGGAGCCTCTTTTTTTTGTGAGCTGGTACTTGAAAAGGCAGCATTTCAGCAAGTTCAAAGCACAAAGCAACCATTAAAAGAAAACCCGAAACTTCAAGTTCCTAATTAAAGTGACCAGGCATGAAAATGCATGATGTTTGCTTTAGTATGCTTGTTACTACAAGACACGTAATCAAAAAATCAAGCCAAAAGTTCTTCATTTCTTGGATTGAAACTGATGAACAAGTGGCCATGAACAAAAACGAAGGAAGGGAACACCAACACCCTCACTCCCAAAAACAGTCTTCTGTTTTTTAAGTGACTGAAATAGCATCAATTTGTGTTCTCTCACCAGGACAGCTATGATTACAAAGCTGCATGTATGTATTTTTCAAGACAGATCGTATTCATATTTGATAATGAACAAAACAAAATACTAGCTCCTTGTGAAGGTAAATTAAAAGGGCAAATAAGTGTCAGCTTTTTTCCTGCCTGAATATGCTTTAATTTTGACTGACCATGTTATTTAATGCTAAAATGTGAAAAATAATTCATTTCATATGTGAAAAAACATTCTTCACCTCTTTGTTCATTCTGGGTTTTCAGAAATTATGAGCTTCTTTTCTAAATAGTAACAGTTGACAAACTGGGTTAGTTATTATATAAATGGCAACAGCTGAGTGGGGGTTTTGTTCTTCCAAAATTTCACATAGCATAACTACTATGATCCTCATTTGAGCATTCACGCCATCATGGCTGCAATGTGAACACTCCCTGGTGCTGTAACATTGCACCACAGAGCATATCCATGTCATATACGTGTAGGCACCACTAAATTTGCTGGACTCGGGAATCTGTTTCATGGATTTTTAGATCTTAAACCAAAACATTTCATTAGCACAACATATTAATGAATTCACTACTTGCTCCTTTTATGGAACAAAAACAATAAACCAAACCAAAACAAAACAAAACAAAACAAAAAAAAAAAACAACCCCAAAAACAAGAAAGCAATGATCTCCTTTGAAATAAGCTCTCATTACTACCTTACAGTGCAGCAAGGTTGTATACTTGCATAACTTATATATAAATAAAAGACTCACTGGATTTCTCAATACATCATCATCTACATCAAAGTTTGAGGTGTCAGATGGACTGCTAACATCTGGAATATAAGGTGCTTCTAGGTTTCGGATGTTATCCCAGTTAAGTCCTTCAAAAAATGCATGAGACTTAAAATCTTCTATTCCATTCTGTCCCAGTCTACGTTCCCTACTGCAGATAAGTCGCTGAATAAGATCTTTTGCTTCTTCAGACACATCTGTAACATGGGATGGAAATTGGAATCGTTCCTAGAAAACAAAACAAATTGAAAAATTTTTAGAGGAATCCATTCCATGATTTTCAGTGATAGTTTTCAAAAAGGAAGTGCTAAATTACACCAATAAAACTGCAAACAAATATACAGAATTGTTCCACTGAGCAGTGGCAGAATACAATGCAATATGACCACTGATAGATCTGTTGTCTTAAAATAGAGTTTGAAGATAAGTAATCTCTTCTTGATTCCTTTAATACAAATCTGTTTGATGCTAGCTGCCATTACAGTAACCCTTAAGAAAACACAACTTTTTTTTTTTGGAAGACATACAGTAATTCTGACATTTTACAGTACATTAAAGAATGTGCAACAAAGGCATACACTCACTGATCCTCTTAGTCATAGGTCCACTGATCTGTTGAAGATATACTCCTTGAGATTTGATTTATTTTTGCTCTTAAAACCCCCAAGATGCCAGTCAATCCTTCACAAAACATCATTACGCACGAAATTACTCCAGATAAAACAGGGAAAACTTTTTCTTTTAGTTTACTACTACTTCCACTGTATAGTCAAGAAATTTGCTTTAGTAAAGGTCAGTAGTACTTCTATGGTTTTACAATACAAACTTTCGAGGTTTGAATGAGACCATTAGGGACCAAAACAGTGTAATTCAAATTAAACTTTAAAATGTCAATTAAAAAAAATCAAAACCACATCAATTTTATGTCCAAATGAGACTACAATATTAAGTGTGCAGGATAACAGCTTCAAATGTTCGTAAAAACAGCCATGCAGATAGCATTTAGCTCCAAGCTGGTTACATATTTCTATCATATTACATAAAAGATTGCCACCAATTAGTTAACTGAGGAAATTAAAGCAAGAGAGAGATTAACACTGATCACTGCAAGGGTGACAGCTCTAGAAAGGATTTAATGTCTTATCCACCATTGCTTCACGATGAGAGCACATTACTGTAAACCCCAGTACATAATCACACACTCCCTACCACACCTCTTGAAGAACATTGTGAACTGGTTTATTCGTATTCCCTAATGTTCAAAATGCATCCAGCAGTTTCAACAATTTTCTACCACTCCAACTCTGGACAAAGCCCCCTGACCTCATGTTCTTCATGCAGCTCAAAAGTTCATGTTTTTCTGCCACTTCTCTTCTGGGCAACTCCCCCTTGACCTCATGTTCTTTATGCAGCTCATATCCACACAAGCTGACTTGCCTCTTTCCTTTTTTTGTACTGACTATCAATGTGACAGAAAATGTGCACAGCTGCATAAGTAACGCATTACTTCATTTCTCCAGCACACTCCAGAAGAAACTTTCAATGGCCCTATCTTAAGAGTTGGTTTTAATTATTGTTTCATGAAGACTGCTTAGCCTTTTCAACAAGGACATTATCATTTAGAGGAAAAAATTCAAATTCTGCCAATCAGAGATGCCAACATTCCTGAAAATGGAACCAACAAATCTACATAATTAGACAGAGTTCTACATCATCATGAAAAAGCAAAGAACTACCCTCACTTCAATATTTATAAGCACTAACTGTTTCATTGTAAACATTATAATCTTAGTAAAAACAGTAAGATGAATGTATTTCTTACTTCGTGATTCATAATCTTCCCATAGGTTTCCACTAATGACTCTGCATAAAAAGGTGTTTCACCATAAAGCATTTCATACATGCAGACCCCCAGTGACCACCAGTCACATTCAGGCCCATATTTTCCCATTCCATCCTCCATGGCTTGCAGTATCTCAGGGGAGATGTAGTCAGGTGTACCCACTGCTACAGAGGACTGCACCTTAAAAATAAGACAAAGATAATTCTGCTAAGTTTTTGGGCTCTCTAAAGTCACATTCTCACTCCTATTTAAGTATTTCAGACAGAGACATCAGTACATGATTTTAGAAAAGGAAGTTAATTATAAAAAAAATCACAGCAGTGAAACAAAGCATGTATTAAGAAAGTAACAAAGTCTACATTTTAATTTGCACACAGTAAAACCTCTAAAAAGTTATACCTCTTGTCAAAAAGCCAAGAAAATGTTTTGCCTGTGTATACACGTGCTTTTACACTTTACAACTGCAACTGTTTGCCAGAAATTGAAATGAAAAATTAATAAGCAGGCAGTTCGAGTTCTATGCCTGAGTTTCAGTTTACAGTTTCATCTGAAAACAGCAAAACAAGTTTCCAGGGCATGTAGTATCCTATTTTTATTAGGTTTGAAATTGTTTTAATGCTTATATAGCATAATCGTGGATGCAATACAGGGAATAGGTAATTAATTTCCTTGAGTCCAGGTAGAGGAAAGCCTCGACCATTGAGGCAGTGGAAGAGCAGCTGCAATCTCTAGGAACACACTTTAAGGGTTCACATGGAGTTACAATAGCTCCTTCCAATTCACTTTGTTTTTAAGGTGGTATTTATGACTACAGAATGCCACCATGACCTGAGTCTGTGCCAAAACTGCTGGACACCATATACCAGGAGACGAAGATTTCAAAAACTGCTTCTTATAAATCTACTGAACACTTCCCTCAATTTTTAGCATGTCAAAAAACTTACACTGAAAGTCTTTAATAGTTTAATACACTCAATATTGTTAGGACCGGGAACCCACTCAAAAGATCCCACTACCAGTGACCCAGTTTAATTTTGCTTCATACGTACTGTGCCATCTTCACTCATTTTCAGACAGGACCCGAAGTCTGCCAGTCGTATATGGCCATTCATGTCCAAAAGAACATTATCAGGCTTTATGTCCCTGTGTGACAAAAACAAGGGCAAAAAATTAAATACATAGTATGAGCTCTGCCTTAACGATTACATCAGATTCCATCAAAATAACAAATTTATGTTGGTTATACAGTGATGCAAGCTTTTTTTATTATACTATATATGACTCTCCATCTGCCAAACTTAAAACATTGCCTGCAATGCTGAAACTTAGGACTATATTGGACTTTCAGCTCAAAGTTGAACTCTGATCAAATAACCAAGCAGAACAATTACAGTGAGTCAGAGAACAAAACAGATACGCAGTTTTCTTCATGAACATTATTTCAAGATTGCATGCATCACAATGTGCTTTTGGAGGCAAGAGAAAACAACAAAGAAAAGGTAATCTTTTAATCTGATGGGGCATTTTTTGCCAAGATTTATAATCAACCTATAGCTTCTTATCCGAGAAGATTTTTTACTGCTTCTCTAAATTCTGTACAGCATTTCTGCTGGCCAGTATTCTTCACTTGCTACTATGGATCATTTTTCTGTATAGTAACTGCCCATCACATTTGCTTCCACAGGTACCTGAAGACCTTTCCACCCTGCATACATGCAGCAGTTACTCTAGAAATCTCTGAATTCTCCTGGCTCTGGGACCAGGACAATGCATTTCAGCAGGATACAATAATGGGAGAAAGTCTCAAGGGTCAAAGCATGTCATTCCTACTGATACGTGTATACAGCGGAGTGTAAATGGCATTCTGCATACTGATGTTACTAAATGACATTGAAGTAAGATTTCCATTTCACTGTAGCTCTTTACTTGATATTATTTTTGGTACCAGAAAGAAAGCCAAAACGGACTTTAAGAAGAGCATGCTAATTGAATTTAGTCCAATCAATCACATTTTCTTCTGCCAGTTTATACTCAAATTCACAAAAGATGGACTACAACACCCAATTAAATACTACAGTCTTGATGCATACTACATATATATGTATATATACTAATTAATAGCCTCAAAATATCCAGCATTATTTTAAGAGCACCTAGCCAGTATGTTGCAAAGGTGTGGGGAAAAGAAGAGAGAGAAGCAAGTAGAGAAAGCAGAACTAACTCAATGATGCACCAATTCTGCAGACTAAAATCTAGAACAATCAAGTCTTGCAGGCTAACTCATACCAGTGTCCCTCCCATTCCTTAGTCAACACTGCTCAGGATCAGCTTCTAACATGCCAGCATCTCACCAAACCGTTCTGAAATATTATTGAGCTAGCCAAAAAAAAGATAACCAACAAATCTATTTTTTTCTAGACATTGTATTTATTCAAATAATATTGTGTATTATTATTAAATAAAATGTGCTTTACATGCAATCATGTTACACCACAAAACACTGAATTGCTTTTCAAATAGGCAGTTCCAAATGTCACCTTGTTACACAGAAGTGGAAGCTGAGAATGTCTGCTTTTTAGATTGCTGAATTCCATACTTCATAATTAAGCAAACTTATAAAAAACATTAAGATAGGTTTAATGAATAGTCCTCATATGTATAGAAATCCTGCCAAACTTACAAATTTTTCCAGCACAGACTGAAATTGCTACTTTTTAACCAAGAGCTAATGATTTCAAATTTATTACTAAAACTTCACTAATACTGCTGCTCATTAGCAGTATTAAGGCAAAATAAGAATGTTAATCTATGCCTGTCAACATAAATTAAAGGCATATTTACTTGTTAGAATGCAAAAAAAGAAATTTGTTAACGCAGAAAACTAGGCTATTTCATTTTCCTTTCCCAAAAACCTCATCAGTAATTTTCCACTCTTAAATTTATTCTACACTATTTCAGTTCTAGGTACTGTCCAGATTCCCTTACAGTCCCATAAGAGTCAAGCTTAGTAGGAGCAGAAGACTATGAAAGCTTATACACAACTGTGCAGTTTTTTTGTTGGTTTTTAAATAACACCATTCACAGTACCACTGGAAGAACGAGCCAAACTCATCCAACATCCTACTTTTCTGTTTTGCATGCAGCTTTTGCTTGCCTA
>JANHGO010000042.1:16142504-16163716 GCA_024606505.1 Aquila spilogaster | reverse complement strand
AGACTGAGACAAAGTAGGCATTAAGTACCTCAGCCTTTTCCTCATCCTTTGTCACCCTGTTTCCCACTGCATCCAATGAGGGATGGAGATACTCCTTAGACCTCTTTGTTGCTAATGTATTTATAGAAATGTTTGTTATTGTCTTTTACAGCAGTAGCCAGATTAAGTTCCTGTTGTGCTTAGTTATGTCCTCATTTTGGATGACTTATACTTCAAGTCTGTCACGGCTTCCAGGTTCCTGGTCACGTGTGATTTCAATACATAATTAGTATCAAATTTCTATCCTTTTTGAACAAAGGGTCTTTGGACAGTTCATAATAATCTCATGAGAACTGAAATGGCCAGTAGAAGAAAACATGAAAGACAGAAAAACATAGCAAAGGATAACTTTAAACAGTAGCAACCTGTAAAACAAGGCGATGAAGACGTCAAAAACATTTTTAGAAGTATGTTGAATTATACTCTTCCCTTAATTTTTAGCATGTCAATAAGCTTACAATCTGTCACCTCCCTGATGCACGCTGACAATGTCTAATAGCTTTAAGACCAGGAACTCACTCACAAGGTCCCACTACCAGTGACCCGATTAAATTTTGCTTCATACATACTGTGCCATCTTCACTCATTTTCAGACAGGACCCAAAGTCTGCCAGTCGTATGTGACCATTCATGTCCAAAAGAACATTATCAGGCTTTATGTCCCTGTTACAATAGAAAGAAGTGAAAAGATTTAAATATATAGTATTAGCTCTGCTTGTAAAGATTAATCTTGCATCAGAAGAACAAAGAATTTTATGTTGGATATCCACTGATGCAAACTCTTTTTACTGCACTACTTATGACCGTCTCCTCCTGCCCAAATTAAAACTTTGCCCGCAATATTGAAGCTTTAGATTACATCAGTTTTTCAAGCTCATCAAAGCTGAACTCTGAATGGTCAAATAACCAAGCAGAATAATTACAGTGAGTCATACTGACTGTAAAAGATAGGCAGTTTACTTCACCAACATAATTTCAAGATTATATGCATCACAATATACTGTTTACAGGCAAGATAGATAAAAGAGAAAAGGCAATCTTTTAATCTCATGTTTTTTACCAAGACTTAATAACTAACTCCTAGCTTCTTATATAGGAAGATTTTTTTTTTTACTGATTCTCTAAATTTTGTCCAGCATTTCTGATGGCCAGTATTTTTCATTTGCTATTCAAGACTTTCTATACACTACTGCACAGCACATTTGGTTCTACAGATACCTAAAGACTTTTGCATCCCATCTACATGCAGCAGTTACTCTACAAGCCACTGAATTCCCCCAGCTCTGGGAGAAGGGCAATGCCATTTCAACAGGATACAGTAACATTAGAAAGTCTCCAATATCAAACAGGTTTTTTCCTATTCTTACACATATATAGCAGTTTATAAAATGATATACAGCATGCTACGGCTACTAAATGACATGGAACTAAGATTCCAATTTAATTCTAGCTCATTACTTGATATTCTTTTTGATATCAGGAAGGTAGGCAAAAAGGATTTACTAAAGAGCACGTTAATTGAATTTAGTCTACCGATTAACCACATTTTATTTCACCACTTTGTACTCAAATTCACACAAAGTAAAGTATCAGTAAAAGATCAATCATCCGGACAACTTAATAAGACAGTCCCAATACATATTATGCTGTTTGGGTTTTTTTTTTTATTAATAGCTTCAAAATATCCCAAATGATTTTAAGAGCACCTAGCCAAGATGTTGGGAAGGTGACAAGAAAGGAAGAGAGAAGAGCAAGTGCAGAAAACAAAACCAACTCAGTTATGCACCAATTCTGCAGGCTAAAAAGGAGAACATCCATGTCTTCCAAGGTAACATATACCAGTCTCCTTCCCTTTCTTTACCCAACACTATCCAGGATCAGCTCCCAACATGGCAGCATATCATCATGCCATTCTGAAATATTATTATTTATCTGAGATAGCCAAAAAGGATAACCAAGCCTATAAATGTGTTGATTTGGTGGGGTTTTTTAGATATCATATTTACTTAAATAATGCTATCTATTAGTAATAAATAAAACCACATGTGGTTTACCTTAAACCCACCAGTCTTGTTGCACCATAAAAAATCCTGTATTTCTTTTAAAATGCTCAAAAACTTAAAAATTGTACAATAGCTTCAGCTTAATTTTTGAGAGATTAGAATTACTAGGAACAAAGAAAAAAAAGTGCTGTAATACACCTTGCTACATAGATGTGTAAGTTGACAATGTCTGATTTTTAAGATGCTGAATTACATAGTTTCACACCTGAGGAGACTTATGAGAAAAACCACGATAGGTTTAACAAAGGGTCCTCATATGTGTAAAAATCCTGCCAATCTGATAAATTTTTCAAACACAAACTTGGATTAACACTTTTTAACCAAGGGCTAATGCTTTGAAATTAATTACTGAAACTTCACTAATACTGTTGCTCATTAGCCGTATTAAGACAAAATAGTAAATGCTAATCTATGCCCGTCAACATAAATTAAATGCATACTTACTTGTTATAATACAGAAAAATATGCATTAACACAGAAAATTAGACCATCTCACTATGCTTTCCCGATAAACTCTTTAGTAATTTTCTACTGTTAAACTTATTCCATACATTTCAGTTTCAGATATTGTCAACATTTCCTTACAGGCCCATGACCACAAGTCAAGCTCAGTAGGTGCAGAGAACTATTAAAGGTTATATACAACTATACACCAATTTGTTTGTTTGTTTTTTAAAGAACACCGCTCACAGTGCCACTCCAAGCATGAGCCAATCTCATCCAACACATCTCCTCTTTTCTGCTTTGCATGCAGATCTCGCTTGCCTAAGGGAACACTGTTTCTGTTCAGAAAAGCTTAATGCCTCATCTCTGAGCTCCACTGTTTCCTATCTACAGCTAACAGGTCATATAAGCCTTTAAAGGGTCCTTGAAATCCTCTCCAGAGCAATCATGCTTCCTCCTAATCCATTCCAGTTGCCAAGCAGTAATTTCTTGGGCATTCATGTATCTCCTATTCAAAGTGTATGTTTTGGCCTCAGAGCCATTCATTCCTATTGCCACAACAGACATTCATTCAGTCTCATGCAAAGATGTAGCTGGTCAGTCAGTCAGGCCACTTTCCTTGGAAATGGGTGCAATGGTGCCTCTGGTGAACTTCTCTGCATCTGTAACATTTTTATATCTCCACATATTGTTCATTGACTCACAGGTGTATTAGAGTTTATGCATCTTTTCTTTTTTTAATTTTTGAAACAGTGATCGAAGTCTGAACAGAAGAGTTCAAAGTGTTATAGTCTGAGAATTCCCTGTGTCTTTTAAACAATAATTGTAAATAAAAATCACCTCAATTACCTAATGGTTTTCACCCATAAATTTCATAAAAGAGACAGTAAAACTGTCCTTATTTCACAGTCTAAGAAATAAAGGCATAAAGAGGTAAAGGGACCTGGCCAAGAGGGACCTGCCAAGTCAGATACAATGCTAGTATGAAGTCCACTTCTCCTGAGCTGGGACTTTCAGTGACCTACTGTGAACCTACACGTACGGCCATAAGCAATATTCAGTTAACTGAAAAACCTCACTGCTCTCACACTCTGTATTTTCTAACTTCTCTGTTTATTGAAATCAAGCTATAAAGTCAGCATATAGAGAGACAACTGCAAAGGTTTCCAGAATTAGTATAATTTTGCTTTCTAACTGACATCTCATACACAACTGTTAAATCTGAAAAGCAAACAAAGGATAGAAATTCTCCCCTGATCGAGACTCTTACAATGATGAAAAAATATTTATCAAATGCCTCCCTTGCACTACTCACAGCTCTTCTAAAACAGCTGTTCCAAGAAGCAGCCAAAAAAGCATCATACAAAGTGTACTCTACCTTCCTGACCTGTTTCCTCTGACAGAGAATGAGGAATATTATATACTCTTAACTACTACAGAACACAACCTAAGTTAACATGATGGTAGGCACTGATCCGGAATATAAAACCTGTGCACAGAAAAAATTAGACCAGCACATGCCACTCATTACAAAAACCGTTTGAGGATGACCTCAGGTGAACAGATGCATTAATGTTATCATGGGCTTACTGTGCGTAAATTTTGCAGAATGTCTAAACATTTGCAGAGAATTCAAACTGCCTCGAACTTCTAGGCTGGCTTGGACAAAGGCAGATAAATATTCATGAAGTGAATTGAGAATAAGTCAAGAAGCCTGATTAAAAATAAAAGCTTTAGTAAAAGCTTAGTCAGATAAATGTCACTGCTTCTAATATCAATCCATCAAAACTTGATATTTAAAATGTAATAGCTTATACAGGTATTTTACAGTATATAGTAAGCAAGTACCCACAGTAGTTTGCCTGTGGCTACTGTGTCCATCTGTATACATAGCAGTATCTTTACGATTAGCTTCATATAACTGTGCGTGTATTTTTTGCCAAGTGAGACGGTATTTTACCTGTGCACATAATGCAGCTCATGTATGGAATGTATAGCAAGCACCATTTCACCAATGTAGAACCTAGCCATATCTTCAGGAAGCTTGTCTTCAAACTTACTGAGAAGCGTCAGTAAGTCACCACCAACATAGTAGTCCATCACTAGATACTGAAAAGGGAGAAATAAAGCAGTCAAGTACTGAGAGACAGCTGGTAAGAAAAAAAAATTAAAGTTTATCAGTTAACCCCTGAAAAAACCCCTTTCACTAATTTTTTTTCCATACCTGGGGAAAGTAGTCAAAATTAGTAATCTTTTGCATTACTTTTATTTGCTTGTTTAGTTTAAAAGATATCATATTCCTTTAATAATAACAGTAAGGATGACACATCAGCATTGAGTTCTCACCATAAAAAAAAAAAAAAACAAACCAAAACACCCAAGATACAGCAGCAACAAACAAGTAAATTGGGGTGAGTTTATTTGTCTTAACTACAGTGTCACACAAAGAAAATGGTCTAACATCAACAAAACTACTGTAGGTTATCAACCCTTAAAGTGAGAACTTCCAGAGGATGCAGGAAGAAAAAACTATATTTAAAAACAGTACTTGATGCAGCTTAGTATAAAATATACATTTCATTACTCTTTTTAGTTTTGGTACCATTTCAATACTACTAGTGGTTCCAAAAGTGGAACTTATCACATCAACATCTTCAAATATTCATCTTGGCACATGCCACATCAGGGATGCATAACATAGCTGGCAAGAGCTTGATGACACGATACATTAGGGATGCCCATGGCAAGCCAGAAGCACTGTCAAGCCAAAGGCACTACAGTGGGAAATTTTAAAAAAAAAAATAAAAAAGAAAAAAAAAAATCAAACATTAATGTTCTTTTGAATATATTTCAATGAAAAAGTAAACAGCCTCCTAGGCCAATCAGCCATTATCCTCTCCATGGAAAGAGCCAACACAGATAGGGTAACATGAAAGAAAAGGAGTCAGACTTGCTATTTGTTTCTTATACCACAAAATGAGGATTGCAGTACAGTTATTTCCTAGCAATATCCACCTAAATCCAGACCATCACTTCAGGTATAATGACTTTATCAGTCTTGAGCCGTTTTGTTCCATGCTTCCCAAGATGATTTGATAAGTGGTTTTAGGAATAACTTTGCTTATTCTGGAATTAACTTCCCAAAGCAGTCATCTTATTTTTCTCCTCGAGGTAAAGCAACCTACAATCCACTGTCCCTCCCACAGATTCATCTTCCACAAGGGAAGCAAATTAAAGAAGATAGGAACCCAAAGGAACATAAAGCGGAATACTATCTCACTATCTTTTGGCTTAAAAAAGCAATTCCGAAAGGCACAGGTTGTGATATTTTCTCCATCTTACTCAAATTATAGCTTAATCTGATAGGCAAATTTCATCACTTATGTTGAAATCAATCCATTCATATTGCACAACCCATGCAATTTTAAACGTGTATTGGAACACTGTAGACATGCAACAATTACATTTGAAAACAAAAAGCTACAGACAGGAACCGCCAATGTTTTAAAAGGGATATTGTATTAAAGTATTTTCTCTCAAATTCAAGGATAAGAGAGCTTATAGAGGCTTCTGTGGGAGCTGAAATATCCTGCCTGTCAGAGACAAGGTAATGCACTTCCCTCAGCTCCCACAGCATTCATAACTTGGCAAGAACTCAGCTGACCCATGAAATGAGGCACTTGGATCAGAGGAAGGTTGTGAGACCTCTTCTGTAAGAAAGTCAAATTTTATTCATCTTCCAATTCACAACGATCTTCTTGCCAGGAGGCACTTCTCCCTTCACATGGGGTTAAAATAAAGGCTACTCTGATGCTGAAATCTAGCAGTATTGCATTTCTTCTAGGGAAGTGACTACATCAAATAGGGACAGTAGTTGGAAATCAAAGGAAAAAAATACATCATAATACTCTTATGAATACTCAGATGCCTTTAAGAAGCTGACAGCAGACAAACACACATATGCCCTTCTTCATGAATAAGACTGAAAGAAAATTTTTCTGGTAAGTCACAAGAAAACTAAAAGATTTGAATCTGGAAGAGATTAAGAACTTCAGGTCCCATACATGTTTCTAATATTCATGGACTATGTTTCACCTACACCATATCTGCTTCAGCAAAATCACAAAAGGTTTACTGAACCCATCTTGACTCAAACTGTCTCTACGAAAGCTTTCTAAGAACCAGAAAAAAGCCATGCTAGCATTTCCATGTAATGTCATTTAAGAGTTGGCTGTTTAGAAAACAGTACCACATGGTGTATTTGCCTCTAAAACATTTTAAAACTACAGGAGCAGAACCAGAAAATGAACCCCAGAACATATACATTTCGTAGAATTTTGTGTTTCTTGCTTATACTTAAGTTCTGCATCATCACATATTCTACTAATATTAAATAGAGGCAATGAAACCTCAATTAATTCTAGACTCTCAAGGGCAGCTACTACTTTTCTACCTTAACATCTTACCTTCTTTTTATTTGTCTTGTTCAGAACCCTTTATCATACAGCCAGAGGAGGATGGCAAAGCCCTACGTGTGGGAATACACCGAGGTTCTCTCTGCTTCGGGGTTAGCTTATATGGTTTTGCATTTAATAATCACTAGCTATAATGCACAAACATCACTGGGAGCAGATACCAGAACCTAGAGCTTTCTCTTTCAGAGGACCGATGTCCACTCTAGGTTGGAGAACCAAGCTCTGTTGCCTGTTCTTATTTTGTTCTCAACTTTACATTCCATTCTACAACGATCAAGGATGCACAAGCACAACTGAAAAATAAACCCAATCTGCCCAGGTTCTGTAACATGGCAGCACTCTCCCAAGATGTGCAAAAACGTGGCTATAAACTTTTTCAAGATGAGTAGAGATCTTTTAGCCCCTGGACAAGTGAACCACTAAGATGTTATGGAAGAGAACCTTCTCCCAGGTTCTTGGATGAAAGTCACTTCCTAACGTGTTTCACCTTTTCTTTACACATCATTTACAATAGAGTTGACTGAGATGCAGACACACTCCATCTGTGAGCACCAGACATTTACATGAGATGGATGCTGAGTAACAAACAGACCAAATTGGAAGGCAGCATCTCAGCACACACAGAGCCAGATCTCAGGCAAGCTGGGAATCTGCTGACTTTGGCTGCTAGGCAGAGTTGTTGCTTTCTGAGATACTGGATCTTAAATTAGATGCTAGATGTCTAAATTCTGCTGTCAAGTGAAACTTCAACATCTGAATGTCTTTGGGAACTTGAGGAAAAGAAATGTATTATACTACTATAGCTTCTTGGAACAGATTTGTATGAAACAGTATTAGCAACGCTAGATCCGTCTCTATACTGTCATTGCTACTGCTTGCTATCTTGCACAGTTAACAATTTTTTGTTAGGTAGCTCCATTCTTACAAGCTACTTGGAAATACATTACAGGATGTCTTAGGTTATTTTTATGCAAGTCTGAAGGCTGTTTGGTTCCGAGGGAATTTGAAATTATGAGCTATCTTCATGAGGCAGTGCCAGAGATGACTAAACTTTGAGAGGTTGAAAATCTGGATCTATCACAAAGCATTCAATAGACATAGCTTGCAAATGAGGGTAAGACCCGACTACTTATTTGCTTACAATGTGCTTGTTATTCTGAAAATACTTTTAACATGACAGTCAAAATAATTTGTTTTGTTTCAGCACCTGTGAAAACGTTTGAGTATCTCCTAACTCTTTCATATACTCAGTTCCTGAACTCGCTGACAGCCTTTTATCAATACATTTTTTTTCTTATTTATAACCATGACTTGCTACTGTGGTACCCTCCAAAAAGCGTTAAGAAGGTGAAAACTTTCACATTACAACTATGTCAGTTGTTACAGAAATAACACGTTTGCAAATGCAGCCTCAAGTAACCACATGGAAACTGTATGGTTCAGTATATTGCAGTACGTTGGGGCTTTACTGACTTTGCTCCTGACCAGTACTCTCCTGATTTCTGTGACTACAGTGACATAGCTTATATGTTATGGTTCTAGTAACCCACCATTAAAAAAACATAACAGGAGTAATGACTTTCTTTATAAACATATTTTATTTAAATACTTTTAAGAAATAGGCTATTTTCTTTTCCTGAGGCCTTTAAAATACCAGTTTAATATTTTTTAAATAAAATTTTAAATTACTTTTGCCATTTTTAAACAAACTCTTGCTGCAAAAGACATTCTGAAAGTTTAAAATAAAATAAAAATATTCTTTACTTTCACAGGGTTAACTCCTCTCAAATTATTTAACTGCAGTGTTATCCAAACCATTAAACTTAAGCATGACATATTTCATGCAAGGGTAGATTTAGTTGAAGTGCTTAACTAAACCTCTATATACCATAGTACTACACGACTTTCTCACTCTCCTGGAATTACAGTCAGTCCCTTTGAAGTTTCTCTTCAAGGAGAAAACAAGTATGTTGAAACACTTTTGAGGCATGAGGTGGACTGATCTATTGCACAAATATCCTTAAATGTACCGAAAATAAAGTTTTTTCATAACCTAAAGCTTTTATTTGCTGATGAATCAAACATACCAAATAGTTCTCGTCTTGAAAGGCATAGTGCAACGTAGTAATCCACTGACAATCTCCATTCACGAGGACATTTCTCTCCTCTCGGAAGCAAGCTGTCTAAAGGAAGAGAGAGGGAAAAGCCATTGTCAACATCAACAAGTAGTTTTCACAGGATGCATATATATGGATGTTTTATGGGATTATTTAAAATTACTGAACAGAGGTCTCTATTCATTGGAATTCAGTCTGCACAAGTGACAAGCCAGGGAATCTACGCAGGCTTGTAGTCAGGCATTCAGTCACTCTAATCCTGACTATGACCTTAAAAAAAAACTGAAACAAAACCACCCAACCAACACGCAACACACACCCACCAAAACACCAAAAAGCCCACAAACCAATTTGAGTCAACACTGAATCTTTGTTCCATAATGTATTTTTAAAAGCCAGAAAAATGGTAACTTGTCACTGCAATCTGTAGCAGAAAGATACTGGCTCTAAGAAAGTAAGCCTGGTGGTTCTGAAAAAGACCTTTGTGAAAATAGAGTTTCATGTATACTTTTCTTACATTACAGTTTCAGTTCCAGACACTGCCAACACACTACAGGAAATAAGCAGATTTTACTATTACTGTCTTATCTTTGTCCACTATAATACATTTTCATTTTCAATAATCTTTACTTCAAACAGCACACTGCAACACTTCAGAGAAGCAAGCTCTGTGTAACAACAGGTTTTCTCAGCATCTTTACATAAAACCAACTTTCATAAACTTCAAGCGAGTCCTCCTTAATAAAAATATATTAACGTTTTTATTGGATCAGAACCATCAAGATGCAGACCTTGGGACTCTTACACTACTCTCGATTCAGAGAGCCATTATTAGGATATTCTGTAGCTGCAGATTCAAGTGTTTGGGTTCTAGATAATAATTGTTGGGTTTTTTTGTCATTGCCACTTGTCCAGATGTCTTAGAAAATGCACTATGGAAGACACATGCCTAGGAAGCCCAAGCCTTACCATATACTGATTGCACCTTATAAAGGTATCTCAACCATTTTTCCCCCTAAGGAAGCAAAAGTCAATCTACAGTTCTACTGAAGACAACCATACTGTGGCCACATTGGAAAGTCAGCAATTATTGGTGCAAAGAGATGTAAATTGTAATTAAATGTTAACTGAGAGTGGTTTAACCGTTTATGAATGCAAGGGCAAAGTATCACTCTACAAAAAGTTTGGCAGCAACAGCAGCTCCAAGAAATCCTATCGCCTGCCTGCAGGACCAGAGCACAGGACTTTGCAGTTTTTCTGGCACCACAATGTGAGGAGGCTGCCAACACAGAAAACTAGTTTGTTTATTTTCGAATACATCAGTTCCTTGATCCAGTTCACTGTGCAACCTCAAATAGCGAGGGAATGTTATGAACCCTCCAAAACCAGTAATGCTGCTGAACACTTTGCATCATGACTTTGAAGTATAAAACTCTCTTTCTCTGCTTGCACTATCTTAAAAGGCCTTGAGATGTGCCTTGAAAAAGCATGACAGGCTACCTAATCAGACAGTCAGGACTTATTTGGAGCTGTCAACAGTAATACACTAATGACTATGTATTTTGCTGTCAGAACAACGAATACAAATGGTCCACCTTATCAACATAAATGGCATGCCTATTTTTGCTTGCAACCCATTTAAGGATGTCAGCTGATATTCACTAATCTTTCCTGTATTTTAGTGGCTTCCGACCATATGTTTTTTCCCTGCAGCTAGTGCACAAATAAGCAGTATTTAGATAACTTTTTGCTATTTTTAATAAGTCATACAAAACAAACAAACCAGTACAACAATGTGCTTCTTAGCCCACTCATACAGTGGATAAGAAACCACCTGAAGTCTGCTTTTCAGTGGAACTGCCCACTTAAGAGGCTACTGTATTCTTCCAGGCTTAATTTTAAAAACTAACAAGTTTTACCACATTTGAGAAATTTTAACACACAGATGTTTTATGAACTTGATATGCAGGTTATAAAGTCTTGCTTATCCAGAAAAGCCACATCAAGTAGCAAACTTTACTGGAAAAGACAAAAGGGCACAGCAGAGAAGACAGTTCCTTTATTGCCCTTTGTAGATGGGGAAAATCAGTGGAAGGAGAACTTAGCTGGACTGTTACTTGTCTGAAGTGTGTACTGGGAAAACTATTTCTCATTATACATCTTTCTTGGTGGATAACCCTCTTCCACCTCCCACCTGCCTGAGAGGGTAAGAGGAGTTAGTTGCATAATTTGAAGACAACTTGTAAACAGCTGTCTTCTCAGGACATCTCTACATGTAAAAGTTTCAGCTATTTAGGTAGGCCATTTAATTAAGTCACTTTAAAAACGACTGAAGTAAGACAGTGTAGCTGTATTTTCATTAGAGTTTGGGAGCCCCCTACAAGCATTTGGGTTTAAAACAATTCTATACTGACCAATGAATTAACCCAACTGAAATCTGTGTAGAAAGGGCACCAAATTTCCCCTGTACAGGGGAAGGCTTAATGCAGAACCACTGATGCAGCACAGCCAAGAGTGTGAACACTCCTGACAGCTCAAAGAACAGCCGAGTGGCAGTGGCTGCCGCCGCTTGTAAAGAGGAGCATGGACCGATGGACAGAGTGTGACTAAATTAAACTTAACAAGAGGGAGAAGATTTATTCACAGGAAAAGAGCTGGCACTGATTCACTGAAAGGAAGGGAGGGACTAGGAAGGGTAGGCTGGGGGGAGGAGGTGTCAGGAAGAGGACAGAAGAATGGGACAAGGAAGGGTCAGCAGGCTCAGTCCTCAGCAAGCAGCTAGCCTTCGCCCCTTAACAGAACTGCTGCAAGTATTGATGCACTAAATGTATTTTCCCCTCAAATCTACTGCTCATTTACCTGCAGACTTATGTAATATTACATTTGCCATAACGTTTTCCTCTACCATGCAAGAGTAGGTATCCTAGGAATATGCCACTTCCCATGGCATAGTCTTAGTAGGTCTCTTCCTAATCTGTGAAGTACCCATTCACATTTACATAATTTGTTGCGACAATGTACATATCCTTTAATCAAAAATACCCTTCTGAAACAGATTTACCTTCTTAACACATTTTGTTTTACAGTTTGAATCTGTGATTCCAAAATACTTAGTTGTAGTTTCACCAGTTATATAAATCCTGTTACAAACTGTAGGATGCAAAGCTCCTTAATGTATGCTTTCTGAATGCAAGGCAAACAAGACCTTTTCATAACGTTTTTGTATACAGCTGTGAATGTCATAGTAGCACCAATCTCAGCTTTCATGTAGTCTTTAACTTGCCTTTATTGTAAACAAAAATCTGGCCAATAAATTCAGGGTAAGAACTAGGGCAGACTGTCTGGTAAACGAACACACAGTAATGCTGAGAACAGATGCCTGGAAGGGACTGTCAGACTTGATTGCATTAAAACAGCTTAAGAAAAAAAAGAAAAAAGAATGAAGCTCCTACGTTCATGAAATAATTCTTCCTAATCTGGAAGAGCTTCAATGTAATTTTCTTAATACCATTAAAAAATTCTCTGCATTAAAGAACCATATTACTTACCTCTGCCCTTTTAAGCATTTCCCACTTATTTAGAATTTTCATTGCATAAATGCGCTCTGTACACTTCATTTTAACAACTGCAACCTGAAATAATAAGATATCTTTATTTAACAAAAGCATGGTCAGAGAAATACAATTTTCAAACAGCTTATTGGTCATAAATTAATAAAATAAGTTACTAAGGAGTCATCAGCGATCAACTCACACATTGATAAACTACAGCTTGAGTCTTTGCTCCTTCTATATTCCTCCTCCATTATTACTATGTGCTTGATGCACAGCACACCATGTGTGGTCAAGTGCTCATGATTAAGTACACTGGGGATGATACAGGAGGAGCATGAAGCTTTTCATATGAAGATGCACAGTAAAGCTGCATTGTTTGCCAAGAACAAGTGATGCTTGTACGTCATGCCTTCAGCCAATGAGGCAACATTTAAAAGGGCAGCCTAAGAAAACAAGAAAGACTGCTGTCAACAGAAATACACTGCCATTTGACTAATTTGTTTTCACATTTCAGGTTTCAAAAACTTGAAAGACATTTGCAAATTAACATGCTTTTGTGTACTGTATGCAGATATTTAAAAAGAAGCAAAAACAGTATTCATTTACTTATTCATCATTTTGCTTGAAGCATTTTACTATGCATCCTGTGTATCAGACTTGCTTGGACTGGTCTATTACAAACAGTAGCTGTGCACATAGTTGTACAGTGAAAGAAAAAACAGAAGACTACAAAAACTTCAAGGCTTAGGAATGCAAAGACTGTATTTTGACCAAGACTTGTATTCTTCAAGACCAAAACTAATTCTTCTTGTGGTAAAGCCATCATTTCCACAAAATTCTTCCAGCTGGCAAAAGAAAAGCAGGCATCACGACTAAGACAGCAACACTTTCACAGGACTGACTATACATGGACTGCTGCTTCTCAGCTCATCTCTATTTCAGAAGTAGAAAACCCACCAGCTTTCATTGCTTTCAACAGGGCTCTGAGTAGCAGTGGGAAAAGTAACAGCTTGCCCCTTCTGTTGCTTAAAAACTCTTGTCTATAAGGGATTCAGGAACTCCAGCAGCTCCAAGACGACACTGACTATAAAACAAGGTTGGAATAGTGCATCAAGCAGAGCAATACTATACAAAGTCAGAAGTTCTGAGGAGGGAAGAGGGAAATACACCACCTCCCTGCACCTTATCAGTAAAGAACTTCAGATGAGGGGCAGGGAGACAACTGCTTCTCCAGTAACACAAGAATGGGATTTTCACAGTCAGACAGACACCTCACTCTGCAGATGCATACCTAAGCCTTCCACCCCTCAGTGTGTGAAGCTGCACTCACCAGGTCACGTCACAGGTGAGCGACACCTAGTACACACCTCCACACAGAGTCATGCAATGGAAACAGCTTAAGAAAAGGACTAGCAGGCACCCATCACAGGAAAGACGAGGCAACCTGGCCTTAAACGCAGCCGGGAAAGACACTAAGAAGCAGCTTCTGTAAGCAATGCAGAATATCCACGGCTACGTTACATCCCAGTGTCTCCTGGCCTACAAACACCTGCCGCAGACACTGGTCATGCCGTGGGGGAAGGATGAGTAAGACAAGAAAGTCTCAACCAAACACATGAGGTTCCTTGGCACATAAGAAAGTGCTCAACACTGACTTTCGGTAATGGCCTGAAATGTTGAGCCTTGCTCCTAGCCTCATCACGGCCTTGCAGTTAAAAGCCATTGTAACAACCTCTCTCCATACACTTAATTGAATCATTACCCTGATACAGCTGAAGGCACACTAAGTCAAACTGCAGATTAAAAGCTTTGAGAAACTGCAAGATGCTGACATTACCCGCTATACATTTTAAACTCTGTTCCACACAGAACATGATGACTAAGGAAATACCCCCATTTCCACTGAAGGGACAGACCAGAATTGAGCGCAATTACCTGCTGCAGGCGAACAAAAGCTCTGGGGCAGAAGCAATTTGCAAGCATAGCTCTGCAAGCCCTGAAGTAGCAACATTCAAGTTTCATTACACCACAGCACTAGAACTGCTCAGCCATTTAAGTACAAATACAGTGCACAAATCAGAACCCAGATACGCATCTACTGCGCTTTATCTAAGGCCATCGCTGTCTGAAAGCACTGCAGGATGGTGGAAGTTTGAAGCCTGCTCAACTGCTGAGGAATGATGTGAGCCTGGCATCGCCGAGCACATGCACAGCTGAGGAGCTGTGCAAACGTTAGAACAAAGTAGTAAATGAGAACAGGCCTGGGAAAAGAAAAAAAGAAAAGAAGGAAGCCAAATCTGTAGGACCTATTTAGCAATTCCCCAGTTGCTATCTATATTAGTGCTATTTATTTTCAACTGAAAGGACTGCTTAAAAAAGCCCAATTTAAACTTTCTGGAGGAAGATAATTGTCTTCTGTGGAAGAAAAGTAGAATTAATAAAAGGAAAGTTGACTCATTTTCACATTAAGGGGATGTCAAGTTATGGCACCAGTAAACACACTGCTGCTCTAGTTGTAAGGGTGACAGTGGGATAGATTCTTGTGCCAGTAGAAAAATTCATGCAACCATACAGCAAAACAGGTAATTCCCCAAGAATTTTACCTCTGAAAAGAAACCTGAAAAGTGCAGATGATGCCTCACAGAAGGAACAGAATTTTGGCCTCACTGGACCTGACTCCTCAACCCATTCTAATCATTAGAATTTTTTTTTTTTTTTAAGAAAACAAACAAAAAGACATGCACAACCTAAACCTCACTGATGCCTGAACTGAAACAGGTAAGTACAAACTAAATTATGCCTTGATAAACTCGGTACTATTATAAGAAAGAATATTTTCGCAATATTGCAAAAAGTCCTACACCCTTTGTTCCATAAAACACCTCAGTGTTTCCTTGAGTTAGCTTTCTTTCACTTTCTTTGTCAGGTGGCAGAATTTTTAAGTTTACATTTTTCATATAATGCTTTGGCTGCTTCTGAGATGCCACGGTATAGCTGTTTTTTTTTACTTTTGTATTAATTCCTCTTTCTCTGGCATACCTCAAATTCAATTACAATAACCACACTGACCACTTTGCAAGATCAAACAGAAACCTCTTATATTGCAATTGTACTAACCATGCAAGATGTCAGGTTTTAAATATGATGGCTCCTATACTACATACCAATCCACCACATCTACTAACGTAAGAAAAAATACTCGGTGTTCAGAGGTATTCCAAAATTCCAAAGGATGCAGATTTGTACACTGCTGCAAATGCCTACTTTAAGAACAAAAGCACTGCTTCTATTTTCAAAGTTTAAAAGTCTACTGGCTGAACAAGTGCTCATGTTATGCACAGGCTGTAAAAGACCAGGATTTAATTTTGACGCTCACTCTTCACTTCCAAGACTATTACAACTTACACTGTAACAGGAGTTAAAAAAAAAAAAGTATATTAAGAATAATGAAATGAAAAAAAGGCACAAGCAGAGGTATAAAATAACTTCTGAAGAAGATTTAATAACCTAAAACATTCCAGGCCTGGAAGAGATAACAGCTATGATAGGCACACAAAACCACGAATGTTGCAGAGAAGATGAACAGAGAACAATTATTTGCTGTTTCTAGCACAGAAATTGAAAAGCATCAAATAAAATAAAAAGGTAGCAAGATTAAGGAAGTATTATTGTCACACAACAGTTCTGGAACTCAGCCACAGGCTGCTGTGGACACCTTAAGTATTCAGGGAGTATCTAAGTACATGCTTAATAACCGAGTAACGCACATAGAAGAAGTCTCAGTGACTACTGATCACGGAGTTACAGGTGTGGTTAGGGAGTCCCTGAACCCTCAGCCACTGGGAGCTGGGAGGGTTCAGCTCTGCTCCGTCCTTGGAGTCTTTTCCTACACCTCTCTACCTGGCCAAAGGGATGGCATGTGGGCTAACTAATCCACACACCTTTGACCCAGAACAACTATCTTTGATACCTGTGTCAAATTAAGGAAATTAAAACTTACTCAACTTGCATCTCATTATGCTAGGCTGGAATGGAGAATCAGGGGTTCTGAACACTCAACAATCACAGAGTGGTTCAGTAGAGAGATTTAAGTGATTCTGTTTTACCAAGTCTTAAAACACTGACAACGAAAAATTCCACATGCAGGGGTTCCCCCACCACTGCAACTCCCGTTCCAGGCAAGCCCGTATGGGTCTAATCTGTCACCAGCCAATTTGATTACCATCACTGTGACTTGTCATGCTCAAGATTCACGGCAACAGGGACACTGCAATAAAAATCAAGTATGTTTCCTCAAGGACCTCAGAAAGCCTAATGAATCCTAGTGTCTACAGTTCAACCAACTTTAGACATATTTACATCAAAAAAATGTACAAGAACTGGGGCTAAAGCATAAGTGAGAGCCAGCTGTGGTAACTACATACCACAACACCCTATCAGATTTGTATTACTTCTGCTATCCATTTTCTTGTCCTGCTTTTTGCCTCAAAGCTCTGTTTCACTTGTACTGCAATAAAATAAAAAAAGAACCAATATAGCTAAAATAACATTTTTAGAGTTTGGCAAGAGCTAGTATTTTGCTTCTTGAATTGTTTTATAGAATTATTTTGCTGTGTTTTGATCTTCAAAACCCACTGCATATTGACATTTAGGACAGTAATGTACAAAGCCATCCTAGGCCAAGTTCCGCCTTTCTTCATGCCCCGATGAAACCTACAGGGTGGGAATCTGAGCCAAATCAGCCTCTACAAACATGACAGAACTTCCCACCACTGTACTCTGCCCTTTGAGTGACATGATCAGCATTAGTAAGCAGCATCAAGTTACAAATTATCTTTTATGTAAATGATAAGTATGGCACAAGAAAGTGCAGAAACCATTTAAATGCAAGACTGGATTTCCAGAAAACAGTTAAGATAGTTAACAAAAAGACTTCTTGGAAACCATGCTGGCATTAATTTCAAAGCAAAGATAAAAAAGCTAAGTATGACACTATTCATGCTCATGGCATGTTAAACTTATGTTGCAAGTAAAACTTATCCTCAAGGACTGGACTTTCAGGAATAAGGCAAAACACAAATGCAAAAAGTTCTCAGCTGAGAAGAGGAACACAGACAGGTGATAACCCTCATGCAATCAGCTTATAACAGCAGGTAGTTAAGACAAACACAACTCTGGAATTCATAGGCAGATACACACCACTAGAGATGGGTAAACATTACTGCCTTGTAGAAATACAAACTCACCAGAAACTCCACACACAGCCACACCTCAGAGAAATAAACTTTATCTGGAGCAGATGTCAAGGAGGGCTATTGAGATGATCAAGGAACTAAAGAGCCTCTCACACTACTGTGGGAATAGAAAAAGCTTTACTTGTTAAAAAAAAAAAAGTGGATATGATTGCTGCCTACAAATAAAATTGAAAGGAAGGACATCAGTAATAAGGATGATAAAAGATAAAAGATCTGTTTAGGCTAATAGACAATAAAATTACATGGATAAAATAGTGTAAAATTACCATGAATTAACCTTTGGCAGGAACTTGGAATGGTTCTAGACATTTGAGCAGAGATTTTAGACAAGCCTTTCAACCAGGAGAAGAGCTGAAATGTCATTTCAGATGTAAACAATTTATCCATAATGTCTTATTACCAGATTCATAATTGAATATTACAGCCATTTCCCTCAGTTAAAGCTTGTATATGCCACTTCTACTCTACTATTTCTGTCTCACGCTATTGATACCTTGGTCACTAGCTACTGAAAAAACACTGCAGGAACTGCTTTACCCTCCTGATACTTCGGATATGAAAAGTCTTTGATATATAGCTCATTAGTTAACAGTTTTAATACTGCATCTTTGAGGAAAAACTGGTCTGGACTGCTTTATCAGTTTTTTCATGTCTATTTTACATTTAAAATGAGCAACCAGAGTGTCTTTTGGTAGGGTTCATATGCCACAGTGCACATTCCCAAAGCAAAATCATATTTTTGAACACACAGTGTGGATCTTCATGTTGTGCAAATAAGAAATCACAAGTGCCAGCCAGAAAGGTTCTGCAAAAGAAGAATAAAGGCCCCGAATAACACCTAAGCTCTTCCTCAGCAATCAGGGGATTGCAGAGACAAATGGCTGGTCTCGCAGCAGCACTACAATGAACTGTGTCTCTGCAGCTCCTTGCAACCTGCCTGTCACCATAGTAACTTGGTGCTGCCATACAAACAGACACGGAGCTGGGGAGGACTAAGATTGCAACCAGCAACCAGTTTCAAAACAAAGCAGCTTCTTTCTTTGTCCATTTCCACAGCAGAAAATAGCTTGCTTTGGTATTTTTCTTGTGAAGACCACACTGTAGAAAAGCAAAGCTAATAAAATATTTCTTCTGCATCATATTCTGAATGCTCCAGCTCTTTGAATAGCTGGATGAAAAGTGTCATATGTTGTGTGCGATACTTAGGAATTCAGTTAATCTACAATGTAGGAGGGTATAGTCCCTGCTGGGTACCTAATACCAATCACCAAAGCTTCTGAATAGGTGAGACAGCCTTAATTGCAGTCCGTAGGCTCACTGTGCCCCAGGTTAATTTCTAGAAGTACAAAAAAACATTAAACTCGGTAGCCTACAGCTGCGGGAAAAGGCACAAAGAGCTCTGCATCTCACTGCCAAGCACAACTGTCCACAGGAAGCTTAGGGTTTGCATATTCACTTTTGAGTCTCACTGCACCCTTAGCCAGTATATCTCTCATTAGGAACCACATAATTTATCAGAAACCGGTGGTACACAGGGGATCATCTTGTTCTCTCAACCATTATTTTTTGTCTTCTGGAAACACTTTTTTTTTGTCTGTTGATTCCAGCTCAGACTCTGACTAAGCATCCTTAGTCAAGGTAACACATCCTATTGCTGAACACTACAGAGATCAAGTCTGTACACAACAGCATTTATATGAAAAGGTATTTCTAATCCATCCAGAGCAGTAATACTTAGGTGGGGCACATTAGGAGTTTTAGTTATTTTTGTGCTAAGCAAGACCAAGCAGTTCCACCCTTCCGCTGGAACCACAGTAAGCGTTGCTCATTCAAGAAATCCTTGCTAACAAACAAGGGAAGGAAAACAATTGTTTCAGTCCCATGCTGCCAAATTTCCAGGAGGTGTCAGCCACGTTATACAATCCAAGTTCTCAAACAAGGTACATCGTGACCCGGTTCTTCCTTCAACAACTGCTCTTCATTGAAATGCGTTAATCTACAGCAGTGTGCCTAAATTGTCCTTTAAACAAAATGAGGAAAAGTGATCTTAAAGACTTACAAGTACATTACTAAGAGGTCAGATAAAGCTTGCAGAAAAGCAAGCGCAAGTATTTAGAGCCAGACAGCCCCCGTACCCAGGATCCTCCTCCCATCCCTCTCACCATACTGTAGCACTAGTACTCCCAGTTCCTTTGACATGTAGAGGCAAACACCAAGCACACAGAAGGCACTTAGGCTGGCATAAGTTTCTCAGGCAAGCACAATCCCACCCAGCCCAGGTTCTCAGGACATTATTTCATTTCAAATAATGGTCCACAGTATTTCCAGATGGAAGGAATAGTCAGGCACTTGCAAAGTTCAAGCCACAGGTGGTTTGGGTTCTTTGTTTTGGTGTGGTTTTTTAAAGGTCTAAAAGCTGGAGGAGTTTTCCATTCCATGCTCATATTATTTAAAGCTTCTCCTAAAGAATGTGTATTTTTACTGGTTAACAAAAACCTTCACCCTACATAACATAATCGTTCTTGTCTACAAAGACAGACTTCTACATTAAATTTATTAATAGAAACCAGAATTAAGATTACAGAAAACCATTTTAGTTCTGATTTTATTTCAGGGGGATTTTTAATTATTATTAGTTTTATTCCTCATAGAGGTTGCCCCCCTATACATGAGCTATCTGCCTATCTGACCCACAAAAAAGAAAGACTGAAAGTAATATTGGGGCACTCATGAAAATGTTCCACCCAGCTGGGTGTATACCCAGGCGAATACAACATAGGAGACAGGGAAGAGTCAGGAGTAGTTTATCCTTCTTACAGCTAGCATTTCAAATTATATGCTATTCCAAGTGTCATGCACTCAAAGAACATTTCAAACTTTTCTTTGTAACTATGAAACTTCTGAAAGTATTAAATTATGTTCTCAAGCCAGTAACTCCAGGAGTCAAGAGCCTTAAATTAGGTATTGGGTTTGCACAGCAAGGTTTTGGTAGCGGGGCGGGCTACAGGGGTGGCTTCTGTGAGAAGCTGCTAGAAGCTTCCCCTATGTCTGACAGAGCCAAGGCCAGACGGCTCCAAGATGGAACCGCCGCCGGCCAAGGCCAAGCCCATCAGCGTCGGTGGTAGCGGCTCTGGGAGAACAGTTAAGGAGGGGAAAAGTTGCTGTGGAACAGAAACTGCAGCTGGAGGGAGGAGTGAGAACATGTGAGAGAAACAACCCTGCAGACCCCCAGGTCAGTGAAGAAGGAGGGGGAGGAGGTGCTCCA
>JANHGO010000042.1:16096979-16142404 GCA_024606505.1 Aquila spilogaster | reverse complement strand
ACAGTACCACTGGAAGAACGAGCCAAACTCATCCAACATCCTACTTTTCTGTTTTGCATGCAGCTTTTGCTTGCCTAAGGGAACACTGCTTCTGTTCAGAAAGGCTTAATGCCTCATCTCTGAGCTCCACTGTTTCCTATCTACAGCTAACAGGTCATATAAGCCTTTAAAAAGGGCCCTTGAAATCCTCTCCAGAACAATCATTCTTCTTCCTAATCCACTGCAGTTGCCAAGCAGTAATTTCTTGGGCATTCATGCATGTTTTGGTCTCAGAAAAATTCATTCCTATTGCCGCAAGAGGCATTCATTCAATCCCACTCAAAGTTGTCGCTGGTCTGTTAGTCAGTCGCCTTCCTTGGAAATGGATGCAATGGGGCCTCTGGTGAGTTTCTCCAAACACGTAACATTTTAAAATCCCCACATATTGTCCACATTTCCCCGCAAGAGTATTACTGTCTGTATTTCATGGTAAAGTGATTTATGTCAAAACCTACCTGCCAAGTGACATACAATGTTAGCCTAAAGACCACTTCTCCCGAGTACTGACTTCAGCTACCTATCATGAATCTGCCTGCATAGCCAAAAGCAATTTTCACACAACTGAAAACCATCATTACTCTCACAGTTTGCATTTTCTAACTTCTTGGTTACTGGAATCAAGCTCTAAGGTCATATGTAGCACATAAGGATACAACCCACAAGGGTTTCCAGTACTGCCATCACTTTGCTTGCTAATTGCTCTATCATAAATAGTTGTTAAAACTGAAAACGAAGCAAAGGATAGGGATTTCCACTTGACCAAGCTTCTTGAAATGACAAAATATTTACCAAATGTTTCCCTTGCACCACTAACAGCTCTTCTGAAATAATCACTCCAAGAGGCAACCCAAAACAGAAATGCAACTTCCTGGCCAATTTCCACTTACACAGAATAAGGAATGTTATATTCTTAAATGTTACAATTTAAGTTACATGACTGTAGGCACTGGTCTAGAATATACATCCTACATGCAAACACAATTAAACAGGTCCACTCATTACCAAAAGCCATCCTCTTCTGTTTGAGGATCAGCTCAGGTAAGCAGATTCACTGTTACTATGGGATTACAGTGAATACATTCTGCGTAACTTTTAAACATTTGCAGAGAATTCAAATTGCTTCCAACTTCTATGCTGGCTTGGACAACTGCAGATAAATATTCATGAAGTGAATTGAGAATAAGTTAAGAAGCATGATTAAAACTAAAAGCTTTACTGAGAGGTTAGTCAGATAAATGCCACTGTTTCTAATATGAATCCATCAAAACTTGTTAGCTAAAATATTATATAGCTTATGTGATTATTACACATCATACAGTAAGCAAGTGCCCACAGCAGCTTCCCCGTGGCTATTGTGCATCTGCATTTATAGCAATATCTTTAGAATTAATTTAATATAACTGCATACATATTTTCAAAAGTAAGACAGCATTTTACCTGTGCACATAATGCAGCTCATGTATGGAATGTATTGCAAGCACCATTTCACCAATGTAGAACCTTGCCATATCTTCAGGAAGTTTGTCTTCAAACTTACTGAGCAGCGTCAGCAAGTCACCACCAACATAGTAGTCCATCACTAGATACTGAAAAGGGAGAAATAACGCAGTTACATACTGAGACACAGCTGTTAAGAAAAAAATATGAAGTTCATCAGTTAACTACTGAAACACAATATTCTTGAATAATTCCAGTAATAATGATACAAAATCATTCTGTCCTTTCTCTCTGTATTTACTACAAAGACACACAATGGAAAAAAAAAAATCTAATATCACCAAAAATTCAGGTCGGTCACCAACACTTAAACTGAAAATTTCTAGAAGAGACAGGAAGAAAAAGAAATTAAAAATAGGAATTTGTAAGAGAATTTCAGTGTTATATTAAATATGAACAGAAAATACTTGATACCACTTAAAGAATAGAATTATTTTGGACTGGGAAACAATAACAATTAACATTTTAAGGTTTAGTTTATGTAAGTGGCTTTTTGCCTGAATTGCACATCTATTATCAGGTGCTAAAAGTTGAGGAACTATGTGTTTGAATGTTGGATATTTATATTATACAAACCATTTGCTGGAGGAAACTCTTTACAGAAGCACTAAGTAACAATCCTTGCTTCTTTCAAACACTTTTTAATTAAAATTTTACTAAAAACTTTTCTGGAAGGCATTAGTGCTCAATAGATGGATGCAGTTTAGTTTAAAACAAACATTTCATTTTAGCTTTGGTACATTTTGGAACTAGTGGTTCCAAAAGTGGGACTTAGTACATCAGTATCATCAAGCACTCATCTTGACACATACCACATCACGGATGCATAACAGAGCTGGCAGGAGCTCCATGACACCATGGCAGGGATGCTTGTAAGTTAGAAGTGCTGTCATGCCAGAGGCACTACAGCATTTGAAAACTTAAAAATCAAATGTTCACATTCTTGGACATAAACGCATTTCATTGAAAAAGTAAATTGCCTCCAAGGCCAATCAACCATTATTCTATCTCTGGAAAGAACCAACGTGGATACGGTATCACATGAAAGTAAAGGTCCCAGACTTGCTAGGAAATAACCTAATCTCCGCTATATAGTAGGAAAAAAAGCAATATATACCTAAATCCAGAGCACCACTCCAGGCATAATGACTTGAACCTTTTTGTTCCACGATTCCCAGGGTGCAATACTATTTCCTTACAATCTTTTGGCTTAAAAGAGCACTTGAGAAGGCCTACATTTGGACATTTTTCTGCATCTCATTATAGCCTAAATCATGACATTTGCCTATCAGATTATGTTGAAAGCAACCAGCATGTATTGCACAATCCGATAAGGAGTTTTAAATGTTTGTTGGAACATCACATGCACACAACAATTATGTTTGGGAACGAAAAGCTACAGATGGGAATCAGAAATGTTTTAAAATCAATACTGTATCATGCTATTTTCTTTCAAAAGTAAGGTTAAGAGAGTTTACAGAGTCTTCCGTGGTAGCTGAAATAGACTGCCTGGCAGGAAGACACGGTAATGCACTTCTCAGTTCCCACAGAGTTCATAAGGCAGTGAGAACTCAGTTGACCCATGAAATAAGGCTCCTGGAACAGGGGAACACTTGAGACCTCTTCTACAAGAAAGTCAAATTTTATTCATCATCTTCTTCACAACTATATTCTTGCCAGAGGCATTTCTCTCTTCACATGGGGTTAAAATAAAGGGTATAATGACACTTAAATTTAGACGTATTGCATTTCTTCCTGGGAAGTGGTTACATCAAACAGGGAGGGAGGTTGGAGATCAAAGGGAAAAAAAAAGACATCAAAATGCTCATACAAATACTCATAAGGAAACCTTAAGAGGCTGGCAACAGAAAAACACAAATCTTCTGTCATGAATAAGAAAGAAAGTATTTATCCTTGAATTCCTGGTAATTCACACAAAAACGCACAGATTTAAATTTAGATGATGAGCTTCAGGTCACATACACATTTCTGATGTGTACAGACTATGCTTTACCTACCCGCTATCTACTTCAGCAGAATCACCAAAGGCTTACTTAATCCATCTTGACTCATACTCTCTCTGCATAAAGCTTTCTAGGAACCAGAAAAAGTCATGGTAACATTCCTACATAATGTCATTTAAAAGCTGGCTGTTCGGAAAAAAACTACTACATTTAAAAAATAGAGGAGCAGAACCAGAAAATCAAACTCTAGAACAAATACATTTTGTAGAACTTCGTGTTTCATGCTCGTATTTAATTTCTCCATCATCACATGCCCTACTGATATAACGGAGAGGAAACAAAACCCCAATTACTTCTAGAGACTCCAATGGCAGCTACTGATTTTCTGCCTTAATATATTATAATCTCTTTACTTATCTCATTCTGAAGTCTTACTTCATGCAGCCAGAGGAGGATGGCAAAGCCCTAGGTGTGGAAAGACACCAACGTTCTCTCTGGTTTTGCATATAAGAATCATGAGCCATAATGAACAAATATCAATGGGAGCAGAGAAAAAGAATCAAGAGTTTTCCCTTCCAGAGGGAACTGATACCCATTCCAGGTTGGTAAATCAAGCTCTATTGTCTGTTCTCATTTTCTTCTTAGATTTGTGGTCCATTACACAGGAGTAAGGATGAGTAACAAAGCTGAAAAGTAAAGCCAAACTGGTTCTGTAATGTGACATCTCTCTTGAGATGTGGAAAAACACGACTACGAACTTAAGATGAGCAGAGGACTGAACAGAGATCTTTCAGCCCTGGACAAGTTAACCACTAAGACAGCATGTAAGAGAACCAGAAAGAGAGCCTGGACAAGAGCCCACATTTCTGGATGAAACCTACTTCCTGATGTGTTTTGTCAACTTCCCGTTTTTTTTCAAACATCGTTTACAATAGAGCAACTAAAATGCACATACACTTCATCTGTTAGTACCAGACACTTACATGAGATGGATGCTGAGTAACAGACCAAATTGGAAGGTAGTTGTTCCTCAGCACATGCAGTACCAGACCTCAGGCAAGCTGGCAATCTGCTGACTTCAGCTGCCAGGCAGAGTTGTTGCTTTCTAAATTCTGGATCTTAAATTAGACGTTAGCTGTCTAAATTCTGCTGTCAAGTGAAACCTCAACATCTATACTCCTTTGGGAACTTGGGGAAATGTATTATACTATAACAGCTTACTTGGAGCAGGTTTTCATGAAATGGTATTAGCAATACTAGATCTCTCCCTACATTGTCATTACTATCGCTTTCTGTTACTACAGGTAAAAAAATTTTCTTCATCTCATTTTCAGATGCTTCTTGGAAATATTACATTACAGTATCTTGAGTTATTTTTATAAAAGTCTGAAGGCTGTTTGATTCTGAAGGAATGAGAATTTATGAGCAATCTTCCTGAGGCAGTTCCACAGATAACTAGATTTTGAGGGGTGAAAAATGTGGATCTATCACAAAGCATTAATAAAATGGAAATAAGACTGTAACTGAACACCTAGAGACCTGATGTGCTTGTCACCGTGAAAATACTTTTAAGATGATAGTCAAACTAGCACCTCTCAAAAATTCTGAGTACTGACTTTTTTATGCTTAGTTCCTGAACTCACTGGCAGGTTTTCATCGATAAGCTCATTTCTTGTTCATTATCATGACCAGCACATTCCTGACTTGTGTGATAAAGCTAAATACAGTCTGTATGTTATAGGAACTCCCAATTTTGCAGCAACCATCACTTCAGATGACCACTCTGCTGGTTTCAAAAGCATTTCATTGAAATACCTTTTCCTGAGTCTATTTAAGATAACAATTTAATCACCGCTTTTAAAACAAAATGTTAAATTAATTTTGCCATTTTTAAACAAAGTCTTAAATTTGAAACTTTAATATTAAAACATTTCTTATTTTCACTGTGTTAACATCTCCCCTAAGCTAATTAGTTGCAACGTTATCCAAAAACAAACTTAAGCATGATACATTTATGCAAGAGTAGATCAGTTAAAAAAGTGCTTAGCTAAACCTCTGTGGACTGTAGTACTACATGACTTTCTTACTCTTAAAGTTACAGTCAATCCTTTGAAGTTTTTCTTCAAGGAGAAAACAGGAATGCCAAAACACAGCTGCAAGGCATGAGGTGGACTGATTTATTGCACCAATACACTTAAGCATACAAAAAATAAAGTTCTTTCATAACATAAAGCTTTTATTTGCTGATGAATCAAACATACCAAATAGTTCTCATCTTGAAAGGCATAGTGCAATGTAGTAATCCACTGGCAGTCTCCATTCACCAAGACATTTCTCTCTTCTCGGAAACAAGCTGTCTAAAGGAAGTAAAGGGAAAAAGCCATTATCAACATCAACAAGCACTTTTCATAGGATGAATATATATGGATGTTTTATGGGATTATTTAAAATTGCTGAACAGAGGCCTCCATTCATTGGAATTCAGTCTGCCCAAGTGACATGCCAAGGAATCTCTGCAGGCTTGTAGTTAGGCATTCAGTCACACTAATTCTGACTGCGACCTTAAAAAAAAAAAAAAGTAAAAACAAAACACCAAAAAGAAAACCCTCAAACCACTTCAAGCCAACACTACATCTTTTTAAAATATACTGCGGAACAATGTTAGGAAAATTAAAACTTGTTACTCTAAGTCTGGTTCTTCTGAAAAAGACCTTTGTGAAAATATATTTTCTTTTGTATACTTTTCTTACATTGCACTTCCATCTACAGACCTTGCAAACATACTATAGGGAAATAAAATTTACTATTAATGTCTTATCTTTGTCCAGTGTAATACATTCCCAACTTCAGGAATCTTTACTTCACACTGCAACCTTCAGAGAAGCAAGCCCTGTGTAGCAGGTTTTCTTAGCATATTTACATAAAACCACCTTTCATAACCTCCGAGAGTCCTCTGAAGAAAAAAGAAAAATGTTTTTATTGGATCAGTGTTGTCAAGCCGCAGTTCCTTTCACTGCTCTCCATTCTGAAAGCAATTATTACAACACCCGGTAGTTGCAGATTCAGATTTCGGGTTCAGGATGAGAATTGATTTTTTGTCACTGCCAATTGCCCAGATGTCTTGGAAAATGTACTAAGGAAGAATATTCCTGGGAAGCTGAACCCTCACCATATATTGATCGCATCTTATAAACTATCTCAACTGCTGTTTCCCCCTTAAGGAAGCAAAAATCAATTTATATTTCTACTGAAGAGCTCCATACTGGGGTCATGTTGTCAAGACAGTAATTATTGATGCAAAGAGATGTAAATTATAATTAAATGTTAACTGAGTGATTTTCATGTTTACGAACACAAGGCCAAAGTACCACTCTAAAAAAAGCCTGGCAGCAAGAGCAGTCCCAAGTAATGCAATCCCCTTCCCCCAGTACCACAGCCCAGCAGCTCTCAGTTGTTCTGGCACCGCTGCCCGGGGCGACTGCCAGCACAGAGAGCTAGTTTATTTATTTTCAAAGACATCCATTTGTTGATCCAGTTCACTGCGCAAGCTCAAACAGCGAGGGAATATTACCAACACTTCAAAACCAGTATGCTTCAGAACAGTTTACATGGTGAATCCTTTTCAGCTGACACTAGCTCAAAACATCATACAACAATTTTGGCTGGAAAAGACCACTACGATCATCTAGTCCAACCGTCCACCCACCACAACCACCTTGAGACGACACCTTGAAAAAGCATGTCAGGCTACCTCATTAGCTAGTCAGGATTTATCTAGAACTGTGAGCAGTAACACACCAAGGACTACACATTCTGCTGTCAAAACAATGAATACAAGTGGTCCACACCATCAATGCAAACAGCATGCCTATTTTTTTTTTGCTTACAGCCCACCTAGGGATGTCAGCTGATAGTCACTAATCTTCGCTGTACTTTGGTAGCTTCCAACCATATGTTTTTTCTTGCAGACAGTGCACAAATTAGCAATATTTAGATAACTCTGTGCTATGTTTAATGTCACACAATGCTTCATATTACATAAACCAGTGTAAGAATGTTTCTTAGACCGCTCATATAGAGTGAATAATAAAATATTTCAAGTCTGATTTTCTGCCCACTTAAGAGGCTATTGTATACCTGCAGATCCCACTTTAAGAATTACAAGTTTTACCACACTTGCAAATTTCTCATTTCCCAAACACTTTATGAGCCTGATATACAGGTTACAAGCTCCTGCTTACCCAGGAAAGCCAAACCACGCAAACAGGAAATGACAAAGGGGCACAGCAAAGCAGACAGCTGCCTTTACCATTTTGAATAGATAGGGAAGTCAGCGGAAAGAGGACTCAGCTGGACTGTTACTCATCCTAACTGTGCACTGGGAGACCTACCACTCCTGGTAGCTCCTTCTTGATAGACAACCCTCTTTCAGCTCTCGCTTGCCTAACAGGGTAGGAGGATTTAGTCATGGAATATGAAGACAACAATTTGTAAAGAGTTCTCTCCTTAGGACATTTCTAAAGCTTCAGCTATTCAGCCAAATCTCTTAATTAGGTCACTTTAAAAATGACTGAAGTAAGCCTGCATGGTTGTATTTGCATAAGAGTTTGGAAGTTCCCAAAAACCACTTTAGGATTTAAACAAATTCTAGACTGAGCAATGAATTAATCCAACTGAAGACTGTGTAGAAATAGCATTGAATTTCCCCCATAAAGACACAACTCAGAACCACTGATGCAGCAAATACTGAAGCAGAGTTCTCCCGACAGCTCCAAGGAGAGCAGAGCAGCAGTGGCTGCCGCTGCCTGTGGAGGAGAGCTGATGGACAGAGTGTGACTAAATCAGCCCAATGCAGTGTGAGGGGGCTTAACAAGAGGCAAGGAATTTATTCACAGGAAAAGAGGTGGAACTGACTCACTGAAAGGAAGGGGGAGACTGGGAAGGGTGGGTTGGGGAGGAGGGGGAGGTGTCAGGATGGGGGTAGAAGAATAGGACAGGGAAGGGTCAGTAGACTTAGTCCTCAGCAAGCCCCTAGCCTTTGTCCCTTAACAGGACTGCTGCAAGTTGTGATGCATTATATATATTTCCCCTTCAATTCTGTTGCTCATTTAAGTGCTGATTTATGTAATACTTTCGCCATAATATTTTTCTTCTGCAGTGTAAGAGTAGGTATTCTAGGAACAGGCCACTTACAGCATAGCAGGTCCTTTCCTCACCTGTGAGGTACCCATTCACATTTATGTAATTTGTTGTGACAACCTACATCTCCTTTCATAAAAAATACTCTTTTTAAATAGGCTTACCCTCTTAACATGTTTGTTTTACAATTTGAATCTGTGGTTTCCAAGTATTTAGTTACAGTTTTACCAGTTATATAAATCCTGTTATGAACTGAAGGATGCAAAGCTCCTTAATATATGCTTTCAGAAAGCAGGAGAAAAAAAGAACCTTTCATAATGCATTTGTATACAGCTATGAATGCCATAGTAGCACCAATCTCAGCTTTCATGTAGTCTCTAACTTGCCTTTACTGTAAACAAAAATCTGGCCAATAAATTCAGGGTAAGAACTAGGGCAGACTGTCTGCTAAACGAATACACAGTAATGCTGAGAACAACAGATGCCTGGAAGGGACTGTCAGACCTGATTGCATTAAAACAGCTTAGGAAAAAAAGAAAAAAGAATGAAGCTCCTATGCTTGTGAAATAATTCTTCCTAATCTGGAAGAGTTTCAGTGTAATTTTCCTGATGCTATTTTAAAAATTCTCTGCTTTAGAGAAACATACTACTTACCTCTGCCCTTTTGAGCATTTCCCATTTATTTAGAATTTTCATTGCATATATGCGCTCCGTACACTTCATTTTAACAACCGCAACCTGAAATAACAAGATATCTTTGTTTAACAAAAGCTCAGTCAGAGAAATACAATATTTAAACAGCTTAACATTCACACAGCGTTAATTAAGTTACTAAACAATCAGCAATCAACTCACATAGATAAATTACAACTTGATTCTTTGCTCCCTCTATAGTCCTCCATTAATACTATCTACTTGATGCGCGACACACCATATGTGGTCAGCTGTCCACGAGCAAGTACAATGGAGATGATACAGGAAGAGTGTGAAGCTTTTCCTGTGAAGACGTCTAGCAAAACTGCATTATTTGTCAAGAACAAGCAACGCTCGTAACACCATGCCTGCAGACAACAAAGGAGTGCTCAACAGGGCAGCCTTAGAAAACAAGGAAGGCTACTGTCAATAGAATTACACTGTATTTGACTAATTTGTTCTCACATTTCTGGTTTCAGAAACTTGAAAGATATTTGCAAATTAACATGCTTTTATGTACCATATGCAGATATTTAAAAAGAAATGAAAATGGTATTAATTTGCTTATTCACCATCTTGCTTGAAGCATTTTACTATGCATCCTGTGTATTAGACTTGCTTAGACTGGCCTGTTAGGAACAGCAGTTGTTCCTATGGCTTTGCAGCGGAAGAAAAAATGCAGAATACCGAAACTTCAAGGCCTGGGAATGCAAAGACTGCGTTTGGATCACGACTTGTATTCTCCGAGAACAAAACTAATTCTTCTTGTAGTAAAGCCATCATTTCCACAAAATCCTTACGTTTGGCAAAGAAAAGGAGGAATCACAACTACGATGGCAGCATTTTCTCAGGACTGCACATGGACTGCCTGAATGTTTCTGCTGCTGTCCTATTTCAGAAGCACAAAATGTATCATCTTTCACTGCTTCTAACAGAGCTCTGAGTTTCAGTGGGAAAAGTGACAGGAATCACAACAGTCTCTCCCCTTCTGTTGGTTTACAACTGTTATCTGCAAGGGATTCAGGGGATGCAGCAACTCCAAGCAGGGTGGCCTGTAAACCAAGGTTGGAATACCGCAGAGCAACACTGGCCCTGAGGAGGGAAGAGAGAAATGCAGTACCTTACTGTACTGAAACTCCAGATGAGGGATGGAGGAGACCACTCTTGCAGTAACAAAGCGGATGAGATGCTCACATTTAGGCACTTCACTATGCAGCAGTATACGTATGCCTCCCATCCCTTGGTACGTGAGGCTGCTCACCAGGCCACACCTACAGCTAGTACACACCTGCACAGACTTACATAGTGGAAACAGACCTTAAGGAGAAAACTAGCAGGTATCTGTCACTGGAAACACGTGGGAATTTAGCTCTAAATGCAGCTGGGAAGAACACAGTGATAAGAGGAACCCTTCTGTAAGGTATGTAGCATATCCTCAGCCACAGAGCATCTCAGCCTCTCCTGCTCTACAAACATCTCCCATAAACACTACTCCAGCAGGAGAGGATGGATGAGTAAACATGAGGAAGTCTTATCCAAGCACAGATAGAACTGTACAAACCTGCCCTTTAGTAATGGACTAAAATGCTTTGCTTTGTTCCCAGCCTTGTCACAGCCTCCTACTTAAAACCTATTGTAACAGTCTCTCCAACCACAATTAATAGAATCATATGCCTGATGCAGCTAAAGGTAGGCTGTAAGTAAAACCGTGCATTACAACCTCTGGGAAACTGTAAGATGTTGACATATCCTCTATATATATTAAATTCTGTTTCATACAGAACATGATCATTTGGGAAATACCCCAATCTCCTCTGAAGGAGATCAGAGTAGAACACAATTAATTGCTAGAGAAGAACAAAAGCTGTGGAGCAGAAGCAATTTACAAGTTTGCCTTGCAAGCCCTGAAGTAGCAATATTCAAGTTTCATTACAACACAGTGTTTGAAGTGCTCAACCTTCTACGTACAAACAGCACACAAAGTAGAATACAGACATGTATCTGTTGTACTTCATTCTAGAGCCATCACTGTTTGAAAGCACTGCGGGGCAGTGTGAGTTTAACACTGATGTGTGCTAGACCATTAAAGTGGAAGGCGAGCCCGGCACTGTGGAAGGCACAGCTGAGAAGCTGTGCAAACTTAAGAAATATACTGTAAATAAGAACAGGTTTGGAAGAAAGAAAGAAAAATCTGTGGGACCTACATAGCAATTCCCCAGTTGCCATCTATATCAGTGCTACCGTTTTCAATGACAAGGACTGCTTAAGAAAACTCAACTAAAATTTCTGTGAGAATCGTCTTCTGTGGAAGAAAAAGTGAAATTAATGAAAGGAAAGTGGACATTCACATCTCCACATTAAGTGGTTATCAAACTATGGCATCAGGAAACATACTGATGACATAGGTGTAAGGGGGGCAGCTTCCTGTGCCAGCAGAAAATCTCATGAAACCAAAACCAAAATGGGAAATTTCTTGAGAAAAGTAGCAAGGGTTTTTAGAGGGAAAAGAAACCTGGAAAGTATGGAAAATGTCTCACCAGAAGGAACAGATTTTTGGCCTGAAAGGACCCGATTCTCCAGTCCCTCTCTTCCAATCATTAGGATTTATTTACATTGTAAGAAAATAAATAATAAATAAAATTCTCACTGAAGTCCAAAGGGAACAAGAAGCACAAATTATGTGTCAATCTCAATTATAAAGCAAGAATAATTTTGTACATGTTAAAAACCTTGTACTCCTTGTTCCATGGAAGTGTTTCCTCATCAGCTTTTTTTTTTTCTCTGTTCATATTCTCTGTTCTCTCGCTAACAGGAGGTTGTCCCTGCATATTGCGGGGGGAAGTGGAACTAGATGATCTTAAAGGTCCCTTACCAACCCAAACCATTTCATCATTCTATCATTCTATGAAATCGAAAATCATGATGAAGATGAATAGAGAACAAACAGTTGTTTTTCATACCACAGAAACTGAAAAGCATCAAATGAAGTAAAAAGATAGCAAGATTAAAGAAAGTATTATTTTCTTACTACAGTTCTGGAACTCTACTACAGGTTGCTGTGGACATGTAACTAACTGTTCAGGAAATATTTAAGTATGTGCTTAATGCCAAAGAAACACACATAGCAGTAGCCTCAGGAACTACTGATTATGGAACACAGGTGTGGTTAGAAAGTCCCTGAACCCTCAGCTGCTGCAAGCTGGGAAGGAGCAATTCTGGTCCATCCCCACAATTGTTTTCCCATACCTGGCCACAAGGATGGGGTGTGGGGTAATTAATCCAAATACGCTTGACTCACAAAAGCTACTTTTGATACTTCTGTCAAGCTATAAAATAAAAATTACAGCATGTCTAACCTCCATATGCTAGGTTGGAACGGAGCATCAAAGTTTCTGAATACTAAGCAATAACAGAGGTTTAGTAGAGAGATGTGATTCTGTTTTATTGAGGAAGCCTGCAAACTGATAAGGGAAAGTTTCAGATAGGAGGGGTTTGGCCCTTCCTCATCAGTGCGGCCCCTTCCAAGCCTGCACATGGATCAGCTGGCACCATCCCTGGGACTCTTCATGCCCTCAAGATTCATGGCAACAGAAACACTGTGATAAAGCTCAAGTACATTTCCTCAGGGACATCAGAAAGCCTAATGAATCCTCCTGCCTACGCTTCAACCAACTTAAGAGATATATGTGTCAGAAAAAAAGTATGAGAACTGGAGCTAAAGCATAAGCGAGAGCCAATGGTAGTAACTACTACGCACAACACTATCAGGTTTGCATGAATTTCTGCCATTCTTTTCTTCTAGTACCTTTTGCCTCAAAGCTCTGCTTCCCCTGTACTGCAATAAAATAAAAACCGAACCAATATAGCTGAAGTAACCTTTTTACACTTTGGCAAGAGCTCAATTTTTTGTTTCTCAAATGGTTTCATAAAAGCCTCTTGCTGCATTCCGATCTTCAGAAGCCATCTGATATTGACATTTAGGGCGGTAATGTGTAAAGCTATCCTGGGCCAAATTCCACCTTCTCTTCTGCCCTGATGAAACCTATAGGGTAGGAATCCAAGCCAAATCAGCCTCAACAAACATGACAGAACTTCCCAGAACTGGACTCTGCCCTTTGGGTGACATGACCAGCATTAGTAAGCAGTATTAAATTACAAATTTTATTATACGTAAATAGTAAGGATGATCCAAGAAACTGCAGAAATTATTTAAATGCAAGACTGAATTTCCAGAAAACATTTCAGACAGCTAACAAAAATACTTTTTATTGGTAAGTTTAAGGATTCTTTGGTGTTCAACTTCTTGGAAACCATACTGATCTCAAGGCAAACATTAAAAAAAAAGTTCTCATCTCTAAAGGAGATGGACAGAGATATAGTTGATAATCCTTATGCAAACAGCTTGTACGGACAAGTTGTCAAGAAAAAGGCATACATGGTAGTGCAGTTGATAGGCACAACACACCAACTGGGACAGGTGAACGTTACTGCCTTGTGGAAACACAAAGCCACTGAAAACTCCACATACAGCCACACCTCAGAGAGATGACCAACCTGGAACAGGAATGAAGGAGGGCTATTTAGATGGCCAAGGAACTACAGTGCTTCTCATACTAACAATGGAATAGAAAAAGCTTTGCTTAGAGGAAGCAAAAAGTGGGCACGATTGCTACCTATAAATAAAATTGAAAGGAAGGACAACACTAAGAAGGATGATGAAAGAGCTGCTTAGGCTAATGGACAATATTACAAACAAAATTACATGGATAAAATGGTGTAAAATTGCTACAATTAACCTTTGGCAGGAACTTGAAATGGCTGCGGATATTTGAGCAGAGATTTTAGACAACCTTTTCGTCCTGAGAAAACGTCATTTCAGATGTAAACAATTTACCTGTAATGTCTTGTTACCAGACTCATAATTGAATATTACAGACATTTCCCCCAATTAATGCTTCTAAATGCCACTTTTATGCTCCTATTTCTGTCTCACGCTCTTGATATCTTAGGTACATGCTACTGAAAAAACACTGCTGGAACTGCTTTATTTTCCCAACACTCTTGGATATGAGAAGTATTTGACACATAGCTCATTAGTTAACAGTTTAAATACTGCATTGTGGAGGAAAAACTGGTCTGGACTGTTACGTTAGTTTTTTATGTCTAACCTACATTTAAAATGTGCAACCAGAGTATCTTCGGTGGGTTTCATATTCCATGGTTCACATTTCCAAAGCAAAATAATGGTTTTTAGCAGGCAGCATGGATCTCCGTCTTGTGCAATTAAGAAATTATTTCTAAGTGCCAGGAAGAAAGATTCTGCAGAAGGTGGCCCTGAGCAACAGCCAAGCTCATCCTCAGCAGTCAGCGTGTGGATAAATGCAGTGGCACGAGGCAGGTCTGTCTGTGTAGGCTGTTCATCCAGCTCCCTGCAGCTGGCCTGCCACCATGCAGCCACCCAGCTGGTGAGGGTCGTAGATAGCAGCAGTCTCTTTTGAAGCGATTTCAAAAGAAAACAGCTTCTTTGTCCATTTCTACTTCAGAAAATAACTTGTGAAGAGCACAGTGTAGAAATGCAAACCTAATTAAATATTTCTTGGGTACTCAGTAGCAGTCACCAAGACATCTGAACAGGGGAGGCAACCTTAGGGGCAGTCTGCAGGCTCACTGAATCCCTGGTTAATTTCTAGATGCAGACAAAAAACTGAACACAGTACCCCAAATCTGAGATTACAATGCAGACAAAGCCCAAAGAGCACTGCCTCACGCTGCCAACAGTGATTGTCAATAGGAAGTTTAGTTTTCGCATGCTCTCTTCAGAGTCTAACTACATTCTTAGCTACATAATAATGGGAACCACATAATTCATCAGAAACCTGAGGAACACAGAATCAATCCTGTTCTCCCAGTCACGATTTATTTTCTTCTTGAAACACTTTTAGGTGTCTTGCTTCCAGCTAGGATACTAAGCATGTGTAGAGGTAACAAGCATTATTACTAGATGATTACAGGCATTATCCTAGATGATCTTTATGGTCCCTTCCAACCTAAACCACTAAAAGCAAAAAAAATCACTAAACATCACATGGATCAAGCCTGCAAACATCTAGAGGAAAAAATATTTATAATCTATCAATAGGTAAGTGATGCTTACAAGGGACACTTTAAGAATTTTAGTTATTTTTATGCTAAGCAAATTCCACCCTTCTGCTGCAACCACAGTAAGTGCTGCTCACTCAAAAAAAAATCTTACTAATAAACAAGGGAAGGAAAACAATTGTTTCAGTCTGATAATGTCAAATTTCCAGGAGGTGTCAGCCACTTTATACAATGCAAGTTCCCCAACAATGCACATCTTGACAGTTCTTCCCTCAACAACAGCTTGCTATTGAAATGTGTTAGTCTACGGCCAAGTGTCTAAACACCCATTTACACAAAATAAGGAAAAGTGATGTTAAAGGCTTACAAGTACATTACTAATGAGGTTAGCTGAAGCTTGCAAAGAAGGAAGTGCAAGTATTTAGGGCCACAGTCCCCATACACAGGACACTTGTCCCATCTATCCCTCTCACCACATTCCAGCACTAGGAGTCCTGGTTTCCTAGGCAGGCAGAGGCAGCATCAAGCAAACAGACAGCACATCCTAGGTTGGTCTAGGTTTCTCAGGTAGGCACAGTCCCACGAAGCCAAGTTTCTTAGGACATTTCCTTTCAAATAATGGTCCACAGTGTTTCCAGACAAAGAGTAGACAGCCACATGCAAATTTCAAGCTACAGATACACATGTATTTTTAAGAGTCTAAGAACTGGAGGAGTTTTTCATTCTGTTCTTACAGTCTTTACACTTTCACCTAGACAAAGTGTGTTTTCACTGCTTAACAAGACACCTGACCCTGCACATTATACTCACTCTTGTTCATGAAGATAGGACACTGAATTCATGAACAGAAAAAGGAATTAAGATTTCAGAAAATCATTTTAGTTCCAATTTTATTTCAGAGGGCTTTCTATTATTTTATCCCTTCTGGAAGTTACCCCTTTGTATGTGAGAAAAAAAAAAAAAAGTGTGAAAGTAGTATATGGGCACTCAAAAATGTTCCAGACAGGTGTATACACCTGCATACACCATACGAGATGGCTAAGACCCATGAGTAGTTTATCTGTCTTACTGCTAACGTTTCAAATTATAATACTATTCTAGCTGTCATGGACACAAAGAACATTTCAAACTATTCTTCATAACTATGAAACATCTGAAGAAAGTTAATGAAGTTCTTAAGCCAGTGACTCCAGGACTCAGAGCCTTAAATATTCCCATAAAGGATATTCAGACATGTAGTTTACCATGAATGCAAAGTAGCTGGCTAAGTTTATGAGAAAAGTAGAACTGTGTGTTTTGGCAGGTGGCTTCAGAAGAAATCTCTAGGTCCTGAGCTAGGCTATTTTTGTCTTAGCATAATAATGAGAACTTTAAGAAATATTTTTTCTTTTGCTTTCTCAATTCTCCTTTGCTCTAAGAACTTTCACTCAGGTGGTTTTGGATTACCAGCTGTTTTCTTCTTCTCATATTGCTGGAAAAAGTGTAAAGAATCAGGCTGAGTTCTGTGGGTTTGAAAAGGAAAAGGAAAGAAAATGACACTGGCAGTGAAGTTATGCACTGGGGATTACCAATCTGCCTTTAATTAGACACTGCTCTGTACGGAGGGACACACATATGCCATCTCAATCTACTTTTTGGTCAAGGATCATGTTTTCTTGGCTTTATGTGCTGTGCGGCAAAATTGATCCTGACTAACAACTACTATTAAGTCTTCATTTGGGTTAAGCTATCTTTCTTCACAGCTACTGATTTATGCAAAAGTTCTCTGGTAAGACTATAAACTTCTTTGAGAACCCCAGGGGTTTTAAGTAGTTAAACTGTGGATATAGCTGCTACAGACATTGAAGAGAATGGAATGTAGTTTTCAACATTTTTGAAGTCTGGCTCGTTTAGCTGTTCAGCTTGTTACTTTAAACTACTTATTTCTAGCAGGAATATGCTTAGTTTAATTTTGATTAAATTCTTTATGCACTTCAACAAATATAATATTTTACAACTGTATTTCAAGCAAATAGGTTTTTGTTTGTTTGTAATCAAGAACAAAAGAGTAACCTTATGAATAACCACTATAATCCCATGAACTAATCTATAACACAGTTCCTATATGTGTATGAGCATACCATGAGAAAAACGTTTTCTGGCAAATGGGAATGAAGAGCAGTGAGCTTCAGATCAATGATTCCTGCATAATTTAAACTGATCAGAAAGTTCCAAGCTGCTACAACTAGAAACCTTTTACTTAAAAGACAAACAAGACAGTGTAAAACTGACAGATAACTAACTGTACCTATTTTGTGAGCTCTCACGGCTCCAGAAGGATGAAATAATTTTCTTTGAAATTTCATTTCCACTGAGATGAAGTGGGAAGGGGCAGAATCTACCAGTTGCTTCAGTCACGTCATGTTTTTCCAAGTGAAATAATATGGAAGACATTAATTCATGCACCCCAAACGGTATTAGCAAAAGTTTCCACTCTGAATTCATACCTTTTATACACCTCTTGATCCAAAGCTAAGAAAAGCCATCTTAAACCTCCTAACAAGTATAAACAGAAATCCCTGAAAAGCTAACAGTCATACTTAATCCGCTGCTGTACTGAGATTTCCAGTTAGGGAAAACCCTAAGTAGAAAAGATCATCATTTTGAAAAGCACAGAGCAAGTTCTCCCCTAAAGTTGTAACAAGGCTTTAGAGCTTTACAACATCACACAAGACTTCTACTTCATTGTGCAAAAGCATGTAAATTATCAACATTTGTTCGAGCACTCTGTCTGTAAGTTAAGTCCAAGGCTGCCTTCAGAAGCATTCTACAACATAGTCCCTCTCCTGCTAGAGATCACAACTCAAAAAAGCATCAGGAAATGAATCCTGTTCCTGTGTGCGAGTTACAGAGCGACGTGAAAAGAGTTTACTGTTACACATTCATTGATTTTAGGATTAAGAGGAATATTCTGGCAAAGGCATTCCTAATTCTGGCTCCATCTGCAAGTCACTAATGAAAGGTTCCCTTGTCCTGAAATCATTTTTGATAGCTATAGCATTCACAAGTTTAGTTCTGAAAAGATCCAGAAACCCCTTCTAATCCCGCCAAAAGACAAACCGCCAAAACACTAATCTAAAATTCTTTAGATATCAGATCTGGTCACAGTCACTACAGCAAGTAATTTGGCACAGCAAGACCAAAAAAAAGCAGATCAAAGTAGCCCATGCTGAGCCTTCCATCAATACTATATGCAGTTCAGGAATTTTTCTTCAGAGTGTATCCAGTCTGGTCTCCTGGACCAAACATGCTTTGCTGCAACTAGAAGAGTTAAAACCAGTGACTGATTTTTACATACTCATGGAGGTCAGAAGCACACTTGGCACATACCTGGAACAAAGGTTCTCATTTAGTTTCCTCCAAAAGAAATCCAGGTCACACACAGCAAAACTATTCTACAGTGGGTTCACTATCTTCAGAACTGCACTATGCTACTTCTTTGAATCAAAACTCTAACAGACATATAGACAGTTACTTATTACTGCCTTGATTTTCTTGGTCCTTTTACCTGGCCATAAACCTTTTTGCTCAGATTTCTATTCTAGACCTAATTTGTGCTTTCAGTCCTTCCTTGTCAACTTGTGTTTCCCATTTCTGTTCTTCTCACGTGAGCTCTTGTAGAACTGTTCTGCCCAAAAGCTATGTCCAGGTAACACATCCCAGATAAAACCTAACACTTAAATGAAACAATCAATTGATTATAATTTTTTTTTTAAACAAATATTGCAACTCGTGGAGTTCAAACTCCACTAGAAAGTGAACTTTTATTTTATTCATCAATATCTTAGTATTTATCTGGACATTTTAATTAAAACACTCAAGTTCTTGAAACAGCAGCGTTCACTGTGACTACACACAAACTACAGCACTGCCTTGCTAGAGGATGGTAAAGATTAGAAGATATTCTTGAAACATGAATTTCTGTCTCCTTAGGTGTTCGCTCCCTTCACAAACAGTCCCTGAAGAGCTTAAAATTATGTTGATCTGAAGGTATTAATTCATCTACTTCCAAGTCCACATACATACAGAAATCTCACTGCTTTCTGAATCAAGGCTGACTAAGGTCTGAGCATTTTTCTAGCTCCATTTCTAGTCTGCCTATGATACCTCTACCCCACAATAAACACTTTGTGAAAGCCTGATGTATGAAGGGCACACTGTGCTTGAAAGGAAAGCCCTGAGCAGCACACAGTCCTGCTCTCTGTGGAGACAGCAGTTCAAGATAAGCCTTAGCCAATGGCAGCAGAGGTTGCAACCAAGTGCTAATGGGGCCAAGTGAGCCATTAATGGCTGTCACTACATTTGACTTTACTGTTGTACAACAAAAGAATCTTCTTGAAAGAAATCTAAATTTTTTAATTCCAGAAATCCTCCACATAATCATCTGTTTTGCTGACAGCTATACCTTTAGTTATGTGTACTCAAATGCAGATAGGATCCTTTTGAGGTTCTCCAGCAGTCTCACGTATCCTATGCCTCCTAGAGGGAATATGCTCATGAACGCTTTTGCCCGGGTCAGGCCCTCTCAGACTTCGGTGATTGATGAGAGTTTCATTAAGCATATTAAGAAGCATAACTTCAGTCCAGGGTTCTGGGCCTGGCAAGTCCTCAAAACACAAGGCGTTCCTATCATCCCAGCATGATTCAACTTGCTGTCCAAAAAACAGATCCAGCAGCCTTTGATCTTCAAAGATGACAGGGAACAGCCTCTGAGGCAGCCTAATGTGTCTTTCTGCATTAACAGATTGCTACAGAGACGGGCAGATGGGTGGAGCAGCCTTTGCATTCCTACCATAGAAGCAACCCAGTTGTGTTAAATTACAGCAACACAGAAGAGTAAGTACATATGGCAAGTGGGAGAAAGGATCCAAAGTCAGCTGCACAGCTGCTAGGTGGGACCACTCTGCTCTTACACGCTGAATAGGCGCTTTGGTACAATGAAGTCAGAATTAGCTCATCACAGGAATGGCAGAAGTAGACTCCAGAAGCCCTGCTTCAAAGTAAACTAAGTAGCTAGCATCCCACATTTGCAAGTATTTTAATTTATCTGTGTGAATCTTTCGTCTTTAGGACAAATACAGGTCAACTGCACCAAGAAATCAGAAGAAAAGATGAGGGTTATGTTACTACAACTGAAAGTATCTTACCTCACCAAATGCACCTCTTCCAATCACTTTTATAATTTCAAAGTCATCGCGATGAAGCTGCATCTCCTTTACCAATTTTGTAAATGGTCTTGCTGTTTAGAGGAAAAAAGAAAAAGGAAAACTCAATTACTAACAGAAATTTTGTAAATCAAGATAATCCATTAAACAGAAATCTGAATACTTGCAGCATACATGGTTTATTTTTTCAACTACTACTAGAATATACAAATAGAAGGGAAAAATTGCTCTATGCAATTAACAGTTAGAATTCTAAAAAGAAGTTCAATTCCCTAAATACTCAAGCTTTTGTCTTATGACAAAAATCACTATCTCAACCTTCGGTGATAAATTAGCTCATCTGCACCATTTATCCCTCACCAAGAACAGTGGTGTGTGACACAACCCTAATAACATACTGGTGATTACATGACTACACAGCCTTCTGGAGCTGCAATCCATGAGAGCAGTGCACGAGATTAAGCAGAACAGACACAGAAATTAGATGAGCTTTCCTTATTTTATGACAAGAATACTACAGATTCCATTACAATTTACCCTAACACATGGATAGACATTATCAACTTCAGCCTGGGCTTCTGCCTTGTTTCCATCAAATGAAGAACACAGTCTTACAACAGTAGGTTTTGTTCCCCCGTCTCCACCTTTCTTCAGGGTTTCAGAAGTCAGGAAAGGACCACAAGAATTGGAAAGAGTTCATTCATTACTAGTGAACCCTAAGGAAAAAACCTGTGCTACTCTTTAACCACTTGAATAACTCTCTCCTTCAGTGGAGTTCAGCTGAAGTTTTCTTTTTTTCTACCAGCTCAAGTTTTCACAACCTGCTCTCAGGAGATAGGATGTACTCCATGACACCACATGGGAGAAAAACCATCAGCAAAAACACATTGCTGCTAATAAGTCAAAGAAATATCTGTACTAAAGAACAGCCATGGGTTTTTTTTTGTTCTTGGGAGAGCTGTCACTGAAATGATTTCACACAAAAGTCATACCTCTCTCACTGGATGGTTTCATGTTCCTCCAAAGCATGACATTTAAGAATGAGGGATCTACTTGATTCCCCATTTCTACTGGACAGAAGTGCCCCATCAGTCTCCTCCATAGAGGACAATTCAGACTAACATTTTAAAAAAGACAATTTTTTTTTTCTAACAGTAGTACCCAGCAATGAAAACTAAAAGATAAATATTAATTACGTATTAAGCATCTTCTGTACTTAAATTTGAACAAACGAAAGAAAAAGCATCTGCAGAGAAAAGCACTGATCCTATATCCCAAGGGACTGGATCCTTTAAGATGGTGGGATAAGTAGACCCCATTTCCATTACCACCGTTTGTATTCGAAAACTGCATGAGTCCTATGCCAATCCTGCTGTTTCATCTCCAGTTGCTAGCGGAAGTACTATGGAACAAAATGACTCAGTTTAACCCATAGAAATGAAAAAACATTCTCCCTCCTAAAAGGAAGTCACCATTTTTACAAGCTACTCATGCACTTAACGAATGTTGGTATGTAAGTATTAAGCAAATGTTGGTGTAACACAGTAACTTCAGTAACAACTCTCTCGGAAAATATAGCACCAAACACAAACATCTGAACGTACAGAATGACAAAGCAGATAGTACTTCATCCCTAATGGACAAATTCAGGTCTTTTCAAGGTATCTAAAGTTTCTGAAAAGTAAATAAAATTTGAAAGCAGAACCTACTATCCACAGAATCTCATCATCACAGATACCAAAATGGAGTTTATGTAACAAATTGGAGCCCAGAGGAGGCAGCAAGCCAGTAATTCTCTTATACTGATACTTGCCTTATTGACATTTTGGAGCAGAACATTGTTTATATCAGTATGTAGCCTGCTGCTTTCAAGTACTGGATTGCACAATTCTTACTTCTTAGTAAGTTACATCAAAAAAACATTTCTAGACTGCTTTCCTGTTTTTGCCTCAGGACTGCTGCTGTTCCTCAGCTGCCTAGTATCCAAATTAGGAGTATACACACAGCTAGCAAGACTGAGGGCGCAGAAACTTGTTCCACAAAGTATGAGAACTCCCATTTGCCATTTGTCCTTGCCAGTACGATGCCAAGTGATACATCCACTAACACAGAATCAGTAAAGGGCCTCAGATTTCTTCTTCTATTTTATAAATAGGGAACTGAAATAAAGTTTTTTCCCCCGTACACTGGAATGATTTATTGTATTTTACCAATTAGTTTTGATCCCAATATTAACAGTTGGAGTTGATATAATACTTAATGAAAGTATTTTATCCTGGCAAACAAAAGCATTAACCGTACTGGGGGTTTTGTTGGCAGCAACTACTGAATTTTGTTACATACACTGTTGTCAGGGTAACGTTTGCTCTGAGTAGCTGCACGAGCTTGTTTATTCACGATTGAAACTTTACGCAAAACTTGGGATAGGCGTTCTACGTGCAATGTATTTGTATGCATCACCGTGCTTTCACTCAAGCTGATCCGGCATTATTGTACTTGTACTTGCTTGGAAGAAGGATGTTCTCCATAAGTCCACATGGGAAAAAAAAAACCTGCTAATTTTATGGAGCCAAGAAATGCCTGCTTTCAAGAATGTAATACAAAACAGTCACTGTCTATGTTTTGATCAATATTCATAAATTGAAGTGAAATGCCAACATCTACTTCTTCACTGAAAACCAAGGTATGTGTGGAAGACATAATTCTTCCCCACAAAGAAATTATATTCCAATCATTTATCTTCTTTTCCTGATAGATGGGACCACGATGCTTTGTTTGCTCAGAAAGAAAACATCAATTTGAATAATTTGAAAACATAATTTGAAGCCCAGTCATAAGTAAATAGGTTTGTGATTTAGGTTTCTTACATACATCTACACCACAGGCAATTATGGCATCCGATAAAAGAAGCTTGCAGATGGATCCGTTCAGAAGGACAAGAAGCGGATAAGAAGCCACAGGAAGCGGCAGCAAGGTGATGTGACATGGCAGTGGGGTAGGGCAGGTGCACTCCAGCCCCAGCCAAGGGCAGTGACGCTTTGGAGCTGTACTTTCCCTTCAGATTCTGTTAATAAGTTACTCTCTGGAATCACAAAAGGTAGTGCCTTTATGTTGTAATGGACCAAAGCATACTTGTGGGCTTGTGTTCAGTGGTGGAGCAGTCCAACAGCTACGATTTGAGGATTCCTTCATGTTTTGTTTGGCAGTGCAAGGTTCCAGAAATCCAGAGTCACAAAAATCACTGAGTGGAAGCTGCCAAATGTTCAGGAACATCTGATGTTTTGTTATTATTGGCAACTTTGAGCTTTAAATAAATGTGACAACTGTAAGAAACTAGTGCAGAATCACAGGACAATTCAGGATGAAAGGGACCTCCGGAGGTCTCCAGACCAGCCTCCTGCTCGCATCACTGTCATCGCTGATTTCAGAGCAGGTTACCCGGGGTTCTGTCTGGTCAGCCCTCAAAAACTTCCATGGATGCAGATTCCATCACATCTGTGGACAACGCATCCATATACTGTGCTGCCCTGCCCCAGAGTGTCACATATCAGAATTGATCCAGGTTTTAAACCTATATAATGAGAGGATAACATTCAGGCAGACCTGCCCAGAAGGCATGTCCAAACTGTCTGTCGCACAGAAACCACGCTCCCATTATCTACCTGCTCCCTGTACAAAAAGGCACGGTAGGAAACTGTGAGAATTACACAATATTGATGTCAAAGAAACAACAAAATGACGCAGATAACTGTCCATGGAGCCACACTCCAGTCAGGCAGATCCAATATCTCATTTAAGATGTTGTTTTCTTTGGAGGAAGAACATGAAAGAGAAGCAAGTTTTACCATTTCCCTCAACCACCCCTAACTTACATTCTAGAAATCAAGTAACTTGCTTACCCTTTGTGCACCCTTCTCAAAGAAACAGCATTCCTGTGATATTGCTACTAAAACAGCAGGCTGACAGGTTTAACAAGTTAGTGCTTGTATACATGTCTTGAGATACCCACACCCAGGTAGCCCCAACCAGCTTATGAGGGCTGATAAATACCTCTTACAACCCACTCTCCCCAGTTTTAAAGACATACAATCCTCTCTCTGCTTGATCACGAAATTTTCTATTTTAGAAGTGTAAATTTTTGCTAATTCCTCCATTCTTTATTGACTCTAGCCTTCATTTCTCCCAATTATAGATCCTTGCTTCCCTTTTCCTGTGCTGGCCTGTTTCCTCTTACCATCCACCCCTGCTTTTTCCCCGGGTCTGATTTCCTAACAAAATAAAGTATCACACTTTGGCAGAGTATCCATTCCTCCTTCTCACTAGGTTTTCATCCCAGTTCACATACTTGATTTCCTGTTTATCAAATTTCACTTAAAAGTCCAAAGTTACTCCCAGTTTTATGAGAACTGAGGGTGATAGAAAAGACACCCACTGTGTCATCCCCATGAAAGGAAAGGCTGCAGCAGGAATACAGTCAGGCAATCGGCACATCCTGAGCTGCAAAATGGACATATCCTGTCATGCCTAGGCACGGAGGGAGCTATAGGTACATTTTACTTCTGCCATGTTCCCCCTCCGATTTTTACAACATGCACTACACACACACACTTCACTTATTCTGCCTGGCTCTTACTCAATGATCCGACTCTTCATCACTCACTCAGCATTCATTACACAAGCAAATTCAGTGGGGCAAGACTTCAGTGTTTAATCCAGTAATAACCAGAGAAGCACTGCCTAGTTCCCATTGCAAGGCGTTCACAGGTCTTGCAGAAGAGCCTCTTGAGTAGGACGCGGCTCCATGCTGAGCCATCAAGCCTCATAGTTGGTCAGTGCTTTGTTAAATGACACATACTTGCACTAGTACAACACCAGCAACACCTGAACCTTCTTGAGATCGACTGCCAGTGAGAAAATTACTAGGTGGTAAGTTTATTAATAAAGTTAAGATTGTATTATGAAACTTAAAATTGGTATACAAATTCTTTTTAAAGAGCAAACAAAAACAAAGAAAGCCCAGATCTTCTCTGAAGACGTAACTCAGTCACGGGATTAGCTTTGTTTTTCAGAAGTCTTTTGGCGTAAGTAAAGCACAGTGCCAGACCAATTGCAGTCATATATCTTGATGGCGCTTGGACCTATTTAGATCATATAAATCCTCAAAGATTTAAATGGACAAAACAGTCATTAATTTTGTATAAACCAAGACCATACAGTCCATAGTTTCTGCATTTTGCTCTGGGAGGTGTTGTATCAGTCAAAGAAAAAATAATATCAAATCCTAAATGACAGAATAACTACCTACATAAAAGAGGTATTACCACGCTAAAGGATAATGGCAGCAGGAAATGTTGTGAAGAAAAAGAATTCAGTAGCTGTACTGATACTGATCCTATTGGCATACCTAACTTTGCTGGCAGAGGAGTAGGGTACTTACCTTGAAACATCATCTGTGGTCACTGTTACTCATTAAGTACACTTTTTGTGAGGCTAGACCCAAAAGCAAGTACCACACAGCAGGACTCCCTGGGCAGCAATATGCTACCATTTGCCAGCACACTGATGAGTGTTACCACGAACACTCAATAGCTGGCCCACTGCCCGACTAGCCCATTTACCTACAGTGAAATGCACTAAAGATAACACTGGAGACAGGCAAATACTGCAGAACACACTCAGAACTCAGATCATTCTGAGCAGTCCGAGTGGCAAAACACACTGCCAGTGTAACTGCTGTCGAAGCAACAGGGCCTCTCTGAGAACTGCAGAGCACCAGAGCTCTAGCAGGCAAAAGAGGAAACAAGTGTTGGCTTACATGTGCAAGAACAAACATCCGACAACTATTTCCTACCCAAATTTGTAGGTCTCTCTGAAAGCAATGCCTCCTATTTCCATAGAAACCACAGAGATACAAAGAGCACAATAACACTATTCGATAGTGTTCTGTAGCTGAGATTTTCCTCTATCTCACATTGCTTCTGCCACCACTGAACTGCAGCACCCACCACCTCACTGCACTGACATCCACTGTTTGGTCTCCATAAGCATTCAGTAAGCATCTGTGAATGTCAGCAGGCGTCATTTTCTTCACATAGAGGATTACAATTCCACACCTTCAATTCCACATGTACAAATCAGACCTGAAGGTAATTGCACGTGCTAATGCAATGATGGATGCATATATAGTTGAGGAACCTTGCATGTGAGGTTGACCAGAGAAGGAAGCTCACTGCAGAGTGTATAGTTTCATATTTCCTATCTGTTCCCCAGTTGCCACCATTGTTTGGTGGGGGGAAGCTGCAACGCCTTTCCCCAAGGCTCAAAGCAGTTCCTACAGACTGAGCACCAACCACAGATTCCTTATCAGTCTCTTCAGCTCCAGAGACTTCAATGCCTGTTGTGTAAGAGCCCAGCAATGTCCGCAGCTCATGATTCTCCAAAGAGACAAACACTAGATCTTGCTTTATACTCAGTGTTCACAAGATTTTCATAGTATCTTCCTTCCTTTTAATTGTTGCAAAGAAATACAAATATTACCATTCCATTATTCTGCTGTTAAACAATTGTCAATATCCAATACCTTCTTAGGTTTCATCTTCAACTTCTTTTTCCTTACAAGGATCAGATCCAGCCCAGAAAATACACTCACATATGTCATACACGAGCTCTTTGAATTACAGATTTTCCCTGGGACTCTCTCTGACTTCCCAGACATTTAAGACAAGCGAAGGGGGAGCCTGCATGACCACTTCAATCCATGAAATCCATTTTGCTGCTGAAAGACTTCCTCCTCATTCCTTCCCACCACCGCTCCACTTCCATTGTGTGGATCATCAGTAGTGCTCACGTGGCACACCAAACCAGGAAACATTTCCAGGCGAAAGCTAACTTGTCTGTCCATCCCCTCCCACCGAACCATTCACTCAATATGACTCACTCACAGCTGCAATGCTGGAGCATCAGCCTGGAGCAGGCTGCAGGAAGAGACTGGAAAGGGACAGAATAGCCTTTTTTGGAATTAATGTGGACCTGTTTCACACTGCAATCAGCAAGGATCTGGCATGTGAGCATTTCAAGCCAATCTACAGCACACTAGGACAGAATCCTCTGGGATACATGTCAAAACACTGTAAGAAATGCATGGCAACGAACATGGAATACTGTTTTCACTTAATGCAGCTTTATTTGTTCTGGTACCTGAATTTTTCTGTACTCCAAGTACAAGGCCAATTTTTGCAGGTGCTGGGAGAGACGATTTAAGCCATAGCAAATTGAGATTACGCACTGAAGCACATCAGTAATGGAAAATTGTTTCATGCTTCCATGTGAATCACTAGTTCCAAACAGTAAAATATCCGTGATTCAATCTCCTTTATTCCATAACAAAGTTGTAAATATTTTAAAAATCCACTAATTTTACTGCATGATAAATGATCTAAAAGGCAGAATTAAGAACAGTTTTTGTGGAATAGTTTGAGAATTATGACTGCAAAGGAAAAAAAAAGTTGATATTTGCACTTATTTTCCAGATGGTTTCAAACTAAAGATTAAGGAAATCCTGAATTTGAGCTCACCCTAATTTCAACAACGCGATTCCAAATCGTATCAGATTCAAATCTCTCACACACTCTGAAATAAAACAATTCCAGACTGATGACCACGCCGTGCTGATATAAGCTTACTTACATTAAGAAAGTAGCACTTACATCATCACAGGAACAAAGTTCTACCTTCCCAACCGCATGCTTTATTTCATCTTAAAAGTAAAACTATAAAGACATATCATTTTATCAACTATTACTTACAGTAAATAAACTTATCTTTTGCTTTCTCCAGATATACGCAAGACCATCTGAAGTAACTGAACACTTCACATATGCACTATGTAACAGCAAAATTTATACTTTACATTGGTTCTATATTTATCACATGCCATCTCCTTCAAAGGATTGATGTTCCTATTAATAAGCTCTCCTTGGCAAAGCACCTCCACATACATTCACTGACAGGAGAGCAATTCACCTTATGAGACACCATTTTTCCATGCCTACATATTTAGAGTGAATTTAAGATGTAGTTCAATTAAACTGGAGTGATCTTGGATCCCTGCAACCAAGGGACAGTTTCACAGGCCTGCTCTCTTCCTTGAATCAGCTGTAACAAACTCTTCTGGCTGCACCTCATTGATCTGATTCTGCTCACTAAAGCAGCAGAAAGCTAAGCTACCAAGCAACACAAAGCAAGCATTTCCAGGTAGTTTAGCAAATGGAATCATCAGCACCAAAGGGTCAGAGAGGCCGCTACACCAGAGCAAGCAAGAAAAGGAAAAGAGCTCAGGTTTGTTTTTTTTTTTTTTCAGTGGCAGTCATCTTAAATAGCACAGATCAAGATGAGATGAAGCATGCCCACAACAGCATTTGCCACAGCCTTGCTGGTGCAGTGCTGGCCTGCCTTGGTGCTGCTGCATGCTAAGCAGAGTGAGGAGTCGAATCAGATCACATTTACCTTTTTTTCCATACTTCAGTTCTCATCCAGATCAACAGAATCATCATGGAAGGAAAAGACAAAGGGGATAGAGCATCAGATCCAGGTAACACTGCTCCTGGCTTTGGTCGGTTGAGGAATTTTTATTATTATTTTTTTTGATGGCTCAAGCTGCAACATTGGATATAAACACCCTGAACTGTTTTCCAGCTTGAAGAGTTTGGATAGCAACACCTCCCTGAAGCAAGGTGTGGCACATCCTTGCGTTCACTGCACTTTTACATGGCACAATAGGACATTTTCTCCAACGTTACTCACCCAGTTTCAGACCTTCCTTAGAACCCCAGATCTTATTAAAAGGTCAATGAAAAGTCAAACTGTTGCTGTAGGTAAAGGCGACAAAGATGTCTACTAAGTAATTACTGCAAACAGAGACAAGTACCTCAAGTTACTCAGAGGCAGAGAAGAGTGGAATTACCTTAAAATCTGCAGAGTACTCAAAAAGTCTCATGCTAAAACTGGTCTCACATTATAGCAAAAGGCTTAGAGAGAGTTTCTTATTATTAGAAATAATTTTTCTTCTTCAGCTCCCTGAGTTATTTACAAAATAAATTCTTCAGGAAAAGTACCATGTTTCTCATTTTCATCTTTATTTTTCTTAAGTGTTCATGGCTCAGAAAAGCCAAAACTTGTCAGTTGTAAACAGAGAAGCTTGCAGAATTTTGTTCTAGAATAGTACGCATTTGAGTTATCAGTTTGCTGAATAGCAGCACCTAATTATTCTGAAGTTTCAAACTGACATATAGCATAACATCTGCTACTAATTAAGAAGAAATAACCATCTAAAACAGGTGGTGTGTGGTTTGTTTGGCTTTTTTTTTGAATACATGTTGAACAGCTCTGAAATAAAACAATTTGGATAAGTAAAAATCAGGAACATTGGACACACCACACTTTATGTTCAAAATTTCAAAGTATCCTTTAAACCAAACATTTACACATAGTAAAGTCAAATTTTAGAATAGTGTTAAGAGAGAATTTTTCAAACCTAACTGATTTAGAACAGAACTGAAGAGCTTTAACACTGCATGCATATGCAGAGAGTACAGAACTTGAATCTAAAAGCAAAACACCACCATATATTTTCCAGAGACATTTCAAAGTCTCCGAGCACTCTAAATTTAGCTGTCTCTATACAGCTGGGATGAGTTCTTCTTTCTTCTTTACCCCTCACTCTATATTTCTGTCACCTACTCTCATCTAACCTTCTTTTCAACTTACATACATACAACATATCGAACAAGCTCTTTCCTTTTATCCCAATATTGTGCACATCAAAACCCACACTTTCACTTCTGCATTGGTTTAGTATTTTACCCCCATCTTTTCTTAAGATCTTTGCCATATTATCTTTCAGAAATTCTTCAATTCTGTTTCACGATTTTGAACAATCTCAGACCAGACCATCAGCCCCCATAGCACAGGTTAACAGACACCCTTCTAGGCCTTCCCAAACTCGTTGGAGGCTTGGATGCTCCACCCTCTTCCATTCCAAACCAGACTGTCCATTACCGGCATACCCCACTGTGAGCAGCAGTAGCTGGATTCTGGGCTCTCTCTCTTCCTTGCATATGCTTGGAGCCAGCTGGCCTTCATGGCTACAAGGTATCAAGATTAAGTCAATTGAGGACCACTGCAACAAGTTTTCCATACCAGATACAGTATCCAACAAAGTTCTGCTCTTAATCTTATTGTTTCAAACACAACTTTCCAGTTTCCTACACTCCCTTTTCTTGAATTTAAGTAAATTCTCACACTGTCTTTGTTTAGCAAACGTTGTAACTCAGTTGGCTTCCAACCTTTCCATTTACTCATAACTGAAAATAACAACCAAAGAAGGAAACAGCAAAGATGTATTAACTTCCCTACCAAAATCTTCTGACAAAGTGCATGGCCTCTGAAGGAGACCACAAGCAAAAGAAAAAGAAGGAATTTCAGCCAATCTTCAAAATATTTTAAGTCATTGCAAAGTAACTGAAAACTAGTACAGACACTGAAGTCAAATACACAGAGAAGAGCCAAATGGTTGGCTTTCTATTTCTTTACACAACACTATAGCTATATCCCATTCCTTTCCCCTCTTTTTCTACAGAGAATTCAGTATTTTCCTTCACTAACTTATCTCCAATGTCATCTAAACAAACCTTGGCTACTTTGCCCATTCAGTGATTGTTTCAGCTCTTAAGTAATTTTTTCCATTCGTATTGACTCACTTTAAAAAACTGTTCTGTCCCAAACCACAACCTTTTTGTCAAACTTTCATTCCTGATACTGCAGCTCAGTGTTTAATTTTTGATGTGTGTACCATGGAGCTGACGCTATATAACCTTTTTGCTCTGTAAACATATCTGGAATTTTCTACTGGAAAGAAGTCCAGAAGAGATGTAATCTTTACATTTTTAGTTTTCCATCCCTAAGATTCTTAGACTTGATGACAGTTCTATCTCCTTTTTTTCAAACCTACAGGAAAAGGGTGAGCAGGTCTGCTTATTTAGTAATACAGCATTCCATCTTAGGGCTGTCACTGTGAATGCAGTGAGAATGGGAATATTACCAAAAACATTTTCAATCTCCTAGTCGTTTCACGGTCTTCAAAATAACACGAAAGCTTCAGTCCAGTTCTTATGGACAGATACACACCCCACAAGTCTATGGCAAGGATCTCTAAGTCAAAGACATCAAACTGCATTGAGCAGAAGAACATGCTTAAGAAATTAGAATTGTTATTGTTCCAATCTCCTGGAAAGGAGTTGAAGTCGTCAAGACTATTCTTCCAGCAACTGCCCTAATGTTTATAGTCTAGCAGCCATTCAATTTTCACTTTATCATTATTTCTTGAAGGGGAAGTCTTTTTTTCCCCTCCTTCATAATTTGAATTTTAAAACTGAGTTCTTAGCATCATCATTAAAAAAAATAGCTCTATGAAATCTTTAAAAATAAGTATCAGGAGCAGCAATTTGTTGAACTGTTCCATGGTACTACTTGCAGTAGCAGCCAGTGTCACTTTGTCCCAATCTCTATTGCTCAGATGGCACAAGCAGTTACTCTTACACAGGAACAAAACATATCAAGTTATTGTAAGAAGTTTTATAATAACTGAGAAGATTGTGAAGTTGCTGTCAGAAGTTCACCCCCACCGGTTTGTTCAGCTGCATTTTAAGAGAAGAAGAGAAGCCAGGAGCATTTACAACTGTACTGCACGAAATCAAAATTGCACAAGCAGGCCTTTTCTGAAGGACTGCTCTCTAAGAAATGCATTTTCAAAAAACTAGGATGTCATTTCAGAGTCTCATCTTACACAAACATATCTTAAAGCATCCAAAACCCTAAAAGTGAGAATTTTCTAATTATCATATATTTTTGAGTATCATCAGTCCCTTCTCTCTCCTTCAAAATCCTATTTAACAGACGTTTTAGTACATAATCTCGATCTAAGATCTTCCTTAAAGTACAACCTACTTGGTACTTCCAGAAGTGATACAGATGGCTGGCCTGACCACTGCTCATATTGTAACGATCCATACTTTGGACTAAGTGATGCTTTTCATAGTTCTTTATAATTGATGCTTATTTCAATTCAAATACTACAACTCCTCAACAACTCATTTCTAGACAAGTGTTAAAAGACTGCAAGTCGACAACGTTGATTTCCTCTTCCATGAATTGTTACACACAGCTAAATTAACTTCCTTGCCAATGAATCACTTTACACAAAAGAGATAACATTCTCCACCTAAGTCCCTCCGAAAATATAGAGGATGAGTTCTTAAGCATTATATGGGACATGATGGGGGAGGGAGAGATGAGGGCAAGGAGATTGAAGTAAGAAGTAGGTCTTGCCCATGCTTCTCTCTCAGGAAGAGATAATCCATTATCTTCCACCAGCTGTCACCCATTTCAGAGCTCCCCACAGAGCTCTGAAGGTAAATCACTGGAGCACATTTTCCAGTAAAATCTTTGTATTATTTATCAAGCATATACTTGAAGTAATGGCTATTACCAATGGCTGCAGTGATACATTACAAACACTGACACAAAACATGATGGCAGCAACATGTGCACAAGCGTCCGCTGCTGTTTGAAAGACACCCCTGCAAAGGGGCTTCTATGAATGCAGTTAGTAAACAAGAAATAAAAACTCTGAACAATGAAGCAGAAGAGGAAATCAAGGACATGAGAGAAGAAGAATGACATTTCTCAGCAGTTTTATGCAGTAAGACTTGGCACAAAAAAGGAAGTTTTTGCCATTACTTCACTCCTGTTCTTTCCCCATGGTATCTGTAAGGGTGCAGGTACATCCCAACAGGGAAGCAATACATTGAAACCAAAATATGGTGTAAACCACTTTTATACAATCAAACACAAGCACAGCTGAGGGCTTAGAATCACAGCACCTGAACCATCCATACAATACTTGGAAAAAAATTTATTCTGAAAAACTAAGACACAATAAGTTTCTCAAGTATATACATAGCCCTTGCTCCAAAAGGGTAATGGCACATTATGTTATGTTATATTGCACTGCCAGTGGATGCCACCCTGACAGAATTGATGGTATACATTCTCTGATAAAGACATTTACCAGATTTCAATACATTTAAGAATCATTGTGAAAAATCTGATTACATTCCCAAGAGCTTCAGGAAATTTTCCTTTCTCCACTGATGCTCAGCTGTAGGCAAGTTACGCAAAAACAGAAATTATTTGTATGGAAAGTCAAGTGTCACTTAGAGCACGCTCTATCAATACTCACAACGCACCACCAATAAAGGAAGCAGTTCCTGTTTTCTTTCTCAATTATACATTCCTATCCTTATCACCAATAGTACTTACCATGCTATCTTCCATACAGCAATATGATTTTAACACTGAAATTGTTACTGCGGGTTTTGGTTCGCTAATACTCTAGGACTGGTAATACCAGTATGAAAAGCCATATTTCAAGTCCAACTTCACGCAAGTTTTACAAGTTTTGATCTTACAGAGGAAAACAAAAACCAGAGATAATCTTCCATTAGATCTTTACAGCTATGAGGTAGATATATTTCATCCTGTTGTTAGCAACTGCTTGGTCAGACTCTTTGTCATGTCAGACGTAAGAATACTCAGAATTCTATTAGATAGAGATCCCTTTGTAATACAGCACTAATATCTAGCAGATCAGTGACACCTTTATTTTTCCTGAGGGGTGATTCAGCCTCAAAGTCACACAAGGCTTGCAGGCTTCCCACAGCCACATGCAACAAAGCTTTAAAAATACTTCAGCTGCTGTCAAGACTAACAACTAGACATAAGGAAATGGCACTTGGGAAAAAGCAATAGACATAAAGCAGAAGTTCAGAAGTTCTTAAAACCTGCTCTAGTAATTCTGTTGCAGGAATGAGGAAATTTGCTTTTATTAGAAGCATGACAGAACAACACAGGAAAAAAAAATAGTTCAGTTTCTCATCACTTACAAGTCCAAAATTTAGCTAAGGTTTTGTCAATATTTACATTCAGACCACATGGTAAAATGCCAACCAATCAGGGTAAACACTTGAGATCACACACAAAAAAAAAATGAGTAGTGCATTCACACAAGTTATTTGAACCACTTTATATACCAGCAACAACAAAGAATGATTTATGGCATTTATTTCTGTTTTCCTTCAGAAAAGTCTGAAGAACAACTCTTCCATGTTAAAACAGCCACAATGTTAAATAAATTTACTAACATGGGGGAAAAAAATAAATCAATTATACCAAAAGAAAATAATTTTCTGATTGGAAGTGGTCTCTGGAGATCACAGAGTCTAACTCCCTGCTCAAATCTGAGGTAACGTCCAAATTTAACCAGGTTGCCCAGCGCCTGGTCCAGCTGATGTTTAATCTTCTGGGATAGTGTTGTGGGAGCCCAGTATGCAGGCAGCCTCCATTTCCAGAAAGATGCACCACTGACTCCCTTCCCACTTGCTGTTTACCAGGATACCCAAAACTTTTTCTGCAAGGCTCTCCAGCCAGTCGTTCCCCAGCTTTTACAGGTCCATGGTGTGAAACACCGTGCTTGTGTTGAACTTTGTGAGGTTCACAATGAGAAGAAAAAATAACGTTGGTATGCAAAAGGTAAAGTATTGAATGTGATCTCAGCTATCCCCACCCTCCAAAGTGCCTGAAACATTAAATAAAACCTTTGCAATGTTTAATACTACCTGCAAGAGCAGGAAGTTTATAACCAGAGTACCTGTAATTCTGATTCTGTCAGAATCTACCAGGGCACTTCTATTCCTGGGTTCAGTCACTCAAAAACATGCATGCTGCTAATGCTGAGGATAATTACTTCAAGGCACCTTCCTAAAGACATATTCTCCAGCACTAAAAATATTTTAAATTAATCCCCTACCTCGCCCCTTGCCATTAGGTTTTTCACCTTTACAATTTATACCAAAAACAGACAACTTTAGTATGCACAAGGATTGCTTATTCCCAGCCACAGATGCAGAACTGACAGGCTCAAGCCTTGCACGTACAGCACTACACACAACCCAGTAAATCCAGCTGGCCTTCAACAACATGCACAGAGCAATAACCATGGGTCAGCCGCCTCTACAACTAGTAAATGCTTCTAAGGGTAACACAAAGACAGCTTGCAGGCCTGAAACAGCCTCCAGTTAGGTATCCCCAATGGCACGCTGTCTTGTATTACTTTATCAGACAGCACAAACCACAGTTTAAAAACAGTCTGATGTTGTCATTATTCTGAATTTAAATTAAGTGTCCAGGAAACCCCAGGCTGAACTGGTAATGGAAATCTACACTTACAAAAGTAGAAGTTAAAATAGTCAAATTGAATTCCTCAGTGCAGCAATATGATGGCATACAACTGAGACACTTTTCTAGCTAAAGTTGGTCTGAAGGAAACTTTTTGTACTATTTCCCTGTGACACAAGAATTACCTTATCTGCAAGTTGTCAGGAAGTCTGTTCTGAAAGATGATGTGTTCTGGAATTCAGTAAAAATACCATGTCATCCATAAAAGGCAGAAAGACTCTCTATCACAAACTCTAGCCTTCACCCTGCATTTACAACCAAGCATCCAGGGGTTTCTTACCAGTTATTTTATTAGGACCTTTAGATCACTTGTAGTCATTTGCACATGTAAAAATGTTCTTCTCCCTGCCCTCTGTAATAAGTCAACCAGGGTGAGGTCCTGAATCATAAAAATCCTGTTTCCTTTTTTGAGTAACTTGACAGGGCTCCAGGGTAACAAAAGCATCTAAAAGAAACCACTGATAGCACACAGTGAGATCCCACCCTGGTCTTAAAAGAACATGTAAGTTTAAAAGAGAGAAAATTCAAACAGAAGTTACATTCTCACTTTACTCATGGACAGAGCTCAAATGATCACATACTAGATAACAGAAACCTTATTCCTTTTTTTTTTTTCTTTTTTTCTTTTTTTTTGAAAATTTTCAGTATATACATCTTAATGAAGTATATGCAACCACAGAAAAAAAAAAAAAAAAGACATGCTACTTCTTTGGATCCAGTCCCAGAACAGACAGAAGCCAGGAGAACAAAGTCTGCAGAGCACACACACTGCATTCATCTCCTGGCACTAATAAGAAACAAGGAGAACACAGAAATCATACACAAAAATTGCGGATGGTGAAGAATAATTGATCCTATCACAAGAAGAGCTAAACTTAAAAACCAAACGTGCACCTTAAAAAGCAAACCCTGGAGAACACATTTCAAAACGATAATAGGATCTTCATGTCTAAAGTCACCCTCCTGCTGTTCCTACTCTGCCTTAATTACAGCAAAATAAAAGGCAGTCAGAGCATTCCAGCTCTCAGCATTGATCAGCCATGTCAAGGGCAGCAATAGAACTGGTAGCACACAGAAAAGCTGCATGAAGAAGCCAACTTTTGAGAAAGGATGTGGAAAATTAAGATAAGAGATGTCACGCTGTAATAGCAGCAGAAACTGCAGAGATGACCACTGTCCATCCCCAGGGTGTGTGTGGATCTCTGGAAGGAGGGGGAAACCAAGGACAGAGGAATCCCACAAGAATAGGGACAATGGTTTCTGATGCTCAAGAAATATTACCTCTTCCTTCCTCAGATGAGGCCAGATTTCTCTCACACACTCAGCACAACTCTAAAACTCATTCAGGTTTATAACATCTTCAATTTTTTTCTTTTTAAAGAAAAAAGTTCTTAGCTGTTCTTTTCACAGTACTCCAGCATTTAAACCAACTGAAAACAAGAACTCTTTTTATGCATCTTTCAAGAATTTCTAGAGATCCAAAGCTTTTCCATAAATCACATGCAGGGAAGACGTACAGTTCTTCACATGAGGGGCTGCTACAAGCAGAAAACCATACTCCTGCCACAGTTGCCATACTTTAGTTAAAGTTCCATCTTCTATAAAAAAAGATCCACGCTCCACGAAACACACAGTAGTGAAGAAAAGCACAGTATTAGCAGAATAGTTGCAGCGCTCCTTTAAGACATAAACACTTACGGAGTTTAAACTGGTTTCATCTTCGTTATTTATCTCCCACTGATTTTTTTTTTTTTAATGAAAACTGTAACAAAATAATCCATGATTAATCTGAATTAACGTTCAGACAGAATGCTTTATACACAGCTCTAAAATCCTGAATACGCACATCTCACTAAACAGACAAATGAATTTCAAGTAGGATTTCACAAAGCAATAACCCATGTTTATTTTTTTTGCCAGATAACAACTACAAAAGTGAAAAGAATTTGGGATATACCAGGAGTTGATGCTGCTTCTCATCTTTTCTCTTGTTGGCTTTTTTGGGAAAGGCAGCTGAATATATCAAGTCCTTAATGGCACTGCACTTAGGCAACGTAAGAGTATCATCTCAGCCTGCATTAATGCACACCTGACTAATGAACTCCATTGAAGTTTAACATTTGATACTCAGTGAAGACATTCCCACTGTTTTCCAAAGCTCAGACTCTTTTATAGAGATCTCAAGCTGGGCACCCAGAGGTACCAGCCATATTTGAAGCTTCAGGCCATGGTTAAGTAATCAGAGGTTTCAGTGTTAAGACCCTGATGACACAAATGACAGAAATTACTAACTCAGGCACTTCAGGATGCCTATGGCCTCAGCTGGTATTGATAGATGCACATGCTTAATCTGAATGCACCCTAAGTATATCTACAGACATGATTACTGAGGTCTATACAAAATCAGGGCTTAAGAAAACAGTGCACAGTTTCCTATTGAAAAAAGCTACATTCATTATAGGAACAAAGGTCCTTGTAAGTGGAAGCTTGCATTCCAGCAATCTCCATACGCTGATGAAAAAAGTAGTGGAATATTTTAGTATTAGGAGACAGTTAAAAAGAACAGATCACATCAAACCACAGACTGAATGCACTTGAAAATTTTTAGACCTCAAAAAGCTTTTTCAAAATCAACCCCTTCCTCCTTCCTTTTTAAATACTAGCACTTCAGTCAGACATATAAGGGAGTACGATACAAGCTCTTTGGTGACTACATCAAGAATAGATTGGAATTCTCATGCATACCTTGCAAGAACCTTAGAAAATGAAGCTTAATTCTGTTTGAATCATTATCAAAGTAGAAATCTAGTACAAAGTTTTAATAAGTCCTTCCACTTTTCCCAACAATTTTGCTTGTGGGCCATCAGCCCAATCATCTTTTCAGACACAGGTAAATAAAGAGACGAGTCTATGCAGTTAACCTGAATCCTAGGCACTACATTCTATTAATGGCTCTGATACATTCGCAACTGTTTAGGTATCATAATTCTTCCTTTTTGTAACAGCTATCCAAAAACAGCTTGCATGAACTGTTTCAAGTTATAAGGAAGGAATAAAATGTAAGTTTCCTAAGTCTGAAGAATCTGCAGTAGTTTAACATTCCCTACTAATCTCACCTATAGATCAACATTTCTGAAAACCAATGTATTAATATATAACCATAAAGCAAAATCAAACTGCTAAAAAAAGCCAATGAAAAAAGTCTTTTCAGTCCTGACTCACGCAATTAAAACCGTTGTTTCTCGTAGGTGTAAAAGATAATTCACATGAGGGAGTGAGTCAGTATCTGCAAAAGAAAAGGTTAGATCAACTTCACTTGACAAAAAAGTTCATTGCACTGAATCTGCTGAATAAACCAACATCCGAGAGGTTTTCCTCCACTGAGAACACGTAAGTGGTGCCAACCATGGAAGTTTTAACGGTGTAAATGAAGACTTTCTTGGCAAAATGTTGTATCTTAATATTACCTACAAAAAAAGAATTAAAATGATCTTCATATTTTTACATGAAACAGGACTGAAAAGCATTAGCTTTATGGATGCTTATGAAACCTTATTTCTACATTCTACATTATCATGTACTGTGTGTGAGACAACACTAGGTGCACATTTTCTGTGAAGACAAGTTTAGCAATGCCTTCTCTATCCCTTCCTGACTTTTCATATATAAACAACATTAAAATATAAAATAGGTCATGGCCTTTAACAAACAACTTATCAGCAAGCTTTTGGAAACTATCAATCCACAGGACAGAAGTAATGCTCACTTCCTCAGATGGCACAACAGACAAGCTCTGCCTGGGACGGCTGCCATTTTAACAGCACATGCTGACGAGCATCTCATTCTCAAAGCCACAGTACCTTCACACTGTCAGAACACAACGTCAGCATTCTATGCCAGCACTGCACAGAATATTACAGAAAGTCATTAAAAGATACTGCCCTGTTCTAAAAAACAAGAGATTAGAAGAGATGTGCTGTAAAAAGCTCATTATGTATACAGTAGTGAGCTTTGAACCTTGTACCTTCAGATCACTGGCCTTGATTACAATGCTCTTAAAGCTAATGTGGCAGGTTTTGCTACTCCAGCATGACTTAATCCCAACACCTATTTTGTAAAAGAACTGTTAACAGCAGAGAATGCTGGAAGCCAGGGTTCGGTGGCCCTGCTAGCACCTGTCTGCCAGATGACTGCCAAAGGCTTTCTCACAAAGGCAACCCAGGCTACAGTGCCCTGACTCTGACTGCAGGAAAGCCCTCAGGGAGCAGGAAAGTCTTCGAGCTGTATCCATGCTGCACAAAGAAACCATGGCCACCACCACTACCACACTGGCCTTTCCAGAACCTCTGCAAGGCTGTAGCTCCTTGCCCCAAGAGCCTCACCCACAGCCTCCTGCCGCTGCCTCAAGTACAAGCAACCACAACAGAATTCGGCAATCAGTTGGAAGGAGGACTCTAGCCACAGACAGAAATTCAGACTTCTCATTCATCAGCTGCCTTCACTACCCAAGCAAGCTGTCTTCCCAGCAGGTTCATCACTCCCTGCCCAGCTTCTGCCTGCACAGGAAGATGTCAAACAGGCCCATGGAGGCTGGGGGCACTTCCTGGCTTTTTCTGCAGACAGGAAGGGGAGAAAAGGGGGAAGCAGTGAAGGGAAAGAGAGAAGAATTTAAACTAACAAATCTCAAATCAAGAAACACAACATTATTAAGCGACACTTTTTCCTGGTGTAACCCAAAAAGGCCAAAAGGAAGACCCTCATAAACAGTGCTCCAAGTCTGACAGCTGTAAGGCCATCTCAAAAATACTTCAAAATAGTTTCTGTCTCCTGTACCAGTACCACACACCATGTCCCCACCCTTACCTAGCTCATTTTCTAGCACATCAGTGTCTGTGGCAGCCAGAAGATCAGGCTACCCTGCAGCAAGCTTTGAAGATGCCTTACATGCAGGCTGTGGAAACGTGACCTTTTCTCAGGTCCACATCCACACACCTGAATACAATTGTTCCAAGCTGAGAGAACAGGCTCTAAACTCTTGTGAGATGAAGGCCACTGCAAGTTTCTCTCTTCACTCATTAGAGCTTTTTATTTGAAAGGTTAACATGCCTTTATAAGCAGCTGGAAGGAGAAGAAAGTAGGTCTAGGAGCAGACTTGCAAAACTAACTCACAGACTCCACTTTTAGCCCCCACCAAAAGCAAGATGCAAAACTTGAAGTACCAGTCCTCACAGTGACCCAAAGCTGTGAATCACTGCACCAGAACAGCAACCCTTCTGCTGAGCATTCTGCACGTGATTTTTCCATCTATGGCACAGCCACCCATGTAACAGACATCCACCCAAAAGTAGCAGCTCGAGGCTGGGCTAGAGATGCTGCTGAGTGTTCCACACACACATTTTTCCCCCGCCTAACACAGAGTGAGAATAAATTGCTGTTACTACAATAGCATGCACTGCCTGCCTATTACGCCAGCCAGGCAGCCTGACAGCAGGTGCCCAGCTGGCCTACTTGTGCTAATCAGTTGCAGACTACTTCTTTTTCCCCACAGCTTCAGCCCCCGTTCAAGTTAGTTCTTCTCAGGAAAAACAAACAAACAAAACAACAATAGCACTACGGAAAAAAACAAAAACAGAACACCAGCCTAACTGGAGAGCAGACCCTGCACAAACTGAGAATGCAGAAGATCAGTCTAACCTATTCAGAGGCTGGCTTTGAGGTGTTCTCACAGAGAAATCAAGCCAGTGTGTAGCCCAGGAGGGAGACAATGCCAAAAAAAACCCCGTGGGGATGAGTGTGATCCCACCCTATACAGAGTGCCAGCAGTACAAAACAGGGTCAGAGGAAACAAAGGCTAGAACAAGAACGCCTGTGCAACACTAAGAGCACTCTGAACACCAACAAGGCCCGTTCCTGATAGACTCTGCTCCAAATGCACTTGCTGACTGGCTCAACTCCTGCCAGTAGCTGCTGGAGAAAGGAGCAGCTGGTTGTGCCGGTCCCTGCTGGCTGGAGCAGGGGGCAGCAAGCACTGGCCACAGCCCTCTGACATAAGTCCTGAATAATAAGGTGATGTCAGGAGAGCATGGCCATGGTGCAAGCAGCCCCATGAGCAGCCATCCTAGTGCTCTAGTACACCTGATGTGGGATGAGGAAAGGTTCATATTCCTCAGTATGATGGAACAACATGCTCTGTATACGTTGAACACACTGCACCTAAAAGCCAAAAGGTAGGGCAGGTGATGCATGCAGACACGAGCCATGATGGCTCTCCACCCCTGTTGAATTCTCCTTGTCTCGCAGAACAAGGTCAGACATCCTTTTTGCAGGGTAAGTCAGGAGGTCCCTCTGCAGTGCACAGACATTACTAAGCACTGGTGTACAGTGTAATCCTCTTGGTAACTCCAAAGGCCATGTACCCTCCTCCTTGCTTGCCACATCTTTGGGTAGTCTACCAGTGGGCTTGGGCAGTTTCAGCCAAGGGAAGCAGGCTGATCTGTGGGCCTTCCAGGGCACCAGGACTACCCAGCATCAGCACCTCCTGGAATGCGAGCCAGATTGCTCTCCTGGCAACCCTACTGTGCTACAAGGTATGGCAGGGATGGGCAAGGAATTTGGCCTCAGAGGCACAAGGGTTATAGCAGACCAGGTTCACTGCCAACCTTCAGAGAGGAAAGAGAAAGTGTAACTGGAATAAACAGGGCTGGCTGATGGAGTTCTTTATTATTTCTCGCTCTAAGAGTAGCATACGCAGCAATGGCTTAAATGACACAGATTTGGCAAATTCTTGCTGAACATGTAAGACATGGGTCTGCTGTGTTAACAAACTTGGATTCAATTTCCACTAGGAATTATTACTGATGAGCATTATTTCAGTATCTATTATATAAACCATACAGTGACAACCAATAGAGTGAGACCTTATTCAAGAGGAGTTGTAAATAAAAGTAACTGAAAGAAAATGACTTCTAAAATCTTCACTTGAAAGCTCAGCTAGTCCTTCTCCAAAGATACCTGGTATAAGAAAAGAAAATGTATTATAATTCTAGTATAGGGAAAGAAATATAGGATATCCAAAATTCTGTTTGCCATGGGAAAGCTACAACTGCCAAGGTTAAAATGGCAGATTCTGACGATGCTTCTGAAGAGATGGAAGCCACAGGCTGCCCCTGGGCAAACGGCCACACCCTACCCTCTTCTATGGTTACCAAATAGGAAGAAGGTTTTGAAGAAACAAGCCTGTAGCAGGACTGCCAGGGAGCAGCAGCCAGGTTTATAGGGCAGAAGCAATGAGATCGATCATATGGGGCTCACTAACCTCTGCAGGTGATGTACAAAGTTTCTTGGATAGTGGCTGGGAGAAGCTGGCACAAGTCTCCCAGTACAAATGTAGAGGAATGCTTGTTACGCAGCTCAGTTTAATTTAACCTTCAGAGTCACGCAGCTTATTCCCATTGTCAGTGATAAGTCTCCATTTTGTCAAAAGGAAATTCCTTTTGTCTCCAGCTGATAAAGAAACACGCTGATCTTCAAAGTATATTCCAAATATTTAGCTAAACTCTCATGCTGCCACAGACATACAACAGCACACAGAACTCATGCGCATCAATCCAGAATATCTTCTAACAGAGAAACAAGTTGTAATTAAGACTGCATATCATGACATGAGGAAGATTAGTGTGTTTGACATGATATTTTCCTTATTAGCTGGAGGCAGAAACAAGTTCCTTGTCAGTGGAAACACACTGTGAGGGCATTAGGACACAGATAAAAGGTGTCTTGTTGGCATTTACTTGCTTTTAACAGCTTGAAGGAAAGGGAGGAACCCACAGTATCAGCCTTAATTGCTTTTAAGGGTATTCCTGGCTGATGGAACACAAATATACAGCAGTCCAGACTTAGGCCCATCCCCTTACCAGGAAGAGCCTGGATTATAAACTTTTATCCCTACTCTGCAGCACCAGATGGTAGCTCACATACATTTCAATTATTTATTGAATAGGCACTTTGTTATACTAGAGTAATCCCATGCTGCAGTAAGAGCTACGCACTGTTTTTATTGCGACCTACACTTTTCATCAAGTCAGTAAACTTTTCACATTCAGTGGACACTATAAATAGAACTTAAAAAAACAATTTTATGAACAATTGGATAATTGGTCTCTTCATCACACAGAAAATGACAACATGGGCATCCATCAGAAAGGCACAATCACCAGGAGCACTATAGAAGAAGCATGTTGCTCTTTGGCCTGTCCCAAAGGACAGAAATCAAGGGAATGATTTAAGTACCATGGCAGTCTGCTATATCACACCAACCAGTTCGTATATGCTCACTCACTGAAACTATCAGCTCGGAAACAAGAGTATGACAACACACTGCACTTTGCAGAAGTCATACAAAGCTCCCACCACAAAACAAATAATCAATGCTGCCCTGGCTGCAGCTTGCAGGGCAGATGTGATAAAGTGGTTAATTATTCAGTTGGCAATCGCATTACTGACGTCAATAGAAGAGTCCAGGAAGTGAATCCTCTTAGTTTGTTAGCATATGACAAAGAGTGGTGGTCCCCACAGAAATTAAGGAGAACCAGCTGTCCCCACATCTCAGCGTTGCAGTGGAAGCACCAAGGGCACATTTGCATTACTGAAGTAAATCGCCCCTCCCCCTCCCTTAGGAAATCCTTTGTTTTGTGTTTTTTTTTTTTTTTAAGCGATCTGTAAAAGCCTCATTAAGCATACACGCAGGGCCCAGCTGATAAACAGGGCAGCATTCTGGTGAGCAGCGCCATCCCCTCCCTCACCCCCCCAGTTTCTCTTCCACGGAGAAGTTAAGTCACCTTCACTGCGCATTATTATTCATAACTTACTCAGCTGAATAAACCAGTCAGCCACCATGGCCGTTTTAACATAAATTCACTTAAGCATGCACCAGGGAAGGATCTCTACTATTCGCTTGCCTGTAGTCAACAACCTTAACAAAGCACCGAAGGACAGAAAACTTAGGATAAAAGTGTGTGATAACACGTATCCACGCTTCCTTTTGTCCGCTATCGGAGGGCTTTCACCATCATCCCGCTGAGTGCCACAAAACCACTGCACAAAGCTACCACAAAGGCCGCCTGGCAGCGCTCTGTCCTTCGGGGCCGTATTCGAATGGAAGGGACATGCGACGTAACCGCTCTCCCGCCGCAGCAGGGCCGGGACCTGCACGGCAACGGGGCTCGGAGCCCTCCCGCAGCCCAACAGCGCTCTGAGGAGAGGTGCATCGCCCTGACGCCGGGGCTCAGCCCGGCCCGGGGTCGCTCCGCGGCCGAGCGGCTCTCAGCGGGGCTCGGGGACTCCCGAGGGAGCTCCGCACCCAGGAGAGGGCGGGGGGGCGGCCGCGCACTCGGGCCCTGCGCGGCAGCGGCTGCCGCCTGACGGGACTTCTCCTTGCAGA
>JANHGO010000042.1:16076866-16096879 GCA_024606505.1 Aquila spilogaster | reverse complement strand
GGATTAAGTTACAAGCTGTGCTGAACATACAAATTTTGCTTTAGTGCAAAATCAGTACGTGATAATACATAACATCTGATTTAGAGCACGATTAAGGAGCTTTAACATTGCATGTATATGCAAAGCATACGCAACAAGAATCTAAAAACAGAACACCATGCCTTTTCCTAGAGACATTTCCAAGTCTCTGAGCATTATAAATTCAGCTTTCTCTAGTACAGTTGGGATAGAGTTCTTCTTCTCTTCCCCTCATTCTGCATTTTTTTCATCCCTTCTTATACAACTTCTTCCTAATTTATGTACAGTACACTGAATAAGCTCTTTCCCCTTATCTCAGTATTTTGTGTATCAAAGAACACACTTTTGCTTTTGTTTAGTATTTTTAGCCCATCTTTTCCTAACACCTTTGCCCTGATGTCTTTCAGAAATTCTTAAATCCAGCTTCTGGATCATGATTTTAGACAGCGAGCTCTCAACAGACTGCCAGCCCACATGACACACTGTTTAATGGACATGCTTCTAGGCATTCCCAAACCTCTTGTAGGCTCCTGGAAGCTTGTATCTCCACACCACCATTCCAAACCAGAACATACCTCCTGTTACTGCCCACCCCAGCATGATCAACAGTAGCCCAAGCTCCCTGGGTTCTAGCTTCTCCCTCTTTCCTGCATATGCTTAAAGCCAGTAGGAAACAAAAATCTCCTCATTGTCCTTAGCTCATACCAAAATTACTGCCATTAAAATATGAAAAGTATTTCAATCATTACACTCACAGTTGCAAAGACCACATGGCACCTTTACATCTTGCTCCTCAGCTTTTCAAGGTAAGCATATCAAGCGAGGATCATCCCAGCAAGTTTTTATATCAGATGCAGTATCTGATACAACATTCTGCTTTTAAAAATCATCATTTTAAACACAACTTCTCAGTTTTGTACACTCCTCTTCACTTGAATTTAAGAGTAAGATTATCCGCATGCCGGTTTTTTTTTAATAAGCACTACATCCATAATCCTTTTGCCCTAAGATTTATTTCCACACATTTAAGTAGAGAATTCCTTTTCCTTCCTCATTTACAGCCTATCTAGACAGGTGTGTTGATTTGAAAACAGAAAATCAAGTACCAGGACATACAGAACAAGCTTGTAGTAGGCTGGCAATCTCAAATCTTCACCTATACCTCAGGATCCATTCTGTTGGCTCCCAACCTTTTCCTTTACTCATACTTGAAAATAACAACCAAACGTTTAGATGCTCCAATGCGACACTGGGATGAGCACCTGCATGCCAGTACAGATGCAGTTGGAAAACTCTACCAGTGTAGATGTGCTTTTACAACTTTCCATTTCCAGAGTAGGAGCCAGTGAAGATGCATTAACTTCCTTCCAGAAATCTTCTGACATACTACATGGCCTCTGAGGTCACAAACAGATGAAGGAGGAATTTCTGCCACTCTTCAAAATACTTCAAGCTGTTGCAATGTAACTGCAAACTAGTATAGACATTGAGTCAACCATTTACACAGAGAAAAGCCAAATGGTTGCCTTCCTACTTCCTTACACATCATTTTAGCTATATCCCATTCCCTTCTCTTTTTCCATGCAGAATATAATATTTTCCTTTACCAATTTATCTCCAGTGTCATCTAAGTAAACCTTAGCTACTTTGCCCATTCAGTGATTGTTTTAGCTCTTAAGTAATATTTTCCACTTGCATGGACTCACTTTAAAAAAACCATTCAGTCCCAAACCACAATCTTTTAAAGGCTGTCAAGCTCTTCATCCTTGATACTGTAGTTCAGACATGCTAGTTTCATTTTTTATGCTAGTATTGTGGAGCTGAGGCTACGTAATCCTTTTGTTCCATAAACTTCTTTGGAATTTTCCAAAGGAAAAGTCTGGAAGAGATGTAATCTTTCTTTTTTTTCTTTTACTTTTTCATCTCTTACGATTCTCAATATTTATGCCACTTACATCTTTTTTTTAACCTACATGAAAAAGGTGCTCAGGACTGCTTGTTTAGTAACACATCATTCCATCTCTGGGTTGCCACTGTGAATCCAGCAAGGACATGAATATTACCAAAAATTTTTTTAATCTCTTGGTAGTTTCATGGCCTTTAGAGTAACACACAAGATTTGATCTGATTCTTATGGGCAGGTACACACACAACACAAGTCTTTGTCAATGGTCTCCAAGACAGAGATAACCATGCAGCACTGAGGGGAAAGAAGGCTGTGCTTATAAAGCTTGCATTTTTGTTTTTCAAATCTTCTGTAAAGGAGTTCAAGTCTTGAAGACTGTTCTTCTGGCAACCATCTTAATGTTTATACCCTAACAGACCAGCAATTTCACTATTATCATAATTTCTTGACGCTTAACTCATTTTCTATATAGTTTGAATTTTAAAACCAAGTGCATAGCAGCATCATTAAAAAAAAAATCTAGGTCCACAAAATCTTTGAAAAGAAGTATCAGGAACAGCTATGTGTTGAACTATTCCACTGTATTATTTGCATGAGCAGCAAGTGTCACTTTGTCACAATTTCTAATAGGGAGCTCAGACTGCACCAGTAGTTACTCTTACACAGGACAAAAATGTACCTAATTATTTTAAGAAATTTTACAATAGCTGAGTAGTTCGGGCAGTTGCCTGCAAAACTTCACCCCTGATTGACTGTTCAGTATTTTAAAGGAAGGAAAGAAGCCAGGAGTGTTTACAGCTGTATTATACGAAATCAAAATTTAAGAAGTTGTCCTTTTCTGAAGAGCTACTCTATAAGAAACACATTTTCAAAGAACCAAGAAGTCAATCTGGAGTCTCATCTTTCTTATGTGAACATATTTTAACATATCAAAACCCCCAAAAGTCTAGTAAGAATCTTTCAGTTATCACATATGAAAAAATTTTTCTTTGAGTATCATCGGTTCCATCTCTCTCCTTCAACATCTTATTTAGCAGACATTTTAGTACATAAGCTCAACTTAGAAGTTTTCCTTAAAGTACAGGCTATCACTGCTGGAAGTACCAGGTAAAGATGTCTGGCCTAACCACAGTTTGTAGTAGTACTGCAGATCAATATTTAGAACTTTAAGTGATGCTTTGCCCAGTCCTTTTCTAATTCATGTACCTGCTTATTTTTTATTCCAGTACTGCAAATTTTAATTCAAATACCGTGAATCTTCAATAACCTATTTCTGGACAAGTGTTAAAAGATTACAAGTAGACAGTGTTGACTTCCTCTTCCACAAATTGTTATGCACAGCTGAATTTATTTCCTTGCCAATTATTTTTTTTAATTTTTTTTTTTTTTAAACACAAAAGTGATAACTAACAGTCTCCACCAAGTCCCTCAGAAAACGGAGAGGACAGGTTCTTAAGTGTTATATGGCACATGAGGGGGGAGGGAGAGATGAGGGCAAGGAGATTGAAGTAAGAAGTAGGTCTTGCCAATGCCTCTCTCTTGCAGAAAGATTATCCATTATCTTTCACCAGCTGTCACCCATTTCAGAGCTCCCCACAGAGCTCTGAAGGTAAATTACTGGAGCACATTTTCCAGTAAAGTCTCTGTATTATTTATTCTGTAGCTATCAAGCACATACTTGAAGTAAGAGCTATTATTACCAACATGCATAATGACCTATTACAGCCACTGATGCAAAAGATCATTGCAGCACTATGTGTACAAACATGCATTGCTGTTTTAAAGACAACACTGCAAAGTGCCTTCTCTAAACACAAATAGGAAATAAGAAGTAAAAAGTCTGAACAATGAAACAAAAGAGGAAATTAAGGACATGAGAGGAGGGGGACGATATTTCTCAGTAGTTTTAGTCAGCAAGACTCAGTTCAATAAAGAAGTTATTGCCATTACTTCACAATCTGCTGAGGGCTCACAACCACAGCATCTGAAACAACTATACAACACTTGGAACAAAGTTTCTTCTGAAAAATTAACACGTATTATAAACTGCTCACATACAGTCCTTGCCCCCGAAGGGTAATGGACCATTACATTATATAGTACTGTCAATGAATGCCTTCATGACATAGCCGACAGCCTATGCTCTCTGGCAAGGATGTCTACCAAACTTGTGGGCATTTAGGAATCATGAGAATTTTGAAAAATCTTATTATTTTCCCAGGAATTTGCTGCAAGCAATGTACTCAAAAACACAGATATGAATTAATTGCATGGAAAGTCAAGTGTCACTTAAGATACCCTATTAATAATTACAATACACCACTAATAAAGGATTCAGTTCTTTGTCCCATTTGTACATTGTCATCCTCATCATTGATAGCACTTCCCGTGCTATTTTCCATATATCAATATGATTTTGAAACACTGAATTTGTTGTGTGTTTTGGTTTGTTAAGTGCACTATCATCAGGAAAGAGTGTCGGCATTAAAATGACGTAGCAAGTCCAACTTCATGCAAGTCATACAAGTTCTTATTTTAAAGAGGAAACCAAAAAACAGCGAATACCTTCCATTAGATCTTTACAACTATGAGGAAGATTTGCTTCACCCTGTTATTAGCAACTGCTTAGTCAGACTCCTTATAATGTCCGATATAAGGATATTAGGAACCCTATTACAGATCCCTTTGTGATACGAGAGCATATCTAGCAGAACAGCTGAACCTGTATTTTTCATAAAGGATGATTCAGGCTCACAGTCATGCAGGGACTGCAGGCTCTTCTGACAGCTCCATGGAACAAAGCTTTAAAATACTTCAACTGCTATCAAGGCTAACAACTAGACATAAGGAAGTCACACTTGGGAAAAAGCAGTAGACATAAAACACAGGTTCAAAGTTCTTGAAACCTGTTCTGGAAATTCTCTTCCAGGAACATGGAAACTGGTGCTTTCGTTAAATATATGACAGAACATCATGAACAAAATTTAGTTTCCCATCATTTACAAGCCTAAAATTTAGTTAAAAGCTTGTCAATACTCTACGTTCAGACTACGTGGTAAAAAATGCCAACCAATCAGGGTAAACATCTAAGATTACCAAAAAATGAATAGTAAATTTATACAAGTTGTGTCAACTACTTTATCTACAACAAGAAGATTCTATTTCACATATTTCTTTTCATTCTGAGAAGTATGAAGAACAACTGTTTTCTATTAGAACAGCCATGATGTTAAATAAATTTGCTAACACAGGAGAAAAAAAACCCCAAACATGATACTGAATGACAAAATAATTTTAGGTTGGAAGGGACCTCAGGAGATCAGAGTCCAACCTCCTACTCAAAGCTGATACAAAGTCAGAGTTCAACCAGGTTGCTCAAAGCCTTGTCCAGCTGAGGTTTATCTCCTAGAATGAAGAGACTACCACCTCTCTTGAGTGCCTCTTCCAGTGCCTGACCAGCCTCAGGAGGAATTTTTTTTTTCCTCTTACACATAGTCAGAATCCTCCTTGCCATAGCCTGTGTCCATTGCCTCTCCTTCTTGGCAGTACACCTGAGAAGAGTCTGCCTCTGTGTCCTCCCTAACCACACACCTGGCAGTTGAGGATCATGATCAGATTCCCCTTCTCCAGGCTCACCAAACCCAGGTATCTCAGGCTTTTCTTGCACATCACACGCTTCAGGCCTCCAACCATCAGTGGTTATCTGCTGGACTCACTTCAGTTTCCCAGTGTTTCTTCTGTACTGGGAAGCCCAGAAATGGCCTCACAAGTGCTGTAAAGAGCAGAATAACCACTTCCCTCAACCTGCTGGCTACACTCTTGCTGATGCAGTCCAGTACACAGGCAGCTTCCATTTCTACGATGATGCACTACTGACTTTTCCAACTAATTGTTTACCAGGATCCCCAAATCTTTTTCTGCGAGGCTGCTTTCTAGTTGGTCGTTCCCCAACTTTTACAGCTCCACAGTGCAAGACTTTGCACTTAGTCATGCTGAACTTTGTGAGGTTTTACAGCGTGAAGGAAATATAATGCTGGTATGCAAAAGGTAAAGTATAGAATGTAATCTCTGCTATCCCTGCCCTGAAAAAGTGCCTGAAACATTGAACAAAACCTTTACAATGTTTAATACTACCCACAAGAACAGGTAGTTTATAACTAGACTACCTGTAGCTCTGATTCTATCAAAATGAACCAGGGCACTTTTGCTCCTGGTTTGAGCCACTCAAATGCATGCACAGCTTTAACATTGAGGATAATTACTGCAAAGCCCTTTCCTAAGTGCAGTAAAAGCTTCTGCATCACTGATTTATTTTTAAAATGAAAAATCCCTCCCTTCCCTCCTTCTCAAAGTGTCAGGTATTTTGTCTTTACAATTCACATCAGACACAGTCAACTTCAGGATGCACAAGGATTGATTATTTCTAGCCACGGATGTAGACTTGCCTGGGTCTCGCATGCCTGGGTCAAGCCTGACCAGTATAGCCCTGTTGGTTGGTACAGCACTACATCCCATCCAGTAAATCCTGCTGGCCCGCAATAACATACACAGAGCAATAACCACAGTTCAGTTGCCATAATAACCAGCAAATACTTCTAAGGGCAAGATAAAGACAGTCTGTGGGCCTGATACAGCCTCCAGTTAGGTATCCCCACTGGATGTTGTCCTGTATTATGTTATCTGGAGTACTAGGTCAGCAGAACCACATTTTAAAAACAGCTGTTTGATATTGTCATTATTCCCAACTTAAATAATAACTGCCCAGGAAACCAAAGGCTGAACTTACCGGTAAGGGATATCTTTTGTTACATAACAGAGTAAGTTAACACAGTCAAACTTAATTCCTCTGTGCAGCGACACCATGCCACATGACTAAGGCATTTTGCTACAACTAGTTAAAGCTGGTCTGGAAGGAAAATGTGCTTCTTCCCCGTGACACAACAGGCTAACTCATCTGCAACTTCTCAGAAAGTCTGCTCTGAAAGATGAACTGTTGTGAGTTTAGGAAAAATACCATATTACCCATAAAAGGCAGAAAAATTAAATACCACAGACTCCAGACTTCACTCTGCATTTATAACCCAACATCTAGCAGTTACTAGCTACCAGTTATTCCATTAAGACCTTTAGATCACTTTTAGCCATTTGTACATGTAAAAATTTTATTCTCCCAGCCTCCTGTAGTAAGTCATATAGGGTGAGGTTCTGAATCACAAAAATGTAGTTTCCTTTTTTTAGGTGAGTAACTTGAGAGGGTTGCAGGGCAACAAAGCCATCCTACAAGGAACCACTAATAGCAAGTATGCAGTGAGATCCCCTCCTTGCCTTAAAGAACATACAAACTAAAAAGAAAGAAAATGTGGACAGATATTACGTTCCCAATTTACTCAGACGCAGTGCAAATGATCACAGACTAAATAACGGAAACCAAATTCCTTAATTTAAAATTTGCAATACAAACCTCTTACTCAAGCGTACCTTTTGTACCTTGTGTACAAAAAATACATTTGCTACTCGTCTTTGGATCCACCACCCAAGAATAGCCAGAAGCCTGCAGAACAAAGCCTGCAGAGCATGCACACCAGGCATCCATCTCTCAGCGCTAACAAGAGACAAGGAGACCATAGCCACATAGCCACCATACACAGAAACAGGGGTGGAGGGAACGACGACACATGATAACCTAACTAATCCTATCAGAAAAAGAGCTAAATTTAAAGACTAAACATGCATCTTAAAAAGCAAACCCTTGGGAACATATTTCAAAATGATAATAGGATCTTCATGCCTAAAGTCACCCTCCTGCTGTTTCTACTCTGCTTTAATTACAGTAAAATAAAAGACACTCAGAACAGTCCAGCTTTCAGTATTGATAATCCAAGTCACATGGGCAGCAATAAAGCCGGCAGCACACAGAAAAGCTCCGTGAAGAAGCCAACTTTTGAGGAAGGATGTGCAAAATTAAGATCATAGAAGTCATGCTGTAACAACAGCAGAAATCCAAAGGCATGCAAGGCAATGGAGACGACCCCCACCCACCCCCAAGGTACACATGGATCTCTGGGAGGGGGGGGAACCAGGGATAGAGGAGTTCCTCAAGAGTGGGAAAAAGGTTTCAGATGCCCCAGAAGTATTACTAGAAACCTCGTCCTTCCTCAGATGAGGAGAGAGATTTCCCACACCTCACTTGGCACAACTCTAAAAGGGATTCAAGTTTTTAATGCCTTCAATTAAAAAAATGGGTTCTTTGCTGGGAGAGGGTATTTGTTGTCTTTTTTCCCAGTATTACAGGGTCTAAACCAATTTAGAGCATGATCTATTTTTATGTACCTTTGGAGAATTTCTAGTGACCCAAAGCTTTTCCTTAAGTCTCATCTATCCAGGGAAGGCATACAGTTTAGTTCTTAGGCTAAGGGACCATTACTAGCAGGAAAATCACAATATACTAAAAACCCACACACTTCTATAGGGGTTGCTGTATTTTTGGGTAAAGTTACACCATCTATAAATAGAGTGGATCTACATCCCACGAACTACACAGTCCCAAATAAAAGTACAATATTGCCAGAATAGCTGCAACACTCCTTTAAGACTGACTTCCACACATCTACTTAAGTGAGTTTAAAACTGGTTTCATCTTATTTCTTACTTCATCTTTCACTGAACTTTTTGATGAAAATTAGAACAATATAACCTAGGTTTAAGCTGAATTAAAAGTCCAGACAGAATTTTGTATAGACTTTTCTAAAATCCTGAACATGCATGTCTCACTAAACTAGCACAAACACATTTCAAGTAGGACTTCACAAAGCAATTATCCATGTTTATTTTTATGTTGCAGAACAATTATAAATGGTGAAAAGAATTTGGGATATATCTGGAATTGATGCTGCTTCTGATCTTTTCTCTTCTTGGCCTTTTTAGGAAAGGCAGCTATACATATTCAGCCCTCAACAGCACTACACTTAAGCAAATTAAGAACTATACCTCAGCCTTCATTAATGCACACCTGATTAATAAACTCCATACATTTTCAATCATTCAATATTTGGTGAAGACTTTTCCACCATTTTCCAAAGCTCAGACTCCTTTATAGAGGTCTCATGCTGGGCATCCAGAGGTACTAGTCACATTTGAAGCTTCAGGCCACGGTTAAGTAATAACAGGTTTCAGTGTTAAGACCCTGACGACATGAATGACAGAAATTAAGATCTCAGGCACTTCAGGATGCCTAAGGCCTCAGCTGGCAATGATGGATGCACACACTTAATCTGAATGCACTCTAAGTGTATATACAGACATGATTACTGAGGTCTATGCAAAATCAAGGCTTAAGAAAACAGTGTGCAGTCTCCTATTGAAGAGAGCTACATTCATTATAGTGAATAAAGATCTTTATAAATGAAAGTTTGCATTCTGGAAATCTGCATATGCTGATGAGAAAAATAGAGTGGAGTATTTCAGTATTAGGAGACAGCTAAAATGAACACATCACATTGAACCACAGACCAAATGTACTTAGAAATTTTTAGATGTGCCAAAGCTTTCAAAATTAAATCCCTTTTCTTAAAAACAAAACCAAAACCCCCCAAAAAACCAACCCTAGAGCTTCAGTGGGATACATCGGTGGGCATGATACAAGCTCTTTGGTAACTGCATCAAGAATATATTGGAATTCTCAAGTGTACCTTATGAAACACTTAGAAATCTCAACTCTGTTTAAAGCATTATCAAAGGCAAAAATACAGTAAAAAGCTTTAACAAGTCCCTTCTGTTTTCCTAAACAGATTTGCGTGTGGTCCATCATCCTATTCATCTTTTCAGACATGGATAATGAAAAGGATGAATCCGTAAAATTTTTCCTAATCCTAGGCACTATATTCTGTTAATGGCTGAAATAAATTTGCGATTGTTTAGGTAAATGTTATAATTCTTCCTTTTTGTAATACACATCTAAAACAGCTTGCATGAATTGCCTCAAATTACCAGCAAGGGATAAAATGTAAGTTTCATAAATTTGAAGAATCTGTAGTAGTTTAACATTCCCAACTAATCTCAGCTACAGATCAACATTTCTAAAACTCAAAACATTAACATATAACCATGAAGTAAAAGCAACTTTGTAAAAAAGCTAATGAAACAAGTCTTTTCAGTTCTGACTCACACAGTTAAAATCATTTGTTTCTAGTAGGTGTAGAAGAAACTGACTCACTCCCACATGTGAATTATTTGCAAAAAAATGTTAGTTCAACTTCATTTGTTAAAAAAGTTCATTGCACTGAATCTGCTGACTAAACCAACATCGAAGTCATTTCCACTGATAATGCATAACTGTGCCAACCACAGAAGTTTTAAGGATGTAAATTACTTTTTTTTTCAAAATACTATATTTTAATATTACCTATGAAAAAGCAATATGAAAATAATTTAGATTTCTAAGTGAAACAAGTCAGAAAAAACGTTAGATTTATGGATGCTTATGAAACATTACTTCTGCATTCTATCTATACCTTACCATGTACCATGAGTGAAAAACTACTAGCTGCACACATTTTTTTCTATATGAAGACAAATTTATCAATGACTTATTTACCCCTTTCTGAGTTTTCATATATAAACAAAATTAAAATACAAAATACAGGTCACAGCCTTTAACATACTGCATAATTCCTCAAGCCCTCACTAAAGACAGTTGCTATTTATTAGCAACTTTATCCACAGGAGAAGAGATATCGACTTCCTTCTACGGAACAAAAGACAAGCTTCACACTCAGGATGTCTGTCATTTTAACAGCACATGCCAGTGTATCTCTCATCCTCCAGACCACATTGCTTTCCCACTCTCAAAACATGACTGTGGCATTCAGTGCCAATGTTTCACAGCATAAAGTTTTACAGAAAAAGTCATTAAAAGATATCGCCTCATTCTAAAAATAACAGATTAGAACAGATGTACTGTAAAGTATCCATCATACATACAGCAGCAGACTTTGAACCTCATGCCTTCAGATCACTCACCAGCCCTGACTACAATGCTATCAAAGCTAACATGGGGGTTTGGGCTACTTAACACGAATTAATCCTAACACATATTTTTCGAAAGAACAAAACTAGTCTACTCAAAGCAGAGAACACAGGAAACTGGGATTCAGCAGTCATGCTCACACTATTCTGCCAGGTGACCATAAAAGACTTCATTAGCAAAGGCGATGCAAGCTACCATGCCCCATCTCTGACCACAGGAAAGCCTTCAGGGAGCAGGAAAGGGTGCCAGCTGCATCCACACTGCACTGTGCACAAAGAAACCATGGCCACCACCACCACTGGCCTTTCCAGAACCTCTGCAAGGCACCTGTAGCTTCACCCTGTCCCAGTGGGCCCTCATCCACACCCTCCTGCCGCTAGCTCTAGTATAAGGGGTCGTAATAGGCTTTGGTAGATACAGGATGGAAGTAGAGGAACTTAGGCCGGAATCTGAAATTCAGTTTTCTTGTTCATCAGCTGTCTTCATTATCCAGCCACACTCACTTCACACATGTGCCCAACAGGCTTATCGCTCACTGCACAGCTTTTGCCTGCACAGAGAAGGACATTATACAAGCTAGCAGAGCCTGAGGTCCCTTCCTGGCTTTCTATGTGTGTTTCTGCAAGCAGCGGAGGGGGAAGGAGGGCTAAAGGGAAAAAAGAGAGGAATTTAAGCCCTCAAGAGATACGCCATGTTATCAAGAGACAGTTTTTCCTGGTGTAACCCAAAAAGGCCAAAGAAAAGATCCTCATAAGGAACCTCAAAGTCTGACAACTCTAAAGTAGTCTCAAAAATACTCAGGGATAGTTTCTGCCTCCTATACTACCACCCCACTCAGCCACACATCGTGCCCCCACCTTTACCTAGCACTTTTTCCAGTACATCAGTGCCTGTGGCAGAGGACTAGGTCTACCCTGCAGCTAGTTTTCGAGATGCTCTAATGCAGGCTGGGAAGAACTTTTCGCAGGTCCACATCTACGCTTCTGAATACAACTGCTTTCAGGCTGAGAGAACAGGCTCTACACTCTTCTGACAGAAAGGCCACCCTGCAAGGTCCTCCCTTCCCTCATTACATTTTTTTTTTTTTTATTTGAAAGGTTAAGGTGCCTCTTTAAGCAGAACTGGAAAGAGAAGAAAGTAGGTCTGGGAGTAGACTTTCAAAGTTCACAGAGCCCCCCCAACAGCAAGATCCAAATTTGAAGCACCAGTCCTGACAGTGACCCAAAGTTGTGAATCACTGCACCAGCAGCAGCATGACAGCAACCCTTTCCAGTGAACTTTCTGTGCATGATTTTTCCTTCTATGGTCCAACCTCAAGCGTAACAGATATATATCCAAAAGTGGCAGCTCGAGTCTAGGCTAGATAGGTTGCTTTGAGTGCTTTGCATGCACGTTTTCCCCTCCTTTAGCCCAGACTGGGAATATATTGCTGTTACTACACCATCATCCACTGCCTATTATGCCAGGCTGTCTTCCAAGGGCTCAGCAGCAGGTGCCCAGTCGGCCAACTTGTGCTAATCTTCTGCAATCTTCTTTCTTTTCCCCACATCTTCAGCCCCCTCAAAGTTCCTCTCAGGAAAAATAAAAACAAACACCCAAGCAAAAAAAACCACCACCACCATCCAAAAGCAGAACACCAGTCTAGCTGGGTAGCAAACTCTGCACAAACTAAGAACACAGAAGATAAGTCAGCATTCAGACAGCTCATAACACATCAGGAGAAACAGTCCATAGAAGTATCCCGCGCACCTGCTTCAAGGAAAAAAAAACCCACATTTCAGATCAGTCTAAACTACTCTGACATTGGTTTTGAGGTGTTCTCACAGAGAGGACTAGCCAGTACATAGTCCAGGAGTGAGACAACACTGAATGAACTATGTGGGGACATGTGCCATCTTGCCCTCTGTAGCATGCCAGCGGTACAAAACAGGGTCAGAGGAAACAAAGGCTGGAGCAAGGGAGTCTATGCAGCACCAAGAGCATTTGGAATACAAATAAGGCCCATTCCTGCTAGACTCTTCTCTGAACATGCTTGCCTACTGGCTGCAAACTGTGCCAAGTAGCTGTTCAAAAATGGAGCAGCCGGTTGTGCCAGTCCCTGCTGAGTGGAAGTAAGGGGCAGTAAGCACCAGCCACAGCCAACTAAGGTAACTCCTGAAAAACGAGGTGATGTCAGACAAGCATGAATGTGATGCCAGCCAGCAAGGTGCCCTGCAAGCAGCCATTCTAGCACAGGATTATGAAAGATTCAGATCCCTCAGTATGACAGAACAAGGGGCTCCATAGGGAGGAACACGGGGTACCTGAAAGCCAAAGGATAGGTGATGCATGGACACCTAAGCTGCAGCCATACTGCTCCAGCACTCCTGTACTTCTCTCCTTGTCACATGAAACACGGGACAGCACACATTTTTTGCAGGAAGAGTCTCTTAGGAGGTCCCTCTGCAGTGCATGGACAATACCACCCCACAGCACCCAAGTACTGGCGTGCACCATAATCTAAGTCGAAAGGCCACGCAGCCTCCTCTGTGCTTGCTGAGAGCTTTAGGTAGTCTTCACTAGTGGCCTAGGTCAGCTTTACCAAGGGAAGTACCTCCATAGACTTCCAGAGCTATGCAGACTGTTTTACAGGCCTTCTAGGACGCAGGACTGTCCAGTTAAAGCATCTCCCCAGATACCAGCCAAGTTGCTCCCCTGACAACTGCAAGGATGAGCAGAGATGGTCAAGCAATTTGGCCTCAGAGGCACAAGGGCTGTAGCAGCCCAGTCTCACCAATGACTTTCAGAGAGGAATGAGCAAGTATAACTAGAATAAACAGGACTCCTCACTGTTAGGATTCCTCACTATTTCTCACTCTAGCAGCAGCAGATGTAGCAACAGTTTAAAAGACACTAAGCACAAATTTGGAAAATTCTTTCGGAACATGTAGACATAGGTCTGCTATCTAACAGACTTGGATTCAATTCCCACTAAGAATAGTGAGCATTACTTCAATATCTATTATATAAACAATACAGTGATAAACAATTGGGCGAGATGTTATTCAACAGGAGTTATAAATAAAAATAACTAGAAGACTTTTGAACTCCTCGCAGCTCAGCTAGCTCTTCTCCAAAGACACCTGGCATAAAGATACGTGTATTACACTTCCAGTACAGGGAAAAAATATAGGCTGTTTGAAAGCTCCATTCACCATGGGAAAGCTACCATCGCCAAGGTTAAAATGGCAGATTCTTACAACACTTCTAAAGCGATGGAAGCCACAAGCTGCCTCAAGGCGAACAGCCACACCCTATGCTCTTCTATGGTTAGCAAATAGGAAGAAGATTTTGAAGAAATAAGCCTGTGGCAGGACTGCAAGGAAGCAGCAGCAGGATTTATAGGACAGAGGCGACGAGATCCACCATTTGGGGCTCACCAGCCTCTGCAGGTGAAGTGCAAGGCTTCTACAGATGTTGAACAGGGAGAAGGTGGCTTAAGTCTCACAGGATAAATGTGGGACTTAAGTTTTCTGGACTCCCCACTTCCCTTCTCCCACAGTCACGAGCTCCAGAATACCAGCAGCATCATGCTGCTGCCAAAGAGCAGAGATGTCCACATCCAGCAGCTATACCACACAACTCAGCATCTCCTCTGCACCCCAAAGCCAGGAAACAACTCTGCCTCAACTACCACGCCTGAACTCTGTTTTCTCTTGGCAATTAAAAATGCAAGCAAGTCCATTAGCCACACTGAATCATTTTAAGGGAATTTTACGTGTGTGATACCTCACACCCAGTTTTAAATCCAAAATAGTAAAGAAATGCTTGTTATATAGTTCGGTTTAATTTAACCTTAATACCTATGCAGCTTATTTCCATTGCCAGTGATAAGTCTCCATTTTGTCAAAAGGAAATTCCTTCTGTCTCCAGCTGATAAAGAAACAGTGATCTTCAAAGTATATCCCAAATATTTAACTACACTCTCATGCTTTTGCAGACACATAACAGCACACAAAACTTGTGCACATCAATCCAGAATATCTTCTAACAGAGAATCAGGCTGTAATTAAGACTGCACATCATGACATGAGGAAGATTAGTGTGTTTGGCATGATATTCTCCTTATTAGCTGGAGGCAGAAACAAGTTCCTTGTCAGTGGAAACATACTGTGAGGGCATTAGGACACAGATAAAAGGTGTCTCGTTGTTGGCATTTATTTGTTTTTAACAGCTTGAAGGAAAGGGAGGAACACACAGTATCAACTGTAATTGCTTTTAAGGGTATTCCTTGTTGATGGAACACAAATATACAGCAGTCCAGATTTAGGCCATCCCCTTACCATCAAGGGCCTGGATTATAAACTTTTATCCCCACTCCGCAGCACCAGATGGTAGCTCACATACATTTCAATTATTTATTGAATAGGCACTTTGTTATACTAGGGTAATCCCACACTGCAGTAAGAACTACACACTGTTTTTATTGCGAGCTATACTTTTCATCAAGTCAGTAACCTTTTCACATTCAGTGAACACAATAAATAGAATTAAAAGAAGCAATTTTATAAACAATTGGATAATCGGCCTCTCCATCACACAGAAAATGACAACGCAGGGATCAATGAGTAAGACACAACCACCAGCAGTGCTATAGAAAAAGCATATCATTCTTTGGCCTGCCCCAAATCCTCTCCTCAACTTCAGTGCTCAAAGTACCGTTGTAGTCTGATCTATCACATTTAACAGTTTGTAGGTGCTCACTCGTTCAAGCCATCAGCTTGAAAACAAGAATATAAAACCAGACTGCACTTTGCAGAAGACGTACAAAGCTCCCACCACAAAACAAATAATCAATGTTCCCCAGGCTGCAGCCTTGCGGGGCAGATGTGATAAAGCGGTTAATTATTCAGTTGGCAATCGCATTACTGACGTCAATAGAAGAGTCCAGGAAGTGAATCCTCTTAGTTTGTTAGTGTATGACAAAGAGTGGTGGTCCCCACAGAAATTAAGGAAAACCAGCTGTCCCTACATGTTAGTGCTCTGGTCTATAGTGCTAAAGACACACATTTGCATTTACTGAAGTAAATCGGCCCCTCCCTCTCCCTTAGGAAATCCTTTGTTTTGTTTCTTTTTTTTTTTTTTTTTTGAGGGCTCTTTAAAAGCCTAATTAACTGTACATGCATGGAACAGCTGATAAACGGGACAATATACTCATGAGCAATGATCCCTCCTCCCTCCCCTCCAATTCTTATTCCATGGAGAAGTTAAGTCACCTCCGTCACACATTATTATTCATAACTTACTCAACTGAATAAACCAGTCAGCCACCATGGCCATTTTAACATAATTTCATTTAAGCATGCAGCAGGGAAGGATCTCTACTATCCACATACCTGTAGTCAATAGTCTTAGCTAAACAACACTGGACAGAAAACTTTTATCCTAGGCGTTATCACAAGTATCCACGTTTTGTCAGCACGCTCCGGATTATTGGAGGTTCTCATTAACAGGCTGCTTAACAGTAGGAAACCATTAAACAAAGCTGTTATAAAGGCTGCCTAGAATTGCTCTGTCCTTCGGGGGCATGCCCAAATTAAAAAGACTGCATGATGAACGGTAACTGTTGTTCCTTCAAGACACACACATACACGCCCTCTCTAGCAGCAACGAATCCGGCACAAGAGCAGCGTTTCAAAGCCTGAGCCTGCTGCTCTCCCCCTCCCCCAGGTAGGAAACCCTCCGAGGAGCACGGGATTAGCCTGACATTTCGGGTTAAGCCGAGCAGGGTTGCAAGCCAAGGACACTCCGGTGCTGCTCCTGCTGCCGGCTGCCAAGCGGTTCGCTTGGGACCGAGCGGAGCTGGGAGGAGACCTGCGAGGGGTCAAGGCCCGGCTGGCGGCGGGGGTGTTCCCCAGGGAGGCTCCGCATCCAGGGGCGGCGTCTCCCCACCCCGGCCCGGCCCGGCTGCAGACGGGAGCGGCGGCGGGGAGCGGACTCCCGGGGCCGGGCCGGGCCGCTCTCCCGGGGCAGCTCGCCGCCCCTCGCCCGGGGATCAGGGCGGCGGGGATCCCACCCCCCCCGACACATACCCCCGCTATCCGGGTCCCGTCCCTCCCCCTCACGGCCCCGGCCCGGCAACGTCGTCCCCCGTCCGTCCCCCTCCATTCCCGCGGCTCGTCCCCGTCCTCACCCCACTCGAGGAAGTCGGAGACGTATCGGTCGCGGCGGAGCGGCGAGTCGCGGCTGCACTCGGCGTAGACGCCGACCAGGAGGTCGAGCAGGGTCTCCACGCTCAGCACGCTGTCGTGCCGCTGCGGCCCGTCCAGCACCAGCTGCTCCAGCCGCTTCAGCCGCACCTTGGCCGACATGGTGCCGCGGCGGCGGGCGCAGGGCAGGGTAGTTCAAATGTGGTTTTTTTTTCTTTGGAGCAGAAGGGAAAGGGAAAGGATCATTGATTCTGCAGCTGGGTGAGCTCCTCATTGTGTCCAAAGCCTGTTGATAGCAGTGCTTCATCCACAAGCAATGTAACCCAGCAGAGTACTCCATTTGGGTTGTTAATATGCAGCTGAAGATGTTGTCCAGAGCATTGAGACTGAGCAAATAGACCTTACTTAGCAATTGAAGAAAAAGCACCTTGGATCAAGCTGGGGAAGGTACTCCCTGCACACGGTTGTTTCTCCATTAAAACCCTGCAGGGCAACTGATGTTGAGCCACCAAACCCAACAGCAGTAGCATTGAGGTCTGCAGGCACTTGCTCTTGTAGAGCTTGTGGATAACCATGCTTTGGTGACGATACACCTTCATGTTGCTGCCTGTACCCAATGTCCCATCTGGAGAGCAGGAGGGGTGCCAGTGACCCCATCCGTGCAGAGCACGGGCCTCCGGAAGGAGGATGAAATTTCGGCAGTGGCCATGCAGCTGTAGAAGGGTTTCTAAAGCAAGTGACGCCTGTTCGTAAAAAATATCCTATGGGTTATGAGTTTGCAATGCAAGCCTTTTGGTCTCGAAATTAATTCAGAGCTGAGCGAGGTTGTTAACGTGGGGAGGGGAAATTAATTTTGTGAAGGGTGAGAGACGACTGGGGAATTTGCTGGAGATGGGAAAAGAGATGGTTTGTGCTGAAGGTCTCCTGAGGAGGGGAATAAAGGTTGTTCTGAGGCTTTGTATCCCATGCAGTGAGAGAGCATCATTACCAGCCTCCAAAAATACTGTCTTCCAGGAGGGAAGGTATCTTCTGGACTGGGAGATGGAGACATGTCCCTTTGTTATTAGCTGCACAAGTGCTTTGTGAGAGCAACGCTGTTCTCCAGCACGTTGATGGTGCCGAGCAGGGAGGACAGGAGGGAGCTCCCACAGCATCCTGCGTTCAACCGGGGCTGCTGTGTCCCAAGGACCTGCCTGCGCTGAGGAGCTTCTTTAGTTGAGGCAGCTCCGGTGACGTTCTTCATCTGAACTGATGAAACAGTGGTGGATTCCCTTCTTCCCATGTGTTTTTCCCTGCCAGGAGCCAGAAAGTCAGTGATTTTCCCAGGGTAGATGGGGCAGCTGTTGCAGAGCTGTGAATCGAGCCAAAATTTCCCCCGTCACCATCCATTGCTTGAGTTGCTTCACATGCAAGAACATCTTTCCTCTTGGATTATTGTCATGGCTGATGCTACTACTTTAAACCCTCCAACACAGACAGCACTTAGAAAAATGTGGACAGTCAGAGCTGTCCCTAGTCCAGAAGGAGGGAAAAAAAAAGCAAAACTAGCTGCCAGAGCCTTAGGATCATCTGTCGGAGTAACAACACAGGCTGCCTGGTGCACAAGGGGTGGAAGGAGGTTGGTCTTATCAATATTTGGCCCCATGCCTAATGCAGGGATTAAAGCTGCTTTGCAGATGATACCGCTGCACTTGTGTGTGTACACACAGCTCCCTGGCTCTGAAGGAGAATTTGCCGTGATGGAGCCAGGCGGGGTGATGCCCTGAAATGGATGTACGACGGGCAGTATTTGCGGAGCACCGTTTCCTTGTAGGCGATACACTGAATTTCTCAGTACGTTTCTGCAGAGAAGGAGAGAGAGTTGCTCTTTCTTTCCCTCTCTTTACCTGGAACTGGGATGGCTTTTCGCAGCTAGCCGGGATGTTTTCAGCCTAGTTCTTGGAGTAAGTACAACACCCAGATAAAATATGTTTTTGTCTGTGGTTCATTGAGTAGTTACGATGTTTGGCCTTGAATCACAGAATAATCACATCCCTCACTTCTCCAAGCACCTAAGCATCACACTTAAAAAAAGAAACATCAGGAAGTAAGCAAGTTACTTAAAAGTAAATTAGTTTAATCTTTGTAGCCAAAACATTACATTCTTGCACCCTATTAGGAGCTGGATATGGCTTCCTAGGTAGTAAAAGTTCTTTTGATGTAACTCCGGTTGTGTCTTTTAAACATAGCGTATCTGATGGCATGTCTTTGTTTGAACTTTACTTTTTTTCTGTGCCTGTGTTTTGCTTTTTAAACAGATTTGCTGAATACTGGACATAGTGTATTTATGACCTTTGAAAACGGTGAATGTTTTGAAGGAGGAATTTTGGCTTCTTATAGGGACCTGTAGAGAGAGGCTTGTATTCACAGTTACAGTAATAGATTTTTTTTGTGGTGCTTTGATGAGTGAGAGGTGTTTATAGGCTTGATTCATAACTGAGTTGCTAAGGTTTTCCACGGAAATAACTTATTAAATCTGTGGCGCTCACCGAAACGATTGAAGTCTGTAGATTTGCTGTTCATCAAAGGCACCTCCTTTCCCGGACTCCAATACCTAACTCAGCATTTTACCTCTGGAGGATGCTCAGACCCGAAAGGGCTGTGCAGTGCAGGAGCTTGAGACGTGTTTTAGTAAGAAATAAAAAAAATAAAAAAAAAAAATCCCAAGACAAACTGGAAAGGAGGAGGAAGGAAAAATAAAATAAAAAAAAAAGCTTCAGGAAAAACATCCCCTGTCGTTTGGAGCTGCTGATGGTTAAACCTGGCTTTCTGGAACACTGCTTATTTGTGTGGATTTTACTTTGCTGCTCGAGAGCTGAAAAGTACATCCCTTTACT
>JANHGO010000042.1:16030193-16076766 GCA_024606505.1 Aquila spilogaster | reverse complement strand
TTTCTTCTTAATCTCACGCCGGGTATAATATATCAAAAGAACTTTGCCTCCCTCCTGTAAATTGGAGCGAGACAGTAGCTTCTCCATGGCACTGGTGTGTCCAGGTTCTCAGGTTCTCAGTCACCCCCAGGCAGTGGGTTTTTGTGGGACCATGGGCCCATGCAGTGACCACCTCAGCAGTGTGTACTTTCTAGTCCATGGGAAACACAGTATAGCAGGGGGCACCTCTGAACTCATATGGAAGACACTGCAAATTTTTTCTTCAAAAGGCACAGTCCATTGACTTCATTAAGGTCTTTGCTTTTAATTCCCTCGTTAATTAAAGTTCTCAGAGTTGGTGCTTCAGTTTCCTTTCTTACCAGGGCTCTGTTTGCAAATGTTCTCCATCTCCCCTGGCTTTAGTTACTCATCTGCCAAACACAAGGCCAGCCCTTTCCCACTTCACAGGGTATGGTGGACCTGAACTCACTGCTATTTATGAGATGTTGGATACTTCACTAATGGGCAGCTCAGAGATCAAATAAGTCAGCAAAAAATATGGTTTCAGTAAAATTCTCCCGGAGAGAGTCTGACCTGTATTAGCACTGCTGTATCACATCAGCGTTCAAAGCTACTGATGAATGAGACTTTGTGAGTCCATCATGGGAGTAATTTGTCCCTAAAAGCTACACAGGACTAAAAAGCCTCCCCAGTCAGGTGGTGATGCCACATGGTAATTGAGCATGCCCCTTTTGCATGGATCCTCTTCAGTAATTTACTGGGCTTCGCTAACTTTTATTTGAGCTTCCTACAAGGGCGGGGACCAATTCTGAATTTTAGAAAATACATAGAACTGGACAATCAGGCTCCAAGAGACCCTGTTTTGTGAGTTCCTTATACCAAGCTTTTTTTATCCTTCCCATTACTGAATGTTAAAATCCTCTGACAGCAGAAACATGCTGAAAGCGCTGGTTTCAAACACAGTAAACACTAAGATTTAGGTTGCACCTGAAAATATATCTGAAACTGTTTTTTAAACATAGCTGATAAGAGTCCTGTCCCTGATATGAGCTGATCAGGTAGCCACATTGTAATTGAAAAGGCTATGATGTCCTATGACATCGTATTTAGAACTATTTCCATTAATAGTTATATGGCCTGAGTGGCAGATTAATTAGTATGGTCTTTTCCAGTAGGGAATACAGATATAACCTCAAGACAAGCAAAGGTTTTCCTGTGTGTTTCCATCCATCTGTTTGGAATTGGTGTGATTTTGTTTCACTTTTGTCCACGTATTGCTGTCACCTGTACTAAAAAAAAAAAAAAAATCATGAATCTGAGAATATAAATTCAATAATATTATCATCATGACAATGCAAAAGTAATGTCGTATTAGTTTTGTGCTGCAAGGTCAGTATATTAAAAGCAGATGTGCTAATTCATCATGGCAGTGGATCTGTCACAATTGAAAAGCACTTCTGAGACTGAGGAAGTTACAGTAGAGACTGGTTCGATCCAACACCTTTAAGTAATAGATCTTCTTTGGATTGTGATTTTCTTCTACTTGGCAAAAAAAAAATAAATCTGGCAACTTCTGAAGAACGGGAAACGACTACTATACTCTGGACAATTAAAAGCAGAAGAAAACTACAGAAGTTATCCAAGCAAATACCAGAATATCTCTGTCAGTGTATTTAGTGATCATGTCAGCTCTTATAACTGCAGAAGTTTTGACTGCTATGAAACAAATAAATTTTGGGGAATTACACTGCACAGCTGAGATTTTGCTTCCTGGGAACAGTGTTTTATTGGTTCCATTTGAACATACTGTGGTGTGCAAATGATCACAGGTTTGGCAAGTCCTTTGCAAGGCTTTGCATTTATAAGGCCAGAAACAGATGTACGGATAATTTCAGAGATGTGCATCCTTTATATGGTTGCAGACAAATATTGTAGGGATGGGTACCTTAAAAAGAAAGATCAGATCTTTGAGTATCCTGGTTGTCTTTCTTTCAAAGAATGGATACTCTGCGTAGCAAATCCATGCTTTGCCAGCTGCAGTTTGCAGAGCAAAGGCCAAAAGCTGTATTAACATACACTTCCATGAAGCTATTGCTTGAAGATTCCGAGAATCTGAACAGGACTACCCCTGGCCTGGTGTCCTCCTGCAGGCCATCCCTCAGCCATCGGCAGAGCCGTGCCCTTGTACACATGGCATGGCTGGCTGCATGCCACCTTTGGCTTCCAGCTTGCAGCTGATCCCTCCAACCTGCCCACGCTGATACTTCCCAGACTTTGGCTCCCATTCAAGTGCTATAGCTCCAGCAAATCCTTTTATATTTTCCTGCTTTGAGTAGAGGTTGGAGTAATGCAAAGGGGGAGCCAGAAGTGTTTAAGTTTGTTCCTTTTCTCAAGGGAGAGTGTACAAAAAAGGCATTTCCGCAAGATCTTAACCTCAATTATAGATTACAAAGTGGATAACTCTGTATTTACCCATGCAGTCTCTCAGTAGACAACAATTAAAAGGTGAAATTACCAACAGCACAATGGCAGGTTGAGGGCCACTGTATCAGATCTTGTACAATTGCTTCTATTTGCTTAAAGAATATCATTGCTAATTTTTGTAAAATGAAGTATAATGTTGGTAAATAATCACACACTGTCAAACTACAAGCCATGGAAAATGCATGTGTGCTTACATCAGGCAGAATCCATTTTCAGTCATGTTTCTTGAAGACGTGTTTTGATGGACCTTCTGGGGCTGCAGTGCCTGACAGAAATGTGTGTGAGTGGACTAGAAGTAAATGATGAGAATTAAAATATGAAATAGATAATTAATTCTAATACTATGAGAAATTTTTAGAAAAAGTATGTTTCAAAGACAGAATTTGTTGTTCATATTCTTATGCTTTTCATATACAAAATAAACCTGCCGTTACCATTGCAGTTGCCATGCTCTTATACTCCACACTGTACCAGGTAGTGAGAAAAAGAGCCAAAAACACATACACAGAATAACAGATCATCTCTTTTTCCTGATGTCAGATTTACTGAATTAGTGGTTGAACATGGAGTTTATCTGATGGAGCTCATCCATTAGACATGAATTAAAATCTGTTAGTAAGATACAGACAAACCGTCCAAGGCCAGAGCACCCCTAAGACTATTTGGACATCTTTTTAGGAGGGTGTCATGACATTTCCATTTGCCCCTGCTCTGCAAGACAATCCCGTTCTTCATGATGCTATCCTAAATATATGACCCTTTCCTGAACCCTATGCATGTCTTTTCAAATGTGGATGTCATGATGTCGGTGAAGAATAATCTCTAACACAGGCAGCTGTGGTGGTCCTCTGTGGAATCTAAGCTCTTGTGATGGCTGAGGATTCCCTGCCACCAACGTGTGTTTTGTTCTTGGTTTCTTTGGCTGCACTCAGCTGGGTAGTCTATGATCTCTGTGTTTTAAGAGAACAGGGAGAGAGGAGCATCTCCCAGTGGGGTCCCAGCTGTGGAGATACTTACCTTAGGTGAAGTACTCTGCAGACGCCTTTTTCTTGTTTCGACCATAGGGTGAATCTGGGCCACTTAAATCAGGAGCCTACTTTTTAGCTAGTAAAAGCTAGTAAATACCATCCTGTATTACCATTGAGTTCAACAATATATCACCCCATCTCCATGTTTAGATTCCCTTTTAGAAGTGCTGTAGCTTTAGCACTGGAGGTTTCCCAAGCTACATGCCTTGATGAGTAATAAAGCACCCAACATACAAAATCCTGAAACCATCCGGGATAAAGTTTACACTCATCTGTGTCACTGTTTCAGGACAGGAAGCAAAAGTGATTCTGACTGTGCTTGGACTGTTAATCTGCTGGGAGATATTTTTTTTTTGTCTGTAAAATATCCACATTTTAAGCATAAAGATGTTTTTCAGCTCCAGTGCCTTGGATGTAGATGAATTCATTGCTGTGCACATATCAGTAAGTGGTAATACTCTATAAATGAACACACATAGGAGGGTTTTTCAAAAGCCCTTGCAGATGCTTTTTGTATATCTGCCTCTCTGATTTATTCCCTGCAGGTAAGTTGTGTGACTGTTCTCTGTATGAGCGTGATTGGATTTCTTCAGTCCTTGGCAACATCCCATCAACCTCTGCTATCTCTTGAGTTTCAGGCAAGTTTTTGCCGTTTGCCTTTTCAGGCAGAGTCACCTCAGCACAATCTCACAGTGCAGCCCATCTGGGCTTCTCTCACTTCTCCGATTTCCCTCCTTAACAGGATTGAAGTCAAGACACACTGAGGCAGAGGTTATTTCTAGTAATTCTGGTTGTCTTCAAGTCATGACAGCTTTGCCAACTTCCTCATCTTACATGCATGAAAAATCACTTTCTTTCACTGAGGATAAATTTCTATTTCTGATATAAACACTGTTTTGATTCATTTGCTTTGTACCACTATCTTCCTGTAAGCTGTTCCTTCCTGACTTTGGTCTGGGCAGTAGACGTGTTGCCAGAGGTTGCATTCTGATCTCCATCCCACTGATCTCTCTTTGTAGTTCTTTTGTCCTAGGGGAGTGGGAAAGGGAAGAAGGTACAGCAAAACAAATGTCATTACAGTTGCAAGTGCTGTTTACAGGTTTGCTGCTTATTTGAGCATCGTTGCGTTCCTGTCAAAACTGAGCTTTGTACGATATGTCCCTGGGACAATTGCTGATGGCCCTCTGATCTCGTTGTGGCATTTCAGAAGTCTCTCTGGCTGTGTTTTCAGAACCTGTCCTTGAATGCCTCAAGGGATGGGGCACCCACAGCTTCTGTGAGCAGCCTGTGCCGGGACCACACCACTCTCTCAGTGAAGAATTTCCCCTTTGCTACTAATCTAAATCTCCCCTCTTTTAGTTAAAAGCCATTCCCCCTTGTCCTATCATTCTCTACCCATATAAAAAGTTGATTTCTCTCCTGCTTATAACCTCCTTTCAAGTTCTGGAAGGTCGCAATAAGGTCTTCCCAGAATCTCTCTTCTCCCGACTGAACAAGCCCGGCTCCCTCAACCTTTCTTCATAGAAGAGGTACTCCAGCCTTCTGATCATCTTTGTGGCCTTCTTCTGGATCCACTCCAGCAGCTCCATGTCTTTCTTGTGCTGGGGGCCCCAGGCTTGGGCACAGTACTGCAGATGGGGCCTCACAAGGGCAGAGCAGAGGGGGACGATCACCTCCCTTGCCCTGCTGGCCACCCCTCTTTAACGTCCCTGAAGCACAGTTTTCTACAGGTTGGGAAAGTATACTGAGCAAACAGTGCAGCACGCTTTTCCTGTTCTGAATGAATGCTTTAGAAACCCATTCTAGGTGCTACTGAAGACAAGACAGATGGGCTTTGGGTTTAATCACTGGATTTTCCTTTCTCTTATGTTTTCATGTAGTTTGTCTTTAGCCAGAGCCATACTTTTGGTGGAATATAATGAACCTGCTTAACATTTACTGGATTCACAAATACTCTTCTTTAAAACAGTGCTATTACCAAGTAGCCAGGAGGGGTCATTGCTCTGGGATCACGGGATGTTCTGTTCAACTCTTACTGCTATGTACGGGGCAGCTGAATAAAAGCACTGAAAGGAGCCCATAAAAGTCTGGAAACGTGTATTGGTGTGATGCATCAAAGTACAATGAGAAGCTATTCTGAAAGTGTTTCTAAGCAGACTGAAATCGGCAGTACTGTAAAGTGTGCGAGAGAGATTTTGTAAGATCAACAGGCCAATTTTCTGTCCAAACAGGTTCAGATAAATTCATGTGACTGCTGAATAATTATACAGTGCTTATCTGACTGAACTTCCAGTCCCAAAGATTCAGCATTTCTGGACTGTTTGCTCAGCTACGGAAACCTTTGGTGAGACATTTTAATTGCAAGAGTGCAGGCAACATCAGCTGATAATATCTGCCATTTCCAGTCCCTGGTAGCTCATCTATCTTCCTGGGGCTCCAGTTTTTAACACTTTCCTTGTCCTTGCGGATGCCTTGTTCTTGTATTTAAAACAAGGGTTAGTAGTGGGCTGCTATGGAACAGTATTTCAAGATCACTGATCATACAATCATAGAATCATTAAGGTTGGAAAAGACCACTAAGATAAACTAGTCCTAATGTAATTGTGTATATTTGTAATAATAATAATAATAAAAAGCTTTAATTCAGTGAATACCACAAAAAGCATGCTATAATTAACATTATTTCCAAATTTAATAATACTACATTTAGTTTCAATTATGGCAAATAACAGTCTTTAATGCAATCATATATATTGCCATTGATAAATGATTTTATTACACCCTTATGCTGCTTGTGGAAAGATATGTTGGACACCTTCATGTTCATGGTGTAGTCTGATATTTGTAGGCTAAACAGCTTGAATCTTTACATATCATGACACTAAAACATAGATAAAATCTGATGGTTATCTTCCTTTTCACCTTTTCCTCACAGTGATGCTCCATTGCTCTCTATTCAAACACAAAAGTTTTCATCCTCAAGAAATCTCTAAGGTGTCCGCTTAAACTTGAAAGATGGAATAGGGTGTATACACACCTCTGACGCTGAGCAGTGCCTCAGCACTGCTGCAGAAATTGGCACTGTGGAGGGCAGAGTGTCTTTCCAGGCTATAGCCTGCGTGGGAATGCTGAGAGCCCCTTAGAGCAGCAGCAGGAGTTAACTCTGGAACAATTTCCTCCTAAATCATTTGGATTAAAAATGTTGGATTCATCACTTTGGATTTCCTAAATTGAATGCTGGAACCGTACAAGAAGTAATATCCCGAAGTTATGCAGCAAGTGGTATGGTTTGGCATCCCACACAGAGTAGGGCGTGACTGGGAAACACTTGTGAGATGGTTTAAAGGTGAGAAAGTCACGACCAGTGCTGAGGGCGTGGGAGGAGTTATGGCAGAGCCAGGCTGGAGTGGAGTGCTGCGCTCATGGCATGTCCTCCTGCTGTGTTGGGCTGCAGTGCTGTCCCTACTGGTCCCCTGCACCCCTCGAAGCAGATGGGTGCAAGATTTGGATTTGGTAGCTTGTTGGATTTGATGTGGCGCAGGGAAAGTGATAGAAGGAAAGCACAGTTGCTCACATTTGCAGTGTCACAGGGGTCAGACGACTGCTTCTGACCAAGTGCCAGATCCTGCACTTCGGTCACAACAACCCCATGCAATGCTACAGGTTTGGGGCTGGAAAGCTGTATAGAGGAAAAGGATCTGGGTATGTTAGTGGGCACCCAACTGAACATGAGCCAGCAATGTGCCCAGGTGGCCAAGAAGGCCAGAGGCATCCTGTCTTGTATCAGAAACAGTGTAGGCAGCAGGAACAGGAAGGTGATCGTCCCTCTGTACTCAGCAATGGTGAGGCTGCACCTTGAGTACTGTGTTCAGTTTTGGGTCCAGACCTTGTCCAGAGAAGGGCAATGAAGCTGTTTAGGGTCTGGAGCACAAGACTTATGGAGAGAGGCTGCAGGAGCTGGGATTGTTTAGTGTGGAGAAGAGGAGGCTCAGGGAAGACCTTATCTGTCTGAAAGGAGGTTGTGGCAAGGTGGGGGTTGGCCTCTTATTCCAGATATTTAAGTGATAGGATGAAAGATAATGGCCTCAAGTTGTGCCAGAGGAGTTTCAGCTTGGATATTAGGAAAAATGCCTTCTCTGACAGTGTGACACTGGAACAGGCTGCCCAGGGAAGTGATGGAGTCACCGTCCCTGGAGGTGTTTGAGAACCGTACAGATGTGGCACCGAGGGACACGGTCAGTGGGCATGGTGGGGATGGGTTGGTGGTTGGACTAGAGGACCTTAGTGGTCTTTTCCAGCCTTAATGATTCTATGATTTTTGTTGAGTCAACATGAACACCTTCAGTGCTCTTCAGTGGTGCTGCAGCAGTTTTGCTGCTGGGGGAACAGGGTGCAGGGGGTGCAGCAGGGCCACGTGGAGGGGCACGGTGTCACCCTGTCCTCAGCTGTGCTGCAGTCAGAAGCTGGAGTCACTGGCTACACCATGGAAAGTTCTCCACATGCATTAAAATTCTTCAGGCAGCGTTTGATAAAAGAAAGCTGCAATCTTGCTATAAGGTTTGTGGCCAATGCACTACTGAGTCATGGAGAGTTCAAAATATTTTGACGTTAAGAGCTTTGGAATTTTCTTTGCTTCCATGGCTTGAGATGGACACAGACCAGTGAGCTTCCTCCGCATGCTGCAGGAGCCATTTACTTGATAAGGGTTTTTGGGGCAATGCAGAGTGATGGAAATGATTTCCAGCTTTACTCTTTCCTGATTATTATTTTTCAAAATACGTTCTATGATTATTAAAGCAGTAACTACATATATTAATAACTATAGCAGTGAATAACTACCTATGATGTAGTACATACATAATACAATTTTAGAAGATGTCTTAAAGCTTTCTGACAGTATGTCTGATATTCTTACTTGCGCGGTTGCTATTTTACCTTCAAATTACAGCAAAAATAAGATCTGTTTAGAGTCACGATTTGTCATTCCAACTGAAATTAGTCATTGGTCATCAAGACACTAATCAAATTACCTATTTCTAAAGAACTAATTTAATTTTACTAATACAGATGAGTAGTTGTTAACTCCACCAAACTCTTCAACAAATTCAGAAACTTTGTCTGAGTTGGATTCACCCTACCCAACGTCAGCACTCTGCTGGCGGGTGTCTCACCCAGCTGCCGTCAGCGCAGAAGGACACGTTGCTGAGGGATGCCCACCCTGCTTAGAATCATAGAACAACAGAATACCCCCAGTTGGAAGGGACTCACAAGGACTACTGAACCCAACTCCTGGCTCCATGCAGCACCACCCAAAACTCAAACCATATTTCTGAGAGCACTGTCCGAACATTTCTTGAACTCTGCCTTGCCTCAGAGCTCCATTGTATGAGTGGTTAACTCACTGTACAGTGCCCATTTCTCTTTAAGGACTCAAGATCTGGGCAAGTTTAAAGAGACCCCAAAATCAGGCACCTTGGACCCTGCAGTCCCATCCTGTGAGAAGCTGTTATGTACCAATCAGCAGTGGGCAGCCACCGTGGGTCAGAGCAGGATCCCATGGCACCGGTGGGCTGTTTGCTGCGGTGTGTTGTTCAGGCACAGAAATGTAACACAATAAGACTCAGGACGGTCGCTCAGACAGCCATGGGTACACAGGGCCACCCCGGCAACGAGCGCAGAGTGACAATTTCACTGCTGCCACTCGGCAGCCCTGGGCAGGTAACCCTCGAGGTGTACTTATTTAGTGGGGACAATGTCTGAGCCTGTGGCACTGATTTGACATGTCCGGATGCTCCAAACCTTCTTAAAACCTTCTTCCACGCTTCCTCGGCGCTGGGTCGGGCAGCACTCCCGCTGAGCAGATCCAGTCTGGGACCCCCCCGATGCCACAGGGGCGCGGTACGCTTCCTCCCACCCCGTGTCCCCCTCCCCTGACGCCCACGGACAGCCACATCGGGGACCCCCGGGGCGAGAGAGTACCCCCGAGCGGGATTAGCTTCACTGCCGGTGCCCCTGCTGCGAGGGACGGCGGCGGCGCCCGGCCACGCCCACCACGCAGCGTCCGCGCGCTCCGACGTGGGCAGGGCCGCGCGAAGCCGCGCAGGAAGATTGGGACGAGCGCCGCACCGTAGCGGCGGCGGGCGGGAGGGGGGACGGGGCCGGGACGGGGCCTACCCGCTCCGTGCAGCGCCTCGGCAGATTCGCCGCGGAGGGCGTGAGGGGCGGAGGCAGCGCGGGCTGCGCGTTCCCAGCCGCACTTTCGTCCCCCAGCCTGTGCCACCCCGACAGGGTTTCGGGGGCCAGGTCTCCTCCCCGCCCGCCCGGCCGGCCGGGACCGCGGCGCTCTGGAGGCCGGGTAGCCTGGCCCGAGCCACCCCGGCCCGTAGCAGGCTGTGCCAGGCCGTGGCTTCCCTCGAAGGACAGGGGTGACCCCGGGGGCCGCCATCCCCACAGGCCTTTGCGGGCTGCTGCCAGCCCAGCGCCGATGTCGAGCTCGGGAGGCTTCTCCGGCCGCGGCTGGAGCAGAGCTTCCCCTTTCCCTGCCTTGGCCGCAGTTCCCTGCTGTCTGGCCAGACTTGCTTCGGTGGAGCCCCTGGCAACAGGCGCGGGGCTGGCAGGGTAGGCAAGGCCTCACACCACGACATGGCATCTGGAAGCTGTGGCTTTCTGCACTTTTCAAAACCTACCTGGTGATAGGGCTTTATTTCAAAGCAGTGGCAGCAGCAGCTAGCTTGGGCAAATAGAGCCATGTGCATTAACAGCTGCTGTTCACGCTCCCTTGAAGGAGAAGGGAGCTGGGTGTAAGGCACTCAGACTTTTTGCTGTGCTTTTTTTTTTATTTTTGCATTACAACTTAGTCTGAGAACTGTTCTCTCCAGAGGCTGCAAGCACCTTAAGGCAAGATGCTGAGTAGCTTGAGATGGGAGTTTACCTCTCTAGGAATGCAGACAGTCAGGTCCTGATGCAAAGCTGAACTGGGAAAGATGCCTTTTCCTTGCTCGTCTCCCCTGCAGAGTAGATGGAGCGCTGTGTGCTGAAAATCATCACACCGGAAAGAGAGCCAGCTGGGTGCTGGTTCTGTAGAGCTGGGAAAACCCCTGCCCCCAGGAGCTGGAGCTAGACAGGGGTTTGCACCGTGGTAGCTGCAGTTGCCAGGGGTCCTCCACAATCAGACATGACATGTCAGTCGTCATTGAAAGACCATAATGTTCTCAACCATCACCTTCAGGGCCAGTGGCTATGCCAAACCTGACCAGTGCTGCATACAGGGAGCTGCCCTTTTCAAAAGGGCAAGAGCATAACCAGACAGAGCTAGAAGGAGTATTGCGTAGCGGAAAGTATTGCTCCCAACATGACAGAGAGGTCCAGCAAATGATTACAGAAATACTTGTTTCTGGGAGCCCTTGGCCCTCAAGCATGTCTGATAGGTATCTCTTTGACACCAAATACCTGTTAGAGAGCTATTCAGGTCGTAATAATACTGTGCTGTGCATTTGGACCTGCTACCTGGATCAAGAGGTACGGCTGTGTTGGGACCTGTTAATTCTAAAAAGTGCAATTCGATAGAAGATCCCATGAATCATACTTTTATACTGAGAACCTATAATTTCAAAACAAAGAAAACCCACAGTGGACTAAAATAGTTTTGTTCTGTTTTCTTTTTCCTAAATTACTTCTATCTCTTTGTACTTCCTTCTGCAAACATCCACTTGAAAAAAATATTTCACAGTGTATCTTGAAGTTTTCATTGTTTCTCTGTGTTCCTCCGTGGTTACAGTTGTTTCATCTGACCTCAAACTGTTTAATATCACAGATACATTCATTTGCAGGATCCTTAGCATTTTAACAATCCCAATTGTTTTTCTGGTGCTGTTGCTTTATTTTAAAGTAGAGTTTAACATTTTCCGCTTATTACCACTTTGGAGACTCATTTTTGGGCAGTTGACCAGAGTAATGGCTAGGGAGAACAGAGTTTTAAAGATCCTGTTACAATATCTATCTTTCCCCTTCTTATCTGTTCCTGCAGATGGTGATTATCACCACCTCCTTCAGCAAGGAAGAGATTATAAAGGAAACTGCAGCTGGATGAAGAAATAGCCATTTTCTGCCTACCAATCACTCTAATGTTTCCATTTTCCTCAGTCTGTTTTACATTAGTAGAATACAGGGATTTCAAGAGCAATTCCTGACTTACACCAGTCACAGGGAAGAATCAGGTCCTGTGCTGGGAAAACGACAGATGGGTGACAGATGATATTGAAGCCTGCTTTAACAACTATGGAAGGTTTAGTATATCAGACCAGCACATGCAGGATTATTTATGAGCGATACTGTAGGTATTCCAGAATTAGTTCAAAGATTTCAAAAACTCTTGCAAAGAGTTAAAAGCCTTGTGTATTGTGAATAATGCTGGGTTTTCACAGCAACATTTTCAGTTACGAAAAACCTACCTAGTTGAAAAGTGACATTTGGTATACATACTAAAAAATGTATGTAAGCTTGAAAATGTAGCTGAAGGTATTCTGCTTCTGTTACTCATCTGTGCCAATTCCATATACTAACAATAAATGTGGTCTGGCTAAAATGAATTAAATGATCCATCTTAACAGTTCCCTTTTCCTGTGGCATATTTCAGTGGAAAAATACATCCCCTTTTTCTGGGACTGATCTGATTTTAAAAATCCTCTCTTTTTTTGTGAGAAAAAAAAGTAAGTGAATGGGTTCTCACTTATATATTTTCTGGAATCATTGTAGAGCCACAGAACTGAAGGCACAAAGTCCATATGGCTACTGGAAAGTTTTTTCAGATCCAATCAACTTAGGTCTCCTTTTTTTTTTTTTTTTTTTGTTTTGTTTTTGGCTGTACTCCAAGTAACTTAGTAACTAGTAGAGGGAGAAATTCTGTTACAGAATTTTGATGGCAACAGGAAATAGCTGTGTCACCACTTTATGACTTCAGGAAAATCCACCCACAGATCATTTTGGAATTGAGAAGAATGAAGAAATATGAAGAGTATGGACAGAAATTGCAAACATAGCTCATTGACAATGAAGACCCCCATGCTAAAAAAAAAAAAAAGCGAAGATGTGGCAAATATTTACTTTGTCACAGTCAGACAGATAATTCTAGAAAAAGAGAAAAAAGCATCAAGTTTCGATCTTTTATTTGCTTTTTGGTTTAATCGTTTTTACATTAATAAGCAAGGGGAGACTCTGAACAGCTAGAAAACCTAGCTAGAAGACCTAAATATATTCTACTCATTAAGGAAATGAGCTGAAATTTCTAACTGAGAGGGGAGCTGACTAATGTGCAGCAAGGGAGGAGTTTTCTAAGGATTCAGAATGCAAAATATAATTAAGTTGAAATCAGGAAATCTCATAGTAATGAGTTCCAAAGGTAGAATATAAGAAAGAGTTAAACATGCTTAAAAGCAACATGACTGGTTTATATCTTGTTGTTATCATAGACTTTCCTTCCTGGAATTATTTTTTAGGAAACTGTCACCTTTCCAGCTCTGTTTGTATTTGGCAATATTCTAAAAAATTCCTTCTTGCCAAAAGCAGTGTAAATCTACAGCTGTCATCCATACTGGGAGCCAAAAATAGTCTATCAGTGGGGGCTGTCTTTGATGACCTTGCATCATGTAAGTTTGAGCATTGAGCTAATGTACTCAGTATTAAAAACAACAGCAGCTAGGTCACCATTGGTGTGATGTTAGCCATGGTGGGAAGTACCCGGAAAATTTCTCGAAGACAAGGTCTCTTCTCTTTTGGTGATGAATGCTAGAACTCTGCTTCAGCTTCCAGGGAGCTCTGTCTGCCTCAGCTCACTGGTAATGCACTAGCTGAGCAAGGAAGTTTCACAAATGCTCTTGTCTTTGCACATGATGATGAGTGAAGTGGGAGGAAAGAAAGGGCAGTTGTTCACGGAGAAATGCTGGGAAGGGCTAAGACTCTAGTCATTTCCAATTTTCATTTTCCAAATGCTTTCTCATAACAATAATAATAAAAAAAAAAGCAGCAAAGCCATTTGGCAGGCTACCTTCTGTTAAGTGCATTCTGGCATTAAGTGCATTTGTTGACAGTTCTTCTGTTTTGCTTTTGTGAGTATCTAGATTTTGGTGATGGTATAACCCAACATTTTGAACTGAAGGTGAGGCAAACTGGGATACGAAACGATTTTGCACTTGGTGCATGCTTTCTTAAAGAGAAAAAAACCTAAAGAAGCAAAAAATCTTTAGGTGTATTAGTAGAGACATTTAGGGATATTATCACTTCTGACTCATTTGCTTTGCAGGATTTAGCAAGTGGAGTGCCATCATAGGCAAAGAAACCATGCTAATCCCTCACTTCTTCCAGTCTAGATGCAGCAGGTTCCCAAACACATTGGTTTTTACTTCAGTATTTTTTCTTACTCCTATAGTTTTCTTACTCAATAATTTATGCCTATTTAAAGTTCACCTGAAAGAAGGGAACTTGCCTCCCTGCTGCTGTTTCAGGAAACCGTCAGTCTTATTGATCAGTATGTTTCCTGATTACAGGCAGTTTAACACAAGGAGCCTGAAATGGATCACATCAAATTAACGGGCTTCCCATTCCATTCACGCTTTGAGAGCCGCATTAACTGAAGTGGGCAGCTGCTTCCATCAAAATTATTACGAGGCCACTTGTTCTTTTTTTTTTCCAGAATTTGTCTGAAAAATGACTGAAGTGTAGGAAACTAGGGGTTTAGATGAGGTCATTGTCATGGACATCTGGAACAGAATGTCATCACCACATTTAGGCAACACAAGAGCTCATTTTTATTTCAGTTCTGATTTGAAGTCCACAATATCCTAAGGAAAGCATTGGCTTAATGATCCAGTCTGTTCAGGCACACGGCAGTGTTGAAAGAGTGACAAAACAAAACATACCTCCCCCCCTTAGGCTCATGCTACTTCAGGGGTCTTAAAGGAGATGGAAGCAGTGGTACAGAGTTGATATTAAAGAACCCAAATACTCTTTAAAATTATGGCATCTTGCAAGTAGCAGTACCACGTCTTGCTCTCTGTGCAGCTGCCATTTTGTCATTTAATAGTGTTGTGTTACTGCAACTTCACATCTGCCAGACTCAGTCAGATCAATCTTTGTACGAAGTGTGAAAAGCATCATGTTGCTAGAGGCAATTTTTTCGCTTGAGTTGATGCTAGACTAAGATTATCCGATTTTGTTTTGTGGGCTTTTTTATTTTTTGCTAGGTACTCTGGCACTCTGGTTCAGCCAAGCTGACAGTAGTACTGTTCGTTGCAGAGAATAAGATGAGTTTTAGGTGATACGTGCAAAAAATAGAAAGGAAATGTGTTCCTTTTCTTGGCTAATCTGTAGGATTAGTTCTCTTGGGTTGCTGAGAGTAGCAGTGTTATTCATATTATATTTTATATTAATACTGCATTTTATTAATTTTTTTATGTCTTGAGAGGAATGACTGGAGATGAAAAATAAAACTTCTCCAGTCTTCTCTCTTGAACCTTTAAAAATCTGTCACTGACTTTAACAGGAGTGTTCCCATGGAGATAAGCACAACTAAGTCTACCTACAAGGAAAAGAAATAATCTGCTTTGAATGAAATATTTTTGCATTTTAAGTGATGTTACTTTAATACACACTTCTTTCTTCTATGACAAAGTGCTCTTTGATTTTCAGAAACTATATAATCAAAATAAAAAGCAAGTTCTATTGTATTCTCTTCCCTGGTTCCCTCTCCACAATGGACAATCCATAGATAATAATTGTGTGGCAATTAGAAGTTGAAATCAGAAAATATTCCAATCTATTTCTAAGATACATTCAGGAAAAATACAGCTGTACAGTGCCCTAAAAGCAGCAGGAGATATTGTGCAGAAAATAATTTTACTTCTTCAGTAATGACGACCTGGCAAACCATTCTCAGCTGATGGTTCTTTATTATAAATTTCCAAGCACTGTTCAGAAAGGCAGAGGTGAGACCAAAATGGCTTCAATTTATTCACAGTATCCTGGGACAGTGAAAAAATAACTGTACCAACTTCAGCATCAAATATCCTGAAAGGCTGCTCCTGATAATTCTCACTTTTCTGTTCGAACAGAACCTCTTCCAAAAACAAAGTGATTTTTCTGACAATGTGCAAAAAAGACATTTTGCTCCTATTCATTTGCTCCGAACAAAGATTGTACCCAAGCTCCAGGTTGATCTTGGCTGCACCATTACATATCCAGAGGCACTCAGTCTGGATTTACACAAACGCGACTATCTTTGGCTTCTGCCTTACCCCATCTCAGCAGAGCTTCGCAGAAGCACTCGGTCTTACATGTTATGCCAGCAATTACCAAGATTTGTAACAACATTGACAGCAATTCAGAAGAGACCTGAACTTCACAGCACTGCAGGCAAGTGTGAATGCTACCCCTGCCTGACTCCCCTTCTCCCAGCCACTGCCAGTCCCCCACCCCATGGGAAATACTTGATGCCCCCCCTTCCCACCTTCCTGCTGGGGGCTGGCTCCCTGTCATCCTTCATGTTGACCCCCTTCTCTTCGGGACTAGCGATGAGCTACTCATCGTCCGGTAGCAGATGCTGCAGGAGTGGGTGGTGGCACCCAGCTGGACTCTTCAGAGGTCTGGGGAGATCATGCAGTCTGCAGGTATCAAGGGGAAGGGCAGACAAAAAGCCAGGGAGGACCCTGAAGAGCTGGATATGTACCTGCTGATTTGGGGTTGGGGGCTGAATGGTGGCTGGCGGTGCTCCTGGGAGGGCATTCACCTGCCCTTGGAAGGAGTAGCAGCAAGCCTCACTCTTCCACCTTCAGTGAAGAAGGAAAGGACAACTGCTGGCCCTGCACAGGTCTCCAGCTGGCTCCATAGTTGCCAGCCCTCAACCACTCCTGGCAATAAAAAGTTATCTGCAGTCCCCACTCTTTTATCTTGTTTTCTTTTTAGCTCTGTATAGTTGTCTCCATACAATGTTGAAATGATCCGCACATTTCAGAACAACTTGAAGTTTTGAAAATCAAATCTGCGGTGAACTGCTTCAGTTGTGATTTCAACTTTGCAGACAAGATGAACCGCGACGTTACAGGTGTGGGTGCAATTCCTACTAACATGGGGGGTAGAGACTGCATCTGCTAGTGCGTGAGACAGTCAAACATACACTTTATGGCATCACACATGTTTTATCTAAGCCCTGTTTTCAGTGACAAAAGACCAGGCAGTAATTACTACATGGTGCCAAGAGGCTGTAGACCCAGGCGAGGAGGTCCTCCAACCAGCAAGCACCAAGGGAGGAGCAGCAAGGAGGGATTCCTCAAGTAGGCTTGGGTTCAGAGAGCTGCTTCCCTGCCGTGAGATATAAGGGCAGATGTATGGTGTAAGAGGAAGCAGCTGCTGTGATTATGACTTGTTGTTCTGAGTCTGTTAGCTGTGACGGGGAAACGGGGACTTTTCTGAGTGCAGAAATGAAGAATCTACAGTCGTCATTGCCACAGGCTGAGTGCTCAGGCTGGACAACCCAGATTAGCATGAAGGTGTGATTCCTCTTTCTGAGAGGATCACCTCGAATACTGTGTGTAGTTCTGGGCCCCACAATTTAAGAAGGATGTTAAGGTCCCTGAACGCATCCAGAAGAGGGCAAAAAAGCTGGTGAAAGGGCTGGAAGGAATGCCATATGAGGAGCGGCTAAGGACTTTGGGCTTGTCTCATTTGGAGAAAAGGAGGCTGAGGGGCAACCTTATTGTATTCTACAGCTTCCTGAGGAGGGGAAGTGGAGAGGGAGGTGCTGATCTCTTCTCCCTGGTATCCAGTGATGGGATGCATGAGAATGACTCAAAGCTGCACCAGGGAAGTTTAGGCTGGAGATTAGGAAGCATTTCTTTACCGAGTGGGTGGTCAAACACTGGAACAGGCTTCTTAGAGAGGTGGTCCATGCCCCAAGCCTGTCAGTCTTTAAGCAGCATTTGGACAATGCCCTTAATAAAATGCTTTGACTTGGTCAGCCCTTAAGTGGTCAGGCAGTTGGACTAGCTGATTGTTGTAGGTCCCTTTCAACTGAAATATTCTGTTTTCTGATCTGTTCTATTCTGTTATATTCTATTCTAAATGGATACTGCTTCTGTTCCTGACATTAAGCAGGAGGGGGGGTAGATCCTCAGCTACAGTAAATTGTCATGACTTCATTGAAGTCAATAGCAAATTGCAGAGACTCACTGTCAATAACTGAACTCCCCAGGGCTGATCTTCAGTTGGTAGAAATGGTCATAACTTCATTGAAAGCCACTGATGTCCAGCTGACCCTGAGGTTTTGCTATTGATTATGCTGGGAGTAGGTCAAGATCTAAATTTAATTTTGTGATGGTCCAGGAACAGGATACATTATTTCAAAGCATCCATCATTACTGCAATTAATTGGTGCCTGTCCTGGGTAAGGCTGTGTCTTTCAATCATTGAAATGCTGCTTGCCAATCTATGATTTGCCCTGCAGATGTGAAAATCTGCACTGACATAATATATGTAAAGCAGAAGGGGTTTGACTATTTCAGGTTTCATTTAGGTGTGTAGCCTATGGTTGCCTCAGGTAACACTGAGGTACTACTTAATCATGATAACATGATTAGGATGCAAATCCACATGCCTAATTCAAATACATTTGTTCTCTGAACCATCCAGCTGGGTGTAGTTTCTAAGAGTAAATGCAAAGTACTTGCAGCAGGCTTCAGCTCAAGCAGAATCTCAGGGACAGCTTCCAAATGTAATCACTCATTGTCATAGTAGAAAGTTGAGGTCACCTTTTTAAAAGTGCTGGGAGTCCAGGTGTTACACATGATCTTCACTGCTTGTATTACAGAATCACAGATCACAGAATGGTTGGGGTTGGAAGAGGCCTCTGTAGGTCATCTGGTCCAACCCCCCTGCTCAAGCAGGGTCACCTAGACCCAGTTGCCCGGGACCATGGGCAGTATCTCCAGGGATGAGAGAATCATAGAATGGTTTGGGTTCGAAGGGACCTTAAAGATCATCTAGTTCCAAGCCCTCTGCCATGGGCAGGGACACATTCCACGAGACCAGATTGCTCAAAGCTCCCAATATTTCCAGGGATGGAGACTCCACAACCTCCCTGGGTAACCTGTACCAGTGCTTGGTCACCCTCATAGAGAAAAAGTGTTTCTTGATGTTCAGATGGAAACTCCCAGGTTTCTGTTTGTGCCCACTGCCTCTTCTCCTGTCACTGGGCACCACTGAAAAGAGCCTGGCTCTGTCCTCTTTGCACTCCCCCTTCAGGTATTTATGTATGTTGATAAGATCCCCCCAGAGCCTTCTCTTCTCCAGGTTGAACAGTCCCAGCTCTCTGAGCCTTTCCTCATAAGAGAGATGCTCTAGTCCCTTAATTATCTTAGTGGCCCTTCACTGGTCTCTCTCCACTATGTCCATGTCTGCCTTGTACTGGGGAGCCCAGAACTGGACACAGTGCTCCAGATATGGCCTCACCTGTGTTGAGTAGAGGGGAAGGATCACTCTCAACCTCCTGGCAACATTCCTCCTACCGCAGCCCAGGGTACCTTTGCCCTTCTTTGTCACAAAGACACATTGCTGGCTCATCTAACTGCCACCTTTTCTGGGGAAAACAGGCTTTGTGCAGGAGTAGAGAGGGTATCACCCCTCAAGCCAAGCCTCACAGAGAACCTCCTGAGACACTGCTCAGCAGGGCTGATACAGTCTCTCCTCTGAACATAACAAAGACTGCTCTAAGCTAACAAATGGACCTACCTTGTCAGGTCCTCACTAGTCATGTCCACACATCTATCTTGCTCCAAAACTATCTGGTGTGTTACTACTGAGAAAGCCTCCTTGCGGACCAGCCACCACTGAACAGGCTGATGTGCAGATCCCATTGTGGGATCCTGCTGGACCCCTAGCAAAGCACGAGGATGGCCTTGGCTGGTGGCACACACAGGAACATGGGGCAGCAACCCAAGGTTTGAGCCACACTGAGCCCTGGGTGGAAACCTATCCCAGGATTTTGACCCTGATGTCATGTAGGCAGACTCATGTATCTAAAGTACCTTGTAGCAGCCTCCGACTTGCCAAGATGCAGCCTGGTCAGATTGGCCATTGCCCCTCTAGCATTACTGGTGTTGCTGTGAGTAGCTGTCCTGCCTGTGTGGGACAGGCCGTGACATTGGCAGTGGATTTGGCAGTGTTAGGTTTACAGTTGGACTCGATCTTAAAGGTCTTTTCCAACCTAAATCATTCTATGATTCTATGATTCTGTGATTCTAATGCAGTTGGCATGCGGTCTCCGGTCCTGTTCTGCCTGCACCTCCTCCTGCCTACTGCATTTCCCCTTGAGAATAACTCCTGAGGCTACAGTGAAGGTTTGCTTCATTTTCACTACCTTGAGGCAGGGCTGTGGGCCTCATTCATTACAAAGTATGAGCTCTAATGGTGTTTTAATGGCCCTTTCTAGTTAGCGTATGACCATGCAGAAGGGCTTTTGTATTCCCATGGGCACACAGCTAAACCTCTAATAGTTTTGCTTGCAGACTGCTTCCCCCATCATGCTGAAGGAGAGTGGCCAGATTAAGAAGCCTGGTCCTTTAGACTGCAGGCTGGGCATATGCTTAATATCTCTTTCCTATAAAAGCCCTGATTTGCAAGAAACTCAAATACACTTTGGGAAAGCACCATTTATAATATGTGCAAATGACTTACGATGGAAAAGGACTAGAAACTTGGAACGTGGAATGTTTTGATCTTATGCAGTTCAGGCCACCTCCAAAATACAGCATTGCAACCAGAGGAGTGTCACAGCCATGCAAAAGTTGAGAGAGCTGGAAGACTGTCTTTTAAAAATGAGCAAACCCACTGTTTTGTAGCAGAAGCAAGCCAGCTAGATATGCAGTGTAAGCATGTATTATGATAAGCCTCAGTTATTAGCAGTCACTGGTTTGGAAGCCGTCAGTGAATAAATTTGCTGTTTCAGGATAAAAAAGAGAGCACGGTATCTGCTTCGTCAGTAGTCACTGCAGAAGTGAATGACGAAATAATAGGAACAGTCCATGAAGGACTGTACTGATGCATGCTGGTTTTCTCAAGTTTGATGTAAGAAATGGGCAAGAGAGCTACAGTGCTAAAACAGAGGAAGAAACCAATCACATGGTAAAACCGTCTTTGGGCTATGAGTAGTTATAAGGGAAGGAGATCAGCTAACTGTGCCACATTTAAAGATACGGCTGTGCAGAACTCCGGAGATCAGGTCACTGTTAATCATGTCAATCAGTTAGTCAGTATTGATCCAGGATGGAGAGGGCACATGAGCAGCTGAACTAAGGAACCTTTTTCCATCGGATCTGTGCCCTGTGCACTAACGCTCGTTCCTCCACTCGTCTTCTGTATCATTTCGACAGCAGCATCCTCAGATCTGCTCTGCATCCAGCTCTCCAGTCCCGTTCCCACCTTTCCCGCTCATGCTTCCCGTGTCCCTGTCCTCCAGCCCTGCAGCATGCCAAAGTGTTTACAACTTCCTTCTGGCTAATCACAGTATTTCCAGTTCCCCTCTTGTTTCCCACCCACCTCTTGTGGGCTCTCAACCAAGTGCCGGGAGCATCCTGGCTGTGTTTGTTGCCAGACCTGGTAGGTAAGGGCTGGAGGCAGCCTTGCCTTTCTCTCTGGGAGGGTACAAATGCAGCATCTCTCTCCTCTATTAAATCATCCATTTGCACAGAACTTGCAGGAAGACAGCGTCTTTGCTATTTCTGTGCTTTTGCCAAATTTGGTAGAAATCGGGTTCAGTAGTTACTGGTGCAGGGAGAACACCAGACACATAACCAGAAGACAGGCTGCTAAGTATATCAGAAAAGACCAGAACACCAGGCGCCTGAGGAGCTCTGACTGTGACTTGTAAGAATGCCGATAGCAGAAATACCTGCATGATGAAGCAGCAGATGAAGAACAGCCATAGAAATACCCCGGAGGCTTTGAGGAACCTAAATCTAGATAGGGACGTCACTGAAATGCTAAGAGTTTGAGGTTTTGACTAAGTGTTGTATGAGAGTTATGAAAGATGTTGGTATCTACAAGATAACATGAGGAAGATGACACAAAAGCAGCTGAGGATTAACATGCAGCGTGATGGACTGTTTGCATTCATAATCCAACTCAGTCTCTTGCAGAGGGTTGTGATATTGCTGAAAGTGGGTACAAAAAGCTGTTAGGATGAAGCAAAAGATATTTCTTTTGTGGCTTGCCGGACACGATGGGGCAGAGTGGAAGTCCTAACAGCATGTGAGCATTTTACAAAAGTGGCAGTGAAAGGAAGATAGCAAGTGGGAGTGAGTCCAATAAAGAACAAAAATGGGAGCTTTTAGTTCTAAAGAATTCAATTGCAGAAAGGCAGAGGAACACTTTAATGAGCTCCTTAACAGAGAGGTGGGCAAAGGTGAAGAGTAAGTGGCCGTTTTCCAGACAGCTGAGCTGTTTGCAGCAGAAATTTTGAAAAAAAGATGCAAAAGATGCTTGGGAAGCTCAGGACCAACAAGGCATCAGGGCACAGAGTGTTCCTGCTGAATTACTAAAAAATGGGTGGTGGAGATAAGATGAAAGCCATTACAAGCTATTTTTATTGGCTTGGAGGTTTGAAACAATAATGGAAGGGTTGACCGTGACCTAAATTGCATGCCCAGTTTCGAGAAAGGAGGAAAATGAGAGTGTGAGAATGTCAGAAACTGCTCTTCAAGGCCTGTAAAATGGAACTGTGACACCCAGGAGAGGCAGACCCCTTGCTGCAGGGAGCTAGTCAGGCTTTCCCAAACACAGGACTCAAGACAGTCCGAGATGGTTTTGCTGCTGACAGCTCTGGAGGCCTTTCAGCCCGTGCCCTGATCCGAATGAGCAGCTCTCTGGGTTCAGGCACGGCAGACCCAGGGACAACAAGCCCCACACGCTCCCCCCGACTGCTGGGGCTGTGTTTTTAATGTATCTCCTTGTGTCTGTTTCTGGATGGCCTCTGAGTTTCTTCTCTGTCTCTCAACCCTTGTCACTCAGCTCCAAACACTACCCAGACAAAACCATGCTATCCAGAACCGTGGAATTCCTGAGCAGCCTCCCCTATATGAAACATATGTTTACTGAGTCTTAAAGATCCCTTAAATGGAAGAGCAGCATAGAAACCTACCATAGCTCTAGCTCATGAGATTTAACCCAGTCCTAAACCAGCATTTATGGAACTACTGCTTTTGTTTTGTGCTGTAATCTCAGCAAAACGCACCTACCACAGGCCATATGGTGCAGATTCTGCATTCAGTACCACCAGTGACGGCATTATTCCTCCCAGTTTTATTGCAGCTACATACAATGCTGACGAGCTCGAAACTTTTCTGAATAGGACTCCCGAATACTTGGCAGTGTATTGCATGACAGTGCTATTTGCAGCTTGGCACTTCTCCCTGATTTATTGTTTCACATTAGTCATCAACATTAAAGCCCATCTCTCCTTTATTGGCTTCGGGTCAGAGACTGATGCCCTGATTCACTTTGAGAAGCACCCAACTTTACAAATATTCCCACTGACGTTCAAGGATCTCCGGTTCAGTTTGCAGAGCAGGTGGTTATGAAACTGTCATTTGCTTGTACATGAAATATAACCGTGTAAAAAAATTCCAGTATGTAATTTTCACAGTCACCTTTCAGAGTAGAGCTGTATTGCACACAGACCAGCTCCCTTCCTGCTTATTAAATTCGACTGTTGTCTTAACCTGCAGATTTTGGTAACTAATATTTCATATCCCAACCTAGTCATTTAAAAATACAAGGCATTACAGATAATTAAAATCTTAAAATCAAATGCTTGCTGGTTTGCTTATGTCCTAGCCTTCCCTCATAAGCTGTTTTTAAGCCAGTTGTCTATCTAACTAGATGCTTTACTGCATTATCATACCACAGCCAATACTTAATTAATCTTTAACTTTTCTCTTTATGAAGTGCTTTTTAAAAATCTTGGCACAAAATATCCTCTCTATTTTCTTTTACTATCATCCCACTAACAGCTTTGAAACATTGCAGTGAATTAGTTATGCAAGACTTCTCATCATTTCACATCGCCTGTCTCATCATTGTAAATAAGGCACTGAAGCGCTGATTTACCAAGACCTGTCTCAAATAGATTACTGCATCCTTCAGAAATAACAGTATTTTCTTCCTAATACATGTTTGTGTTGGGTTCCCCGCCCCCCCCCATATTTGACTGCATTTTTCTTTTGGGAATATTGTCTCACTCTGATAGGATCGGTTCAAGTATTTTTGAACTCTGCAAATTCTATGATGACTCGCCTTTAATTGCTTCTGATGTCTTTCACCTTTTTGCTGGGCTGGCTGGCAAGTTCAACCAGCTCTGCATTCCCAAGGTAGAGAAAAACCCAACAGATTTCTGCAGCTTCTGTAATCATTCCCCTCAGCAGAGTTGCTGAAAGGCTGAGGAACACCAGCCTTTGCCCTGGCAGCATATCATTGCTTAAGCATGCTTTATAGGTACTTCAACTGCTAGGACATATGGTGCAAAATATGTGCTGGCAAATCATTTCCAACTGTCATGGTCTTTAAGGCCCCGAGATACCTCGTTCGGCAGCCTAGGCTGCGGCAAGCACATTGCTATGTCCTGTGGCATCCTCCTTTTCCCTGACTTATATCCACTTGAGCAGAAGGAAAACAGTAGCAGCAGATTGATTGCAATATAGTTACCGCTTTTCAACACAGAAGGTTTTATTTTAAAATCACATTTGCCCTTTATCTTGTATCTTGCTTGTACCTGTCATGTCGATAGTTACCAGGTAGGGAAAGGAAAGAAATGCAACCCCAGATAACCCAGCAAATAAACATGTGATGGGCTAATTTTTACTGAAGAAGTTTTTCCACATTGCAATGATTCAGCAGCAGCTGCCATAAAATCTTTGATTTTTTTTGTGATAGTGGAATAAATACAGTGTTATTAACGCTCAGAAAAAAAACCAAACCAAAACCCAGAGATTTTTTTCAGCTTGCTAATAAACCTGCCAGTTTACTGTTCCAACAAAAGCAATATATCTAGGAAAGCAGCAAGTACAATTAATTCACACTTGACCTGATGCAAGTATCCAAAGATGCAGAGTGATCTAAGCTGCAAGGCAAAAGCAACATAATTCTTGCTTTTAGGACACTACAAAGCGAACGAAGTGCCCTGAAATGGCTTTTACACGCAGGACACAGCCAGGCCTGCCCAGCAGCCGCCCGTGGCACTTGGCAGGCGTGCAGGGCACATGGGCTCGTCCTTCGCTTCGGTGTGAGCACTCCCACTTAGTTCACTCAAAGCTGGCCGGGCTCCATCGTAGCCAGTAAACCGGCAATCCCCTTCTCTCCAGGATGCCGACACAGCATGCCACACGGCACAGCGCCGACAGCTAGCACTTTTGGTGTGCGTGGCTGGCACACCGTGCTGGCGCGCAGAGGAGGGCTGCAGCCCGCTGCCCACCCGGCTGAGCCCGGACCAGCCCAGCCACCGGAGCCTGTCCTGCCTCCCCATGGGCTGTGGTGGCTGAAGGAGCCTTCTGGTCCTGCTTTGGAGAAGCATCTCCGAGCGTGAGCAGGGGATGCCAGCCCAGCTGCTGCTCCTCATTGCTGGCTATCATTTGCCACACTGCAACAGCAGGTTTGGTGCTGCAGGTAACAACCTGAGCCCTGGAGAGCTCGGGGCCGTGTCCTCACTGGTGCAGACTAGTGCATCCTCCTTCCCTACCCCATGCTTTCTACACAGGTGTCTTTTACTTCAGCTTGAGGAGAGCAGCAAAGGAAACCAAAGCCGATACAAGCCCCTGGAAGGGACAGAGGGCGGGCTGAGGTCCCTGTAACACAGTGACTGCTGCAGCCAGCAAGGGCAATGCTCACAGCTCTGCTCCTTCCTAGGGGAGATGCTACCGAGAGCTGGCACGGCCAAATGAGCTCATGGCTCCACGCCAGTGGAGATCCTTGAGAGGCAGGGTGTAACTCAGCAGGCAGTAGGTCATTTTTTCCAGTCTGAGGTAAGATGGGCATCTGTGGAGAAGGGAGTTGGGATGGTCTGAGTCACCCCGCAGCCAACTCACCCTGCAAGGACTCATGCCTGTGCAAGGGAAGGGACAATGGCCAGTGGCTGTAGAAATGGAGGAGTGGAGGGCAGCTGTGCCTGGTGGAGCCTGGGCTTAAGCCCAAGCTGCAGCCTCAGTCTCCTGAGACTCTCTCTGCTTGCTGGAGAGAGACAGGCTCCTCTGGGGCTCCGTCGGAGCAGAAATCCAATTTGGATGGCCAGATGTGCCTTCTGTTTCTCCTCCTCTGTGGGTCTTGAGGAAACCCACTTCCTCCAAGCGTGCGTGCATATGAGTGTGTAACACAGGTAAGCCAGTCTCAATAGATGCTCAGAAACATTTGAAACATTAATCTGAGTGGTCAAAATCTGGAAGTAGACACAGAAATACATTTTAAAAAAATACAGAAATACATAGAAAATAACTAGTCGAGAAAGCTACATATGGGAGCAGTTCTGAATTAAATACCACTTAAAAGTGTGGTGGTTACTTTAACCACAAAAGGGTTGGTCTTATGCTGCAACAGTCACAGTGTCAGAGCACATGAGAGATGCGGGGAGTGAGCACATATGATGCAGCTGAGTCGTGGTGAAAGAGAGAGAAAAAGAGAAAGATGGATTTAACCCTCAGGTTGTGGTTGAATAGTTCCAGACCTCCAGCAGCAAGACCTCCTCCTGCTGCTCGCTCCTTTGTGGGGCTGGGTGCATGATGCTCTGTCCCTGCACTCCTGCTAGCATGGTTATTTGTAGCTCCTCCATCCACTTCATGGTGAGACCAGGCAGGGAAAGGAGCAGAGGGGGCAGAAACCGTTGTCATGTCTCAGGGCCAGGCGGGAAGCGAGCAGGGGCAGGGAGATACCTGCAGAAGCACCGCTGCCAGAGGCAACTCTTCCTGGATCCCCAGACTTGGCAGGACGGTTTCATAGAGAAATGAGGCATGAGCCATAGGAAAATATCTGGGTTTTCTCCCCCTGGGTGACGGAAAACATTTCATGATTAAACTGAAAGAATTCTTTCATAGCAATTGGAGCGACAATTAGTGACAATGGCAGGCAGCTGTTGTACTGTGACCACGGCTTATTAAGCTAATCATAATTGTCTCCCTGTTACCTTGTGCTCCTCCCTGTCTGTATGGGGCATCCATCTGTTGTCGCTTGTTCTGTAATTAAACCGGAAGCTCTTTGGGGCAGGGACCATCTTTTCATTATGTCTTGCACAAGGGGGTCCCAATCAGAGCCTCTAGCTGCTACTCCAGTGCAAATAAAGTGGCAATAAATAAGGGAAAATATGCTACTTCTCTTTGATTTGAATACCAGTTACAGCTTAGAAAGCATTACTGCTAATGAGACGTGGTTTCTGAGAGGGAAATGTGCTTCATCAGTGGAGAGAGACACACACGTTGCTGCTGGCGAAGGCTCAAGGGTCGTGGTGAGACTGACCCTCCTGAGACTGCAGTGTGCGAGCTCCAGTGTCCCGTGGGAGGGCGAAGGCTTCGCCCCCAGCCGAGTGCTCAGCAGTCAGTGGAGGAGGCATCAGTGAATTTGCCACAGGTCACTTACCCCCTGGGCCAGGGCTGGCCCCGATCAGTTGAGGGAACCCGGGAACTGTAACCCTAAGTGCCCGTCACAGCCTTGCTCCTCGGAGCTGCACCCTGTGCCAGCTGCTGGCTGCTCCTGGGGCATGTGCCAATGGTACCCCGTGTGCTGGGGGGTGTGGGGGTGTGGGGGTGTGTGTGTGTGTGTGTGTGTGTGTCTGCACACGCATCTGTGGGCAGGACACGGGGAGGACGTGGCATGGGGCGTCCTGCAGCTGGGAAAGCCCAGAGCACGGCGCTGAGCCGGGGAGGCTGGCTCACGGCGCCTGCGCCGCTCCGGCTCGGGATGGCGTGTGGGCAGCAGCTGGACCCTGCTCCAGTGGGGACACCAGAGCCGGGGCAGGACACCAGGAGCCTTAGTGTCAGGTCAAAATAGGGGGAAAATACCCTCCACCTGAGGCCTGCAGTGCAACACCTTGATGCAGGCAGTTCATCACTCACATCTCCTCTTTCTACAGGATCTTTTCCACGTCCCTATAGAAGTATATTTCTTCACCGCTGTGTTAGTAATCTGCTTCAGAGGCAGTAAACAAAAGCCCGCACGGCTAGTTCACACTTCACCAGGCATCAAGCTTCGGATGTGTCAGTACTCTTATTTTATTTGAAGCTCCAGGAGGCTGGGATTTTGCTGCAATTAGCGCTTTATTGAAAGCCCTGCAAGGCCAGGACCCATCTCTTTCTCCGACACTGCTTCGAGGTGCAGCAAGAAGGGGTCCCAGGTATGGCGGGCGCAGCAGCCTGCGCAGCACACGCCATGCACGCACCGTTTCTGGCGCTGCCGTCAGCCCCTGCGGCATCCCCTCTGAAAACAGGCACTGCCTTTGCGATCGCTCCCGCTCCCTGCAAACCAGCTGGAAAAAAATTCTCCACTCCCCTAAGAGAATATTGCCAACCCGCCCCAAGAGCGCGGTGCATGTTATGAATATTAATACTGAAGGCTTGGTGGAAAAAATAACCCGAGTGCCCTCTAGTGACACGGGATCTGAGCCGTGCCGGGGCTCCGGGGGGGGATCGGTGGATTTGGGGTGCGGAGGTCTGGCTGAGCAGGGGTGGTGGGAGCCCAGGCAGGCCTCGAGGCGGTGATTTGGGGGAGAGGCCTTTGCTAGGGTGAGGACTGATAAAAATAAGCTGTGGCCTTGCCACTGTAGCCTGCTGGAAACCCCGGCTGTGGGCAGCAGCCATGCAGCCTGTACGTGCAAGCTGACCACCAAGAGAGCCCACCAGTAAGATACCGGCGCCGTCCCTGACCTGCCTTTTCCCAGCTGCCCTGGCCCAGCGGCAGCAGCCCTGTTATCCAGCTTGTCCAATTCTTCAGCTTTTTCCTGCCTTGAATTCATGCTCCCCTGTGACACAATATTTTCCATGGAAACCAGTGATAAAGTCACAGACAAATGTTCCTCGCAGTTCTGTCACCAGCTGCCCTTTCAAATAAATGAGGCGAGAGAGACGGCCGGCAGTACCTTACCTCAGCCCGCTCCCGTCGCCTCTGCAGCCTCAGGGCTTCGAGCTGGGGGCTGGCAGGCACGGGCATCTCTCCCCTCCCTCTGCGCAGCCCTGCGCACAGCGAGGGCGAAGAAACGTCTCTTCTTCCAGCCGTCCCCTGCATGGGGACTGTATCTGTCCCAGGCAACTCCCTAGTTTTTGTTGGGATTTTGGTGTGTCTCTCCATTCGCCTTATTGCAACGTTTCCTGCGGTGGGCTCGGGTAGGAGCCTACCTGTTCCTTGGCTTCCTGGTGGAAATCCATTTACTGGAATAAGTCAAGTGAGGAGATGAACAGCTGAGCAAATTGCCGGCGTCCTCAGCTGGCAGGCCCTCGCTCTGCATGCAGGCTGGACCGGCGTTGCCATTGCTAAAATGAGGGCAATTAAAATGGGCAGCTTGACTGCCAATATATCTTCCCAGTCCAATGTAGTTGCTTGGAATAGAGAGAGGCTCTCATGCGATAATGCAAATTATTATCATAAGTCAAATAACAATAATAAAGAGCTGGGGTGATAATGCTGATTGTAATTATTGCATTTATTACAGCAAAGCAAGACAAGAACGAAACGCGGCTGAGCTGATCTTGCAAACCATCCTTGGCCTAAGCAGGCTGCAGTCCCAACACAGCAGTCCTGCACAGCAGCAGAAGGATGGGGACATTCAAACTAGCCACGCAGCTCCTCAGGAAAGTTTGCAGGTTGCGACATGTTCAGTCAGAGCTACTGGGTTGTCTAATGCACTCCAAGTATTCTGATGGTTTTCCACATTTTGTTTTAAAAACGAGCTTAAAATAAGCGAGAGCCGAGTGGATTATTACTTGGCTTTAGTCTGCTGAAGGATGAGGCTTTTAATATGCATGGCCAGTTTGCAAAGCTTTTTCTTTTCTGTTGCTCTTTTGCAAAGCATTTAAACATATTGACTTGGAACCATAAAGCAAATCCCTGAACATTAATTCCAGACAAAAAGCCTTTTTTTTTTTTGGCCTGGGAACTCTGATTGGGAAGATGTAGCCAGTAGATGCACTTGATTTATAAAGGAGCATCCTTGCAGCTCTGACCCTTTGAATATTGCAGCTGCCTTGTGAATACAATTTTTCAAGCCCTGACTGCCTGTGAGAGGCCAGGATGCGACTGCTGTGACCGCTGGGCTGGGTGTTATCCTGGAGGAGGACCCCAGGGTGGGTCTCCCCGGGGTCAGGAGCGGCAGGCCTGTCTCTTCCCAGCCGTGGAGACTGCACAGCAGCGCTTTCCGCCCTTCAGCTACTGGCAGCTGCAGCCTGCGTTGCACTGCAGAGAGGAACGGGCAATCGCTACTGCACGCCTGCGTCCATAAACCGGCTCGTAAATCACCCCAGCAGCAGCCCAGGGAGAGGACAGGAGCTTGTGATAATAATTATCTGTCATTTCCAGCCAGAACCCTCTTTGCAAAGGGCCATTTTCCCCACTCTTAAATCCCAATCCAATCCAGTGGCCTTTACAGTGTCTTGCTCAGCGCAAGCCAAGGTGGCACAGGATTCCCCTTGTCTGCTGCAGACCCTGCTCGCTGCAGCGGGAAACCATAACCGTGCCCTCTAACCGTGACGGGTTTCGTAACCGCAGCCCTGTGTTGTAACCGCAGCGGGAGCAGGAACCATGTCGGCAAGGCTTCTGGCCGCTTTCTGCCTGTCAGATGCTATGTCTTTCCAGGATGTTTCTCCCTGTGTAATGGTTATCAAATAAGATGAATGAATCGAGCAATAAGATGCCACATTGCTGCCTGTGACTGGACTTCTCCAGCCTGACTAACTGCAAATGCTCTCCTAAGTCAGCGGCCCGCGAGTCCCTGGGGGATTAGTCAGAGTTTCCAGCACTCAGGATCACTGCAGACGAAGCCACGGTGCCACTCCTGGTTTTGTGCAAGTCGACGTGTAAGCACAAGCCTGGGCATGGGGACAAGCAGGGCATCCAGCTCACAGCCCCCAGCTCTTCTATGGAGCCCTGAATTTACAGATTCAACAGTCCAGTAATTATAAAAATGAAGGAAAGGTAACTTTTGTGCTGCATCATAAGATCGCCATAAGACCAAGGCTATGCCATTTTGCCTCTCGGCTCAGAAGCCTTACTCCAGCCAGACCCCAGGCTCCGTTTTGAAATCATGCACCCTGCTGTGTCCCCCCTCAGCCACTTCGCTTCCCCCATGCAGGCAGTATTGATGCCTGATTTGTGGTTATGCTTCTGTCTCCCCCCTTCAGCAGCTGCTAGAAAGCCCTCTCCAAATCCACCTGCCAACTGCAGCGATCTCTCTTAAGTCATCTCCAAAATTTTCTAACAAACAGAAGTTGTGTGGTGAACCAGGACAAGTGGAGCAGGAAACCACAGGCAGCAAAGGGGCTGGTTTTACTGCTGCCCTCTGCTTTATGGACATCTTGAAGCCCCTTGTCCCATCCTTCGGCATGAAGATCCTGGGGGAGAAGGGGACTGTCCCTGAGGGTGCGTTTGCACAGCACCTCACCCTGCATGACCCACCAAGGAGCCCACCAAGGCACAACGAGGGTGGGTGGCATGCACACCCAGCAGGTTAAGAGGGACCATCAAGTGGGATTCAGCACAGAGGTCTGGGCACAACTGTTGACAAAGTCCCACAGCTGTGGGGCGAGGAAAGTGCGTGCTTGTGTCTCCCCTAAGTACCTGCTGGTTGCCTTTCCAGGGCACAGGCTAGAGAGGACTTTGTTCAGCCATTTTGTGTAATGTTAATTTGAAAAATAAATAGAGAAAAATAAAAATAACCTGCCCTTGAAACAGGATCAGTGCTACAGTGGTGAATAAAAGTAAGCAATAGTCCCTGCTTGGGGGTCTAGGCACCTGGTGAAGAACAAGTAAACTCTTGCTGCCCAAATGAGAAGTGAATAAACTCCATTTGCTTGCCTTCACCTTTGACTTTGAAGTGCAGAATCAAAATCTCCAGACTTCCCACGCTGATGGAAACAGCACAAAGACGTCAAGGCTTCCTCAGGACGCTTATGATCCTGCGATCTCCCCTCCTTCCCCTGCTCTCTGCCCCTTCAGTCGCTGATCAAACATCTGAATTCAAAGAGGCTGATCCTGAGTAAGAGCTATGTCTTCACTCATTTCTAGTATACATCAAGACAGCATCTGGTCCTCTGAAATAAAAATGGATCCAACAGCAAAGGAATCAAAAGGCAGAGCCCAGCTCTGGCCACGGCCTTTCTCCAACCGGGAGACCAACACCCAGCCCCTCACTGCTGCTCCTGGGCAATAAATAATTCCTGCTGAAGACAAAGGAGACAGGGAGAGGCAGACGGAGAGCACACGCTGCTTCGTTTAGCAGCACATTCCCTGCTTGAAACGCACCGAGCGGCCAAGCCACTGGCCAGCATTCACCCCTCCGATAAAAGAATGTGTTGGGAAGTGGGTTGCAGGCTGCCACGATGGAGATGGCAGCGACGTGAGTGGCTACCCTCTCTGGCAAACACTGGGAAATGAATGTCACACACCTTCCCCCGTGCCCAAGCTGCACGGGGCGCTGCGGTAGGGGTTGGGCAGCAGCAGGAGCGAGGGCAAGGAAAGAGGTTTGCCGGCTGCTGGCCTTGCAAGGGGCTGTGCCTCAGTGCGTTCGCTCCGGCAAGGGTCAAACCCGGTGTCTGCAGACTGCAGTGGGAATCTGGTGGCTGGACTCAGTGGGAGCCAAGCTGATGCTTTAAGCTAGTAGCCTGGGTCCCCCCGACACGGCCAGCTCTGAGCTGGAGCCCAAGCCATCAGCACTGAAAACAAGCCCCACACTGATGGCAGTGAGAGCAGGAGCTGGCTCCTCTTTCCCATCTCATGATGGCATCTCATGAGAGATGAGAGGCATCCCATTTCTGCTTAAAGAGGAAAGAGTTTGCACTCTCACAGCAGTGGCTGGTCAGTGGGCAGTGACTGGTGCTGTGCTGCTGGAGGTCAGGTCTCCACTGGTGGTGCTGGTGGTCATTTTGGAAGGATCTGCTGGAGAAAAGGGCTAGCACCAAGCAAGGAAAAAAAAAACCCTGAGTCTTTCTATTCACCTCTCTTATCTTAGGCTTTGATTGTTCATTGGGGTGGTTGGAAAGGCTTATTCTGCCTTCAGCCCAGCACCTTGCATCTTGTCTCCTTTCAACAGGCAGAGCAGGAGGCCAAGGCTCGGTGTGAGGTGTCTTGCTAAAAGATGGCAGCTTTCTGTCAAGAGGGAGCATGGGGCTCAAGAGGAAAGGAAGGCAGAAGACAGTCTGAGAACAAGAAGGCAGAACCCCAGAAACAGGAGAGAGAGAGGACTGCCAGAAGAAAGAGAAGAAGGAGAAGTTGGAGTTGTGGGAACAGACAAAACAAAGAAAGACTAAGAAAGAGACCTGCAGCAGATAGATATTTATATTGCTTTGACTTCCAAAGATTTAAACCTGTCTTGCTACTCACTCATGGTGCTGGACATGCTTTAAATAACCGCCTGACCTTCCTCCTTTGCCCTCTGACTTGTCTTCTCCTGCAGCTGGCTGCTCTTGTTGCCCACAATGCATAGAGCCCTCAGGGCCACCGGTGGCTCTGGCCAGCGAGGTTGGCCTCGCAGGGCGGTGGAGTGCCCAGGGGCTGCGTAAACGAAACACGTCATCCTCATCGGAGTGATGGCAAGCCAGGGAGATGCTTCTTGCCTGTGCTTTGCCCCATGTGGACCCTGCTTGCTGCGGCCCAGCTAGCTCATCCGCCTCTTGCTCTGGGTGGGCGGCTCAGCTCACTCCCATCACCCTTTCCTCCTTCTCCTCTTCCAAAGGCTATGGGGTCTCCTGCCCCTTCTGCTTTTGCTCTTTTTCAGGCAAGTCTTAAGGCAATCAGCTGCTCCTTTCACAGCCCAGTTCAGATCTTCTGTCTTGCTCTCCATTTTGTTGCAGGCTACTTCTTCCACATCCTGGCAATGCCACTTCTCTAAATAATGTATGTGGTGGGGATAGCCACATGGTCTTTCTGGTCTTCACGCATATGTACCTTTGTATGCAAGTACCAGCTTGTGCTGTGGGAGGACATCACAGGGTCCATCAGGTGGACATCCCATAAGCTGCCCAGCACTCTACCCTGTATTTTAATAAAATTTTGTCTCAGCTTTTGGCTGGTCCCACAGGGTGCACAAGACTGTAAAGGCACATAGAGCCCTTGACATCTATTACATGGGCTTAGAAATTTGGGTTAGGGCTAGGCATCTCTGCACCACCTTGTACGGGGTTGGGCCATGGTCTCTAGCACAGCTGGGCCTGAAAGTGCAAAGCCGAGGGCACCTGGACTCGGAGGGGACAAGGTCTCCCCAGGCATGCTGAGCTGTGTAGGGGCAGCAACTTTGTAAGCTTTCCTGCTGAGCCAGCGATGTTTGTCTGCTGACATTTTCTGCATGAGGACTTTGTTTCCCCCCTGCAAGCTCTCCCCAGAGGAAATCCTGCCTCTCACTGTATGCCTGGTGTGCTGGAGCAGAACGGGGCTGGGGCTTCTTCCGACATCTTTTCAACGGTTAGTGAGTGAGGTCAACACAAAAGCATTTCTAGTTCCACAACAGCTCATGTGCAGTTGATGTTGCTGAGATCTGGATGACCAGACCGAAGAGACACTGAACCAGTCAAAGCAAAACCGATTTGCTCTGTCAGCTGTGCACTATCTTTCTACCTAATAGCCAAGTTCCATCTCGATGGGGAAACCACCAGTCCGAATGATACCATTATGAAATAGCCTTGCTTTGTTTTCCAAAGACTTCAGACATTTCTAACACACACAATCCTTGCTAAATTTTCCAAGCGAGTGAGATGTAAATAGTAATTCTTGCAGAAAAAGAACGTGTGTTTTCCATTTCACTTACAACCTTTGTACCGTGACGCAAAGGAGCTCTTGGTTGGATCTGGGGCATAGAAGACCCAGCTGCGGCCAGTCACGCTCCTCCTTGCTAAATGCACCAGGGAGCCCAAAGAAACCTATCTGGTGAGAAGGGCAAGGCAGAAGCATCACCAAATGGTATCATTCTCCATAAATTTTCAGTACACAGTGATTTATGTTTCTGAATAAAGCACATCAAGCATATTGGATGGCTCAGTGGCTGTTCTACACCAAAACGCTTTCTAGCTCCTTTTTCACATACTGTCACCAAGTCTTATGGAGTATCTCACAAGTGGAAAATGAGGCGGAATTGAAATAAATTGTCCTGGAGGGAGCTGCAGGCTCATGGGTGTTTAACGTGTAAAAGTCTAGCAAGCATCACTTCACTTACAAGATATCTATTTGCCAAAGGTTTATTTTACAAGCTCTATACACTGCTGTTATTATTTGCGTTGTTATCAGGCCTTAGATTCGCACAGAAAATAGGACCTCTCTGAATCTGACACCTTGCCACAAGAGAATAAGAAATTGTCCTGCACTCGGCAGCTTAAGTTTGAAATATAGAGAACGGATGAAGGAGGGAAAGAAAGGTATGGGAAGGTTCAGTTACCTACCCGAGTTCATGCAGCAAAGCAGCAGACCCTAATTCACAGCCTCGCAGCTGCAGGCACATCCTGAGCCTCATGCCAGCTCCATGTCCCCAGTGGAGCTTTCGGTGGCATGGCTTGTCTCTCTTTGTCTGCATCTCAGAATGAGTTACAGCTGGAATAAGGGATACAGCTGGGACTGAAACACGAAAACATAAGAGGGAAAAGAATAAAAGGAAGGAGTGAAGGAGGATAAGAACATTTTCAGGTGGTTTGGGGTCACAGGGATGAAAGGAAGGGGTCAGGCAACAGAGGCAGACAGCAGTGCTGACAGTGCCCTGGCAGACAACAGCGTAGAAGGTGCCGAGAGAGAAGGAAGAGGGGTGAAAGGGCTGCCAAGCAGGTGCGGGGCCATGGCTAGTGAAAAGGGAGGTGAGAGCCGGGGAGAAGTGGATTGAAAAGGGGCAGAGGAGCTGGCAGACAGGCTGGGAATGAGGAGGAAGGTGACAGCTCTCTGAAAGCGCTGCAAGCTGAAGACTTAGATGAAGATTTAAGCCAGGTTGTGGGGTAGATGGAGGATGCTACGGAGACAGGAAGGCCAAACCCCGTGGGACAGAGGGAAGCAGCAGGGGAAGGCAGGGGAAGGAAATGCAGCGACACTGCCAGGTACACAGCCACTGCGGACTTTAGCTTGAGGGAGTGCAGGAAAGGGCAGAGGAGTGACAACCACGGATGGTCTTTTTGCTTGGGAGAAAGCAGTTCCGTCCCTAAATCCGGTCATAAGGCATGAAAGCAAGAGCATTAAATGAGCACCTCCCCGTAGCTGGGGGCATGAGCGTAGCTGTGAAGCCGAACACTCCCTGGAAAACTCAAATTACTGTATTTTACCTTGCAAGCAGAACGAGGCACCTGGCTGGGTACCGCAGCCCAAACTGCAGTGTCGTTTCCTACCCACCCCCGCAGCTCCCTGGGCTGAATGGCGGCCGGGAGACGGCGTGGCGGGGGGCTGCCGGGCTCCCCGGGCCGGGGGGGTACCGGCCGCGGGGCCGCCGAAGTTGTGCTTTTGGGGAGGCCCACGAGAGGGAGCCAGGAGTAAAGGAAAGGCGGCGGCTGCCTCCGCCGCGGCCCGCGGAGCCCCCGTGTCCCCCCCGGCCGGCGGCTGCGGGGGCTCCGCGGGAGGGGCCCGGGAGGCCTCGCACCCCGCCGGCCCCACGCACGACCCGCACAGCTGGGGTTTGGCCGCCAAATAACGTATTTAGACAGCATTTGGGGCTTTAAGCACGAGAAAAACGCTGCGGGCGGGCTCGGCGACATCCCCGTGAATACCCGCGGAACGAATTCAGTACGAAAACCTTTGCGGTCAAAAGCTAAACCTGCTGCAAGTGGCAAAGGTGGACGGCCCTCGCGGTCGCCCTGCTTCCTCCTGCTGCACTGCTTTAGGTCTTCGGAGAGACGGGGCTTGGGCATGGCAGAGCGGCGCGGTGTCGGCCCCGCTCCCAGCGCAGGGGCCAGCGGGCTGGGGGTGGTCCTGCCGGAGCCCTTCTTGAGCCAGCAGCTTCCCCCTGCCTGGCGTGGCGAAGGGAGGGTAAGGAGCTGAGCGTTGAGAAAACTCAGCGTTGCTGGTACGGACGAAATACGCTTTCCGGGCACCCACAGGAGTCTTCGCCTTTTCGCTTCGCTTGGGAACTAAATGGGGTTTGGACTTGCCCGGGGATGATCCTTTGGGCTCTAAGCTCGTGAGGAAGATGAGCACATGCTTGTGGTGAGCCTCTGTTTAAGCAGTTTTCTGGAGGTGGGCTACAGAGCTCGGCGCCTTGCAGGGGGAGATCTGGACCCGGAGGAGCTAAGTCCCCTTCTTTGGGGATCAGCCTTGCGTTGCCGAGGTCTGTGGGAGATGCGGTGTGGGCCCAGAGAGCAGGGAGGTCATCGGTACCTGTGCACCTCCCTGTGAGGGCTACAGAACGCTGCCTGTGCCGCCCCGGGGAGGGAGCAGCTCAGCTGACCAGAGCGAAGGACACTCTTGAGGCTGCGTCGGTAACCTGACGCGTAGAAATGGCTGGTTTGAAAAGTGGCTACGAAGGAAAAATACAGCCCTTTATTGAAAGGCAAATTAGTAGCAGGCTCTCTCCAGCGAGCGTTCAGGGAAAGCATACAGGGCCCGTGTTGTTATTACTCTCCTGAAGCTTCCTACCACACTGGGAGAGGCACAGCCAGGGCTGGATAAATAATACATCATAATTTTCAAGTCCCAGAGAGGTGACTTGGAGGTAGTTCAAAAGTTCAATGAATTATCAGTTCCCCTCGGGTTCTTTATTTCTCTTGCAAAGGATGCTATCAATCTCGATAACTCACTAGCTACCAAAAATAATAAGTAAAAGATCATTATGTTGAAATATGTGTTGTAAAGCAGCATAGCAATTTGGAAGATTAATTCAGTCCAGAAGGGGCAATAGCTGCTGGCTAGAGATGGGCTGGACACCAATTACTGCTCTCACTCATTACTTCCATGGACAGGGATTGGGAAAACACCTGCAGTGCATGAATAATTCTCCTTGAGTTAATATGCTTTCATTCAGTGCTGATTAACTCTATTTATACCTCATCTGTGGTGATGAGAGCAATGTGATTCATTCCTTTATTTCCGTAACTCTCTGATAAATTGCATTTATTTGCCATGTCTGACCTCCTCACGTGCGCACTGCCTATTAATCCTTCTCAGCCTGGGCTGCTGCTGCCGCCATCCCAGGCCCTTCAGTAGCCATCAAACAGCTGCTTCTGATTTTCTTTCCTCCATTTAAAAGCACCTGCTACAAAAATGTGGGTCAAGGGAGAAAACAGACTGCAAATTTCTCTATGATGATGGAGCAGAGGGGGTATATTTTGTGCACATGATATCTGGCTCTGTAGGGTGCTTGTCCTATAGTGAAGCCTCAAGGTACTAGTGAAGAAATAATGATCAAATGTGATCTTTTGGGGGTATTCAGTCCTGGGTGACTGAGAACTGCAAGGTAAGTCATCCTGGCTGTGCCTCAATATGCAAGGCATGACCAGCTTGAAATCAAATGTTGCCATTGGCGTCACAGAGGACTAGCCTGTGTCATGGGATATGTTTTTTTCCACTTTTGTTTTTCAGGTTTATTCTAATTCTTATTTCTCTAGCTCCTGCTCTGAGTCAGGGCTACAGGGTTCATGACCTGGGGCTTACTCTTCCAGCAGGCTGATTGAAACACATTGTGGCCAAATGCTGTCTCCTGAGCCTGGCAGGATGAAGTCTGCAGGGAGACCTGGAGTGTACAAAATGTTCCTGTTTCTCCCCATCAGCACAGCACTACCCAAGCTCAGCATTAAAACTTGTCTTAAGATGGGTTGTAAAGTAAATGCAAGATGCTTGCAAGCAGTAGACATGCTCTTTTGCTGCTTTGCAAGTGGAGATGCATTGCCCAGTGGAAATGCTGGCCGGTAAAATCCCTCACATTCACAATGGGAGCACAGACGTGTAATCTGCCCCAGTCTGTGAGCAAACTGGGGAAGATTGACTTTGGTTGTCAGAGTCATTCTAGGAATGGCTTAGGTTTTGCTGAGCTGGCAGATGGCCTGCATTTTCTTGTAAGCTCCCTTCCAGCTTTCTAAGTCCAAGTATTGCAGTGCTTGGGTTTCCAGTACAGCAGGCAAACATCTTAAAACTTTAAAATATTACCCTGAGATCATTTCAGATCATAGAGTTACAGAATCAAGGAGCAATTTAAGTTGGAAGGAACTGCCAGAGATCATTTGATTCAATCCTCAGTTCAAAGCAAGACTAACTTCAAGATTAAATCAGGTTACCCAGGGCCTTTCCTAGTCAAGCTTTGAAAATCTCTAAGGATGGAGATTCTACAACCTCTGTTTGTGATCTCTTCCAGCATTTGACCACCCTTGCTGTGAAAATTTTTTCCTTTACATATATTATCTTATTTTCTACACATCCTTCCATGCCATCGCAGATCCAACACTTAGGACCTGCGGCATTTCCCATAATCTAGGCAGGAGGAAACTTGGCCTTTCTGCTCAGCCCCGCCCATGCTCTCCCTGCAGCACAGCGTGTGCTTTCCTGGTGTGGGACAGGCTGGATTCCCTGGAGGAGCTGAAATACCTCCTCTAATACCTGATCCCCACTGCTGAGCTATGAATCTTTTTCCTGACTTTCTGAGGGCACGTTCCTCTCTTGCATTTTCCTTTGATCAGTGTTTCAAAATCTTGAGGGGATTCAGCTGCCTGCTCTGTTTATCTTGCTACCTTTTCTTCTCATTCAAGGTCTCCAAACACCTTCCCTAGGAATGAGATAAAAGCTTGCACTGAAGCCCTGGCCCTTTTGTCTAATTCCCCAGTCTGCCTGGATCTCCTCACCAGCCTTGTCAGGCTTAAATGTCATCGTACAGTTCATGTAGATGCTTCAAGATAGCTCACTGTTCTCCCTCTCCCTGTGTTTCGAACCGCACTTTTATTTCTGGCGTGTCCAAGGTCTTTCCTTTTCTCGGTAGAGAGCTGTGCTCAGCAGCCCACTCTGCTCTGGTGGCACTTCAGAGCCAGGTCACACTGGCGAAGCCTTCAGTGCAGAATTTGTTGTAAATGGCCTTCTACCACTGATGGCTGTGGTTCAGGCAGTGTCTCTGCCGGTGCTTTTTGTCATCATCTCGTACCCATCGAATTATAACTGGAGGGTGGTGAAGGATTGTTGCAGGTGGCACGTGGGGGAGTTTGGGGACAAGAGGGTCAGAGCTGGCAAGGATGGGTTAAATCCACCCTTTAACAGTACCGTGGCAGTGGTGGGTGTTCAGCTGCAGGGCTTGCTGGCTCTAGAATCAGCAGCTTTGCTCCCTCCCTGTAAGCTAGAAGGGAAGATCTCCCTTCACTTCACTGCTGCCCCCCCCCCCCCCCCCAAATCTGAGAGGACCCCTGAGATGCCAGCTGGACATTTGGGGAGAAAGGGTTCAGGCTTCAGTCCCACCGATCAGGGTTGTTTTGCCGTGACACACTGCCTTTACCTGCTTTGGAGGCTGAACATTAGAGTAAGTCTCCCTTTGGCTTCTCTTGGCTTATTTCAGTGTGACCTCTTCAATTTTGGCTCTTTCCTGAGACTTTTCTCACCTGCAAGCCATCACAATGCTCCCCAGCACCAGCCCTCCCACGACAACGGGGAGGATTAGCTCCGACAACAACACTCCTCGCTCCCTGCCGTGGGCTCCCAGGGCTTCTCTCCCCACAGGCTCCCAACGTTTGCCCAGGCTGCTTGCTCTTGACGTGGTCCAGGTGAGGTTGGCAGCGGGTGCAGATCAAACACCGTTTTATTACACCAGTTTGTGGTGGCTTGGGCTGGGACCTGCCACTTGCTTACTCCTGCCCTGAGCAACTCAGTGCCTCCTGCTAGTGTGAAACAGCCCCAAGTCAACCAAGGGCGTATGGCATCTGGAGATGTTTTCTGCCTCCAGAAGATCAGCAGGATGTCAAAGGCTTAAATAAGAAAGAGGAAGGCCCTTAAAATAAGCTTTTATAGCTCCGCTGTTGCACTTCGGCATGGCAGAGGGATGTTTCAGATGTAGGTGAGGTCGGATAACTGCCAGCAGCACACTGGGTGGTCGAGGGAACACCAACAGGCTGGCCAGGAAAGGCTTCATCAAACAACACTGAGATATGCACTTGGGAAAAATACCATCATTTGGAAAAATTCACATAATTCGCTTTTGAAGGAAAGTCATCAGTACTGAGAGATGGTTAGATCTGAGAGGTGGCACAACCGTCCACGGATGGATGGACTTTGGAGTCAGGCCGTATGGGGATTGCTGCAAGCCCAGAAAATAAGTGTAAAGGGATAACACAGCTGCTGCTGTAAAAAGCAAACCTCTCAGCTTCTTGCACCGCCCTGCGTGCGGTGTCCCCCTCCCCGCTCCCCGTGCGTGCTGCCATAAGGCACATCCTGGAGCTGCAGTTAATGGAGAAGTGATTTGTCTCATAACTGCAGCTTTACACAGTGTGCTACTGTGGGCGTTACAAATTGCTAAGCAGATTTAAAGTGTTCTTTGAGTTGCAAACTGCAGTATTTCTCCACATAGTGATTATTATTCATCTTTTCCAAGGCACCGTGGGCCTGATCCTGCAATCTGCACTCCTATTAAAGTCAGTGCTGTGGGAGTACTGCCGGCGTACAGACAGCAGGAGTAAGACCCAATTAATTTAGCTGCAGGGAAGAGAAGGGCAGCAAACAAGCTTTTTTCCTTTCTTTTTTTTTTCTTATTTTTTTTCCTTTTTTCCTGTGCATGTATGTGAATTTTCTTGTTCTGTCGGCACTTTCAGAGACGTGTCTGGGTGCAGGCTGCTGGCCGGTGCAGCACAGGTGTGCTTGCAAGCTTCCAGGCTCTCTGGAGACATGTCCTCCCTTACTCTGCCTCTTTCTTTCTTTCTTTCATTTTGGTCAGATGACCAGTAAGTCTTTCTCAATGGAAATGTCATCAAAACTGGTTCACAGCCATAGAAAGTTTTCCTTTGGTCCAGCTGATGATGTCCAACACCACCATGTTTGGTTTAAAACAGGCATGCCTGTTGTGCTTTAGAGCTGGTAATTCTGGTGCTTCCTCCTGATCCGCGAGCGTGGTGGCAAGTGGCACAGGTAGAGACTTAAAATGCTATGTTTGGGAAAGCAGGAGGTCTAAAAATGTGGTGTGGGTGTATGCCTTGAGCCCTGGCCCACACCAGCAGGCCTGCAGGGGCTGGTTCCCACCGAGAGCATCCCCTGTGGGATGCTGCAGAGAGCATTTATGGGTCTGTTCCCCACCCAGCACCAGGGTCTGTCTGTGAGCAATGTGGAAAAAGTCTCTGACCCTCATTCACCCTCTTCTTCTAAGGAAGACAGCTCAGACCTTGTGAAGGAGTAGGCAACTCTCCTTCAGCGACCGGTCCCCTGTGTTCTCCCTGCCTGGAGGTGGTGGCACCAAGATGGTGACCTACTGCTGCACTTCGAGGACCATAAAACCCAGGACGGCTGCCGTGGTGGCCCAGCCCCTGGGCTGTGCCACTGGTTCTTCTGTCACAGGAAGGTGGCTGCTGCTGCAGGACATGGCAGCAGGGGTGGGGGGACCTGTGCCACCTCTTACCTCCATCCAAGGATGGAGACCTTGCATCAGGCTCAGTTGATGAGCGATGAGATAACAGCGAGCCTCATGGCGTGAGGTGTTCATGGAAACGTGTGTTGCTAAGCAAAGGGGATATTGTGCTTTGTACCAACTAGAGTGTTTTTAGCTTGTGAGATTGCATGCCTCAAGAAGAGTTGTAACAGCTGAGTCTAGGAGTCGCAAATACATGGTCTTCAGGCTAAGGATGAGCTGGAGTTGTCCCGCCAGGAGGAGGGTGCTTGTGTGTCTGTGACACTGGGATACTTGGTGTCCTTAGCAAGGGCTCCTCAAGTCCTGCTGGGCTTTGGACGAGAGCTTCCACCATGCTGGGAAACCTCTGCCTCCTTGCCCCAGACCCCAGCAGCACAGGGTGATGCCTGGGTGAAAGCCAACATCTCCCCCTTACTTGCTTCTGAAACCTCTCAGGGATTTTTCCTGGCCTCACAGAAAGCCATGACAAATCTCCTGTCACCTCTGAGGGAGGCAGTGTGAGCCAGGAACATCTTGGGGAGTGAGTGAAAAACGCTGTCAAAAACATAAGGAAAAGCAAGTGGGAAAAGGTCATGATTAGTTACTTTTCTGCCATGTGCATGTATAATAATGAACCTTGGGAGTGAGGCCACATTAGTCCTAATTACAGCTCTTCAAATATTTATATAGCTTAATCTGTTCACCTTGCTCTTTGGCATGGTCCAACGTATCTGTAGGGCTGACCTTTCCAACTCAGCCCCATTTGTGTGCTTTGCAGGCCTCTGGGTAGCTATTACTTTGCTTCATCTGAGAGGGGGAAAATGCATCACACCAGAAGAGTAAATCCCAGGTAATAAGAATACAATGTTAAATAAAACCAAGAGGATATAAACACAATCTCCTCTTTCAAAGTCACTTATGCAGATTCTTAACTAATGCAAAACCAGGAGATTTCAGGAAAATTAGCCACCAGATATGCCCTGAAGAATCAGCTGAGACAACCACGCTTATTTTCCTGTGACGTCCATCAAATTGGAAATGATACCTCCAGCAGTAACAAACTAGTATATTAACCCCCTCTTTCACTTCTCAGTGCTTCATTACAACAGGTCTGTTTAGATGTAATGGGAATGGCTGGGAGATAGGCGAGATGCTCATGGCTACGCTGTGGAATTAGCTGTGCAGCCAATCCCTTCTTTAGCCCTCTTCTTCAAGTCCTTCTTCAAATACCTTTCTTTCAAGAGACCTAGGAATCCCAGGCTGATTTCCAAAGAACTACTTGTAAACTAGAGGAGTGAAAATCTGAAGTAATCATAGAATCATAGAATGTTTTGGGTTGGAAGGGACCTCAAAGATCATCTAGTTCTAACCCCCCTGCCATGGGCAGGGACACCTTCCACTAGACCAGGTTGCCCCATCCAACCTGGCCTTGGACACTTCCAGGGATGGGGCATCCACAGCCTCTCTGGGCAACCCATTCCAGTGCCTCACCACCCTCACAATGAAGAATTTCTTCCTTACATCTAATCTAAATCTACCCTTTCTGTTTAAAGCCTCTTTCAGTTTAAAGTTTAAATTAGTATTTATAATGTTAACATAATGTTATAATGGTAACATAATATTAGTTAAGATCCTTCAACCTTGGATCACCCCCGCTCCCCATGCTGTACATTGACCATCTAGGGGGTAAGTCCATGTAGAAACTGTCCCATAATGAGTCTGTGAGGAATTTGGCAAATTATGGGCAGTCTATAACACCACCACCGAAATGACAATCAATACATACAGAAGAGCTGGGCAGCTCTGAGGATTTTGGTCACCTTGGCAATTTGAAGAAGCTCTAGTGTAGCATACTTCATCCTGAGCACCCTTATGAACCTATTATGCAGGCAAAACAATACACCTGTACCTCGAGGTGCTTCCACAAAACCTTCATTAAGGAGATGTTACACCAGAGGAACTAAATTAATTTGCATAAAAAGTGCTCGATGTCCTCATGCTGCTCACTTCCATACCAAATTTACTGGCTAGTCTAGGTCTGAAATAATAAATAAAATCAGCTCAGGGACCATTCTCTGGCCCTGACATCAACTGGCACAGATTAGCCACTTCCAGTCCATAACACATCTGACTCTGGGTCTCATCTGGTCCCCATGTGCTGCCCCTGTGGCCCTAATATGATATTTCTAGTATTATCTTTTTTTTTTTTTTTTTCCCCAGTTCAAAGCTTCTGAGCTAGTGTTGCAGTTGAGCAGGGTGATATTTTATTTCTATGAAAATGGGGGTATGGAAAAAGTGTGGCACTGATGGAGGACTGTGGGGAGGACGGTGCTGAAGCTGGTGCAGCCTGGCCCCCACTGCTCATTTGGGAATGGTCCTTGGTACATGCTGCCCTCCACACCATCCAGGGCACCGGCCAGCACCAGGCCAGGGAGCAAGACGACGATTAAACAGCGTGGATGACGGTCCACACCTAGGGCCTTTCATTTGCTCATACCGATGGACCCATACGAAACCTCCATGAATAGGTGCCGGTTGACTTCCCAGTGAGGCTGTTTGGTCTCTAGGGTTCATGAAGGCTTGTTTCAAACTATGGTTGGCTGGAAACTTTCCAGCAAAGTTTCAGGCCAACAGCTGCTTTCTTCAGGACATGAATGTCTCAAGTAGAACATGTTAGGTTCAGCTGACAAAATCTGAGGCCAGGCTGCGGGGTGCTGCCTTCTGAATCCCTAACATCCCCAGGCTGGGGGTACTGCAAACTGTGAAGTCAGAAAGATGTATTTGGAAAGTCTTTTCCTGGGGTAAGAAGCCTTCAGGTTATGGGTCTTTGACCCCAGTTTGCTGAGATTCTGGGAGGGGAGTGGAAAAAAAGGCAAGAAAAATGTTATTTTTGGAGAACCTGAACTCCTGATCTTCAGCCAGCTCTGGTACCAACATTGCCACTTCTGGTAGGTTTCCAAACATTAACCAAGCGATACTGCTCCTTATTGGGACTGACCTCCTTGGTACCCCCGTGTGCCCACCACAGCTCCAGCAACATCCTGACTAGATGCCAGCTCTCCGGTGCCACAGCTTCAGTGACGTCTTGACTAGATGCCAGCTCTCCGGTGCTATCGTTTCCCAGTGCTTGAGAGGAGCATGTTCATTTAGCAGCACTGCACAGCTCATCTACAGAACCTGCAGGGGCCCGACGGGGCTGCCTCTCCAGAGCTGCACATTTGGTCTCCATCTGGAGAAGCACTGCCAGGACAAGGAGAGCCATGCGAAAGGGGTGGCCCTCCTGGAGCCAGTCCAGCGCTGCGGCAAGGCAAGACCACTCTGGCAGAAGTGTTTGCAGGCAGACAGTGATCCCACTCTTTGTTCAGCTTAGGAAGAGCTGGACTATATTTCTAGAGATAACATCCCTGATATTACAGGTGTGCTGTACAGATTATGCTGCCAGATAGGACAGTGGTGGGATAGACCTTTTTCGCAGAACCACCCTGTTGGCAGTAGGAAGCAAGACAAAAGTAATGCCCAGCATCTGTTTTTTTACCTCAGAAGTGCCCCAGGGTCTGCTAAAGTAGACATTAGCAAATCCAGCCAGTGATGGGCAGAGACCTAGCAGATTTGAGTAATGCACTCAAATGCCTTGAGAAGAGCTTCACTGAACACAGTGCAGAGACAGCCTCCAGTAGCAGATATGTATAAATACATACAAATTATATAATAGATATTTAAATATTTAGACAATATATAAACCTGTTCTCCAGGTACTGGCTCTTTATTTGCTTAGCATTCAACCCTCTTTCCAATGTGTTTACATGCATCACACAACCCAAAATGAAGTTATTTGAGACTTACTGGTTTGCTGCCTACCATGTCCACCCTGCAGCCATTAGCCAGACTCACAGCCCTCACACCCCATGCCTGCGTTACTGACAATTTGCTCAGCCCTGTACACCCGCAGCAGCTCACACAATGCAGAGTTCAGCGCACCAGCAACACATTGGTTAAATAATCAAGCACACTGCAAACCCAGTATGTGTATAATAGTGATACATCCTGGGCAGAAAAACTTTCTAGAAAAGGTTCTCTAGCTCATTATTTTGCTCAGCTGATTAAGAAGGTGAGCTATCAGCGGTGGGCTCCTGCAACCGAGCTACTGAGGCTGACCAAGGTGCATGCAGAATTTAGGGTGCTGTGAAGTGCTTAGGAAGACCGCTGGGAAACTCAGTTCATTTACAGTGCGCTTGTGCTGATCTGTAGGTCCTGTGTAAGGGAAATCAGAGCCCATATGGCACAGCACACCCCTGCAAGGCAAAGATGCTCTGCTGGGAGAGAG
>JANHGO010000042.1:15996039-16030093 GCA_024606505.1 Aquila spilogaster | reverse complement strand
CTCCGGCCTCGCCCCGGCGGCGGGAAGGGCCGCACCCGCTCGGCTCCGCTCTCGGCTCCGCTCCTCCTCCGCGCCGGGCCCGCCACGCCCAGCACGCCGCGCTCCGACGTGGGCACGGCCCGGGAAGATTGGGCCGAGCGCCGCGCCGTAGCGGGGGGTGCGGGGACGGAGGGGGCGCGCCCATCTGCTCTTTGCATCCGCCTCGGCAGATTCGCCGCTGGGCTGAGAGGGGACTGCGCGTTCGCGGCCGCACTTTCGTCTCCCGGTATCTCCTCGCCGCTATCGTAGAGCCATTAAGATTGGAAAAGACCGCTAAGATCATCGGCCACTAAGACAGTCTGGTCCAACCGTCAACCTACTGCCACCGTGCCCGCTAACCACGTCCCTCAGTGTCACATCTCCACGGTTCTCGAACACCTCCAGGAACGCTGACTCCAGCATCTCCTTGGGCAGCCTGTGCCACTGCACTGCCACTCTTTCTGAGAATAAACGTTTCCTCACATCCAACCTACGCTGCATTGGTGGCGAATTTGAGGGGCGAATTTGCCTTCACGCACTTAGGGAGAGCCACGGTGCTCTGGGGAACGCAGCAGGCCGCTGCTTCCCTCGACGGATGGCGGTTCCTCTTAGTATCCCCAGCGTGGCCATGTGCGTCCTACCCTGCCCTCATCTCCTGCCCTGCTGCCGGGGGAAGGCCCCACCATAGGAGATGGCAGCTCTGTGCCTTGCTGGTGGTGGGGTGTGGCTCAGGCAGCAGGCAGGCAAAGCAAGCAGAAGCCTGCACTTGGCAGCTGCACTCCATGTTCACCTTATGAGAGCTAAGTGCAAGACGCTCAAGCTCTCCACAGTGCCTTTTTTTATTTATTACAATTTATTCTGAGAATTGTTCTTTCTAGAGATTGCAGCACCTTAAGGCAAGATGCTGTTGGGAGTTTACCTCTCTAGGAATGCAGCCAGTCAGGTCCTGATGCAAAACAGCAATGGGAAGGATGGCTTTTCCTTGCTCCTCTCCCCTGGTGATCAGCTGGAGCCTTGTGAGCTGAAAACCAGTGCATGGAGAAGGGAGACAGCTCAATGCTGGGCTGTCAGAGCCAGGAACCCCCTGTGACCAGAAGCTGGAGCAAGGCTGGGGTTTGCGTAGTTGCTGTTGCTGGGGTCTCTCATGGTCAGAAGTAACATGGCAGAAGTCGTTGAAAGACCTGAATGATAGTGATCATCACCTTCAGGCCAGACCCTGACAGTGCTGGGAGCTGCCCTTTTCCCAGTGCTGTTACTGAACTGGGAGCTGCCTTCATTATTCCCAACATGACAGGGGTCCAGCAGATGACTATGGAAATATTGTTTCTAGGAGCCCTTGCCCCTCGGGCCTGTCTGATATCTCTTTGACACCAAATGTCTGTCGTACCTGAGGGCTGTTCAGATAATAATCACAGTGTACTGTGCATTTGGACCTACCGCCTGGATCAAGAAGGTATAGACATGTAGGGACTTGTTAATTCTAAAACATGCAATTCAATAGAAGGTACTGTGAATGATTGTTTTTTTACTGAGAACCTGTAATTTTAAAACAGAAAAACCACAGTGGATTTTTTTTTGTTCCAGATGACTTCTATCTCTTTGTACTTCCTTCTGCAAACATCCACTTGAAAAAAATATTTCACAGCATATACAACAGTTTTTGTTCTCCTTCTACGTTCCTCCCTCGTTACAGTTCTTCACCTAACCTTAAACTGTTTAGTATCACTGATGCATTGATTTGTAGAATCCTCGGCATTTTAACCATCCCGATTGTTTTTCGGGTGATAATGCTTTACTGAAAATGTGAGTGTAACATTTTTGACTTATTACCATTTTGGAGACTCATTTTGGAACAGCTGATTGGAGCAGAGATGGGGTAGTGTTCTAAAGATACAACACTTTGTCACAACAGTATAAGAGTAAGTTACAGTCTCTGTCTTTCCCCTTCTTATCAGTTCCTGCAGATGGTGATTATCACAGCCTTCTTATAAAGGAAACTGCAGCTGGATGGAGAAATAGCCGCTTGCTACCTACCAGTCGCTCTAATGTTTCCAGTCTCCCCGGTCTGTTCTACATTAGTGGGATTCAGGGATTTCGAGAGCTCTTCCTGACTTACACCAATCACTGTGAAGAATCAGGTCCTATGCTGAGAAGACGACAGATGGATGACAGATGATATTGAAGCCTACTTTAGCAGCTATGGGGAGTTTCATGTATCAGACCAGCACGTGCAAGATTATTTGAGTGGTACTGTACATATTTCAGAATTAGTCAAAAGATTTTAAAAACTCTTGCAAAGAGTTAGGAGCTTTGTGTGTTACAGATAATGCTGGATCTTCACAGCAATGTTTGCAGTTACAAAAAAAAACAGCCTCACTGAAAAGTAACATTTGGTATACTTATTAAAAAATGGATGTAAGCTTGAAAATGCAGCTAAACGTATTCTACTTCTGTTGCTCATGTGTGCCAGCTCCATGTACTAAAAATAAATGTGATCTGGCTAAAATGAATTAAATGATCCATCTTACCAGTTCCTTTTTCCTGTGGTATATTTCAGTGGAAAAATACATCCCCCTTTTCTGGTACTGTTCTAATTTTAAAAACTCCTTCTTTTTGGGAGGGACAAATGCAAGCAAAATTATTCTCACATATTTTCTTGAATCGCTGTAGACTTGCAGAACCGAAGGCACGGCATCCATATGGCTACTGAAAAGTTATTTCAGAACTAATCAACTTAGGTCTCTTTTTTTTTCTTTTCTTTCTTTTCTTTTTCTTTTCCTTTTTTTTTTTTCTTCTTTTTGGCTGTACTCCAGGTAACTTAGTAACTTCTAAAGGGAGAAATTCTCTTACAGAATTTTGATGGCGACAGGAAATAGCTGTGTCACTTGCTTTATGACTTCAGGAAAATCCACCCACCGATCAATTTGTAAGTGAGAAGAATAAAGAAATAGGGAAGGCTGTGGACAGAAATTGCAAATGTAGCTCATTAAAAATAAAGCCCCCCATGCTAAAAACACAAAACAAAACAAGACAACATTGCAAACAGCTACTTTGTCAAATACAGATAGACAACTCTAGAAAAAGAAAAAAAAATCAAGTTGTAATCTTTATTTCCTTTCTGTTTCAGTTGTTTTTACATTACTAAGCAAAGGGGAGACTCTGAACAGCTAGAAAAGCTAGCTGGAAGACCTAAATATGTTCTTCTAATTAAGAAACTTAGATGGAATTTCTAGATGAGAGAGAAGCTGACTAATGTGGGGCAAGGGAAGAGTTTTCCAAGGATTCAGAATGCAAGATAGAATTAAACTGAAATCAGAGAAAGCTCATAATAATGAACTCAAAAGAATAGAGAATATAAGAAGGAGTTAAATCTGACTAAGAATAACACGAGTGGCTTATTTCTTGTTGTTATCATAGACTTCCTTCCTGGAATTATTTTTTTAGGAAACTGTCACCTTTCCATCACTGTTTGTATGTGGCAGTATTCTAAAAAATTCCTTCTTGCCAAAAGCAGCATAAATCTACAGCTGTCATCCATACTGGGAGCCAGAAACAGTCTTCTGATGGAGGCTTTGATGACATTTCATCATGTGAGCCTGAGCACTGAGGTAACAAACTCAATATTAAGAACAACAGCAGTTCAGTCCCCACTGGAGACTGTCTGATGCTAGCAATGGTGAGAAGTGAATAGAAGTTTTCTCAAACTCTCTCCTTGTTTGGTAGGACAAATGCTAGCTCTTCACCTTCCGGGGAGCTCGGTCTGCTTCCTGCTGATGGACTAGTTCAGCAACAGGATTTCACAAATGCTCTTCTCTTTGCACATGATGGTGAGTGAAGTGAGAAGGAGTTCCTCATGGAGAAGTGCTGTGAAGGGCTGAGAGCCTGTTCATTTCCAATTTTCACTAAAATGCCTTCTCATAATAATAATAATGATAATAATAATAATGATAGTAATAATAATAATAATAATAAAAGCAGCAGAGCCATTTAGCAGGCCACTCTCTGCTAAGTGTGTTCTACCATTAAATGTACTTGTTGGCAGTGCCTTTGTTTTATTCCTGTAAGTCCCTAGAATCTAGTGACCGTATAACACAGCATTTTGAAATGAAGGTGAGGAAAACTAGGATATGAAAAGATTTTGCACTTGCTGCATGCTTTCTTAAAGAGAAAAAAACTAAAGAAGTAAAAAGTGCTTCAATGTGTTTGTAGATTATTTTAGGGATATGTCACTTCTGTCTGGTTTGCTTGATTTAGGGAGCAGAGTGCTATCATAGGCAAAGAAATCATGCTAATTCCTTGCTTCTTCCAGTCTTAATGAAGAGGATTCTCAAGCACATTGTTTTCTCCTCACTAATTTTTCTCACTCACATTGTTTTCTTTCTCAGTAACGTAGGCTTTTTTAAAGTTCACCTGAAGAAAGGAACTTGCCTCCCTGCTGCTATTTCAGGACACCACCCGAATTATTGATCAGTATGTTTCCTGACTACGGGCAGTTTAATACATGGAGTCTGAAAGAGATCACATCAAATTAACTGGCTTCCCATTCCATTCACGTCTCGAGAGTGGCATTAACTGAAGTGGGCAGCTGTTTCCATCAAAATCATTAATGAGGCCACTTGTTCTTTTTTTTTTCTCTTCCAGAATTTGTCTGAAAATGACTGAAGTGTCAGGGAGCTGCCATTTTAGATGAGCTCATTGTTGTGGACATCTGGAACAGAATGTCATCACCACATTTAGGCAACAACAGCTCAGTTTTATTTCAGTTCTGATCTCAAGTCCATAGCATCCCAAGCAAAGCATTGGCTCAATGATCCGGTCTGCTTAGATATATAATGTTGAAAGTCTGGCAAAACAAACAAACAAATCAGTAGTTAGACTCACTCTACTCCAAGGGTCATCAAAGAAGGTGGAAGCAATGGTACAGGGATGTTATCAAGAAAACCAAGTACTTGTCAACATTTATGATATCTTGCAAGTAGCAGTACTGTGTCTTGCTATCTGTATAGCTGCCATTTTGTCATTTAATTGTATTGTGTTACCGCAACTTCACATCTGCTGCACTCAGTCAGATCAATTCTTGTTCGAAGTGTGAAAAACATCGTGTTGCCAGAGGCGATTTTTTGCTCCCGAGTTAATACTGTACCAAGATTATCCTATTTTTGTTTTATAGACTTTTAGTTTTTATTTATTTTTGCTGGATATTCTGGCACTCTGGTTCAGCCACATACAAAGCAGCGTTGTTCATTGCAGAGAACAAGATGAATTTTAGGTGATATATGCAAAAAAAAAGATAGGAAATAAGTTCTTTCTTAACTAATCTGTAGGATTATTTCCCTTGGGTTGCTGAGAATAGCAGTGTTAGTCAAATTACATTTTGAATTAATACTGTATTATATATATATATATATTTATGTCTTGAGAGAAATGACTGGAGATGAAAAAATAACTTCTCCAGTCTTCTCTCATGAACCTTTAAAAATCTGTCACTAACTTTAATAGGAGTGTTCCCATGGAGATAAGCACAACTAAATCTACCTACAAGGAAAAGAACTAGTGTGCTTTAAATGAAACATTTTTGCATCTTAAGTACTGTGCTGTTACTTTAATACATACTTCATCCTTCTATGACAAAGTGCTCTTTGATTTTCAGAAAATGTACAATCAAAATAAAAAGCAAGTTCCATTGTATTCTCTTTCCTGGTTCTCTCGACACAATGGGGAATCCATAGATAATCATTTTGTGATAATGAGAAGTTGAAATCAGAAAATATCCCAATTTATTTGGAAGATACAGGCAGAGCATAAATAGCATTCAGGAAAAATACAGTTGTACATTGCCCATAAAGGAGCAGGAGATATTGAGCAGAAAACACTTCTACTTCTTCAGCAGTGGTGACCTGGCAAACCGTCTTCAGCTGCTGGTGCTTTATTGTGAATTTCCAGGCACTCCTCAGAAAGGCAGAGGAGGGGACAAAACGGCTTCCATTTATTCACAATATCATGAGGCAGTGAAGAAAATAGATGTGCCATCTTCAGCGCCACATACCCAGAAAGGCTGCTCTTGATAATTCTCACTTTCCTGTTCGACGGAGCCTCTTCCAAAAATACAGCGATTTTTCTGACAACATGCCAAAAAAAAAAAAAAAAAAAAAAAAAAAAAAAGCCCAAACATTTTGCTCCTGTTCATTTGCCCCAGCAAAGGCTTTGCTCCAGGTGTAGTCTGATCTGAGCTGCACCATTACAGGTCTGGAGGCACTCGGCCCTCAACCAAGCAACAATAAATTGCCATCTCACTGTCCCCACGTTTTGTCTCATCTTTTAGCTGCTCTTTATAGCTGTCTCTGTACAGAACAATGTTGAAGTGATCTATGTCCCAGAGCAACATGAAGTTCTGGAGATCAAGTCTGCAAAGGTCTGCTGGGGTTTTGGCTTGCAGACAAGTCTGAACACAGTGCTGTGGTCTCTGTTTTGGGTGAGGCACAGCAAGGAGTGATTCCCCAAGCAGCCCTGGGTTCAGCAATCTGCTACCCCATGCGAGATGTAAGGGCATATGAACAGCGTCTGAGGAGGCAGCTCCCATGGCCATTGTTATTCCATCTGTTAGCTGTGATGGGGAAATGGGGACGTTTCTGTGTGCAGAACTCCACCGTTGCCACAGGCAGAGTGCTTTGGCTGCACAACCCAGAAGAGCTTGCAGTCATGATGGCTCTTTCTAAGAGGATTAATGGCTAGATGGAGGCTTCTCCTGTTCCTGACATTAAGCAGGAGGGGGACAGATCCACAGCTACAATAAATTGTCATGGCTTCATTGGAATCAATAGCAAACTGCAGAGAATCACGATGTCAATAACTAAACTCCCCAGGGCTAATCTTCAGCTGGTAGAAATTGTCATAACTTCATTGAAATCCACTGATGTCCAGCTGACCCTGTTATTGATTTTGCTGGGAGTAGGACAAGACCTAAATTTAATTTCGTGGTGGTCCAGGAACAGGGCACATTATTTCAAAGCATCCGTCATTACTGCAATTAATTGAGGCCTGTCCTGGGCAAGGCTGTCTCTTTCGATCGTTAAAATGCCACTTGCCAATCTATGAATTGCCCTGCGGATGTGAAAATCTGAACTGACATAATATATGTAAAGCAGAAGAGGTTTGAATATTTCAGGTTTCATTTAGGTGTGCAGCCTACGGTTGCCTCAGGTAATACTGAGGTACTACTTAATCTTGATAACACGACTAAGATGCAAATCCACATGCCTAATTTAAATGCATTTTTTCCCTGAACCAGCCAGCTGGGTGTAGTTTCTAAGAGTAAATGCAAAGTACTCACAGTAGGCTTTAGCTCAAGCAGAATCCCAGGGACAGCTTCCAAACGTAATCACTCATTGTCAAAATAGAAAGTCAGGGTCACCTTTTTGACAGCACAGGGAGTCCAGGTATTGTGCGCTGACCTCACTGCATGTATTACAGAATCACAGTATCACAACTGAGTGAGGCTGGCAGAGACCTCTGGGTCCATCTACTCCAACTCCTGCTCAAGCAGGGACACCCAGAGCAGGGTGCCCAGAACCATATCCAGGCGGCTCTTGAAGATCTCCATGGAGGAGACTCCACAGCCTCTGGGCATCCTTTGCCAGTACTCCATTACTCACACAGCACAGAAGTGCTTCCTAATGTTTAGTTGGGACCTCCTGTGTTCCAGTTTGTGCCTACTGCCTCTTGTCCTGGCACTGGGCAGCACTGACAAGAGCCTGGCTCTGTGCTCTGTTCTCTTTGCTCCCTCCCTTCAGCTATGTAATTGATATCGATGAGATCCCCCCGAGCCTCCTCTTCTCCAGTACCTCCTCATAGCAGAGGTGCTCTAGTTCTTCATATTCTTGGTGGCCCTCTGTTGGATACTCTGCAGTATGCCCAGATCTCTCTTGCACTGAGGGGCCCAGAACGGCGCACAGAACTCCAGGTGCAGCCTCACCAGTGCTGAGCAAAGAAAGATTGCCTCTCTTGACCCGATAGTGACACTTTGCCTAATGCAGTCTGGGTTGCTGTTGGCCTTCTTTTCAGTAAGGGCACATTGGTCCCTCACTGGTCATGTACACCCATCTACCTTAATCCAAATCCACCTGACTTGTTGCTATTGAGAAAACCTGCTTGAGGACCAACCATCACCAAGCAAGGTGATGTGCAGCTTCCATAGGAAGCACAAGGACAGTGTTGTGTGACGGCACATGCAGAAACGCAGGGCAGCAGCCCAAGTCTGATCCACTGGACACCTCTCCCAGGATTTTGACGCTAGCACCACACGGATTCTTGTATTTATGGGGCTTTGCAGCAGCCCCTGACCTGCACAGCCTGGTCAGGCTGGCCATGTCACCTCTGGCTTTACCAGTGCTGTGAATAGCTGTCCTGACTACGTGGGACAGGATGCGACATTTTTATGCAGTTGGCTCAGGTTAAGCCCAGATGTCTTTCAAGTTAACACCTTTTCCTGTTCTGTCTGCGTCTCCTCCTGCCTACTGGATTTCCCCTTGAGAATAACTCCTTAGGCTTCAGTGAATGCTTACTCCATTTTCACTACCTTGAGGCGGGGCTGTGGGCTTCAATCATCACAAAGTACGAGCTGTAATTGTGTTTTAATGACCCTTTATAGTTACGTCCGTGCAGAAAGGCTTTTGTGTTCCCATGGGCATGCAGCCAAACCTCCAAAAATTTTGCTAGCTGACTTTTTCCTCTGTCACACCAAAGGACAGTGGCCAAGTTAAGGAGCAATCCTGTTGTCCTTTAGGCTGTGGGCTTGGGGCATATACTTAATGTCTCTGATTTGTACTGAACTCAAACACACCTTGGGAAAGTACCAACTATTATGTGTGCGAGTGGCTTATGATGGAAAAAATGACTAAAAACCAGGAATATAGAATGTTTAGATTTTATGCAGGTCATGTTACCCCCAGAATAAGTCATCACAACCAGAGAACTATCACAGCCACACAAAAGTTAAGAGTGCTGGAAGTCTATCTTTTGAATCTGAGTGAACTCATTGTTTTACAGCAGAAAAAAAAGCCAGCTAGGTATACAGTATGAGCATGTGCCATGGTGAGCCTGGGTTATTAGCAGTCCCTTGGTTTGGAAGTCCTCAGTGAATAAATTTGCTGTTTCAGGATACAGAGTGCATGGCATCTGTGTTGTCCGTAGTCACTGCAGAAGTGGATGAAAAAATAGAAGCCTATGAAGAATCGTATTGTACTGATGTATCATGGCTTTCTCAAGGCTGTTGAAAGAAATGGACGAGGGAACTGCAGTGCTAAAATAGAGGAAGAAACGAAATGGATGGTAAAAGATTCGGCATGCTATGAATATTTACAAGGGAATAAGACCAGCTAGCTGTGCTACGCTTAAAGGTCTGGCTGTACAGAACAGGTCACTATTAATCACCTCCACCAGTTTGTCAATATTGATCCAAGATAGAAAAGATTCAGGAGCAGCAGAAATAAAGGACCATTTTGCAGTGGATCTGTGCCCCGGGTGCTGCTTGCACACTCATGTTTGTTCCTCTTCTTGTCCTTAGAACACTTCTGCAGCTGCACAGCCAGAATCACAGAATCACAGAATCACCCAGCTCTGCCTCACATCCAGCACTCCAGCGCACTGCCCGTCCTTCCTGTACCTCTGTCCTCCAGCCTTACAGCGAGCCGAAGCATTTACTGCTTCCTCTTAGCTGCTCACAATGCTCCTGGTTCCCCTTCTGTCTCCCACCTACCTGTTTTGGGCCCCTAACAGAGTGCTGAAGCATCCTGGCAGGCCATGCTGCTCGCACACAAGGGAGGGCTGGAGCCTGTTTTGCTCCTCTCTGGGAGGGTAAAAAAGCAGTAACTCTCTCCTTTAATAAAACACCCATTTTCACAGAACTTACAGGAAGGTGCTTTGCTATTTCTGTGCTTTTGCCAAATTTGGTAGAAGTTGAGTGCAGTAGTTGCTGGCGCAGGGAAACAACTGACACATAACCAGAAGACAGGTTGCTAAGGAACTCAGGCTGACAAAGGAAACAACCAGAACACCAGGCGTCTGAGAGCTCAGTCTGTGGCTTGTAGGAATGTTGATAACAGAAATGCCTACACGATGAAGAACCAGATGAAGGCCAGCCAGAGAAATACCACGGAGGTTTTGAGGAGCATGAATCCAGATAGAGACATCGCAGAAATGCTACGAAGAGCTTGAGGTTTTGACTGAGTGTTGTATGAGAGCTATGAAGGATGTCAGTATCTTCGAGACACAAACAAGACAGGGAAAAATTGATGAATTTGACACAAAGGTAACTGAGGATCGACATGTACCATGATGGATGGTTTGCGCTGAAAACCCAACCCAGACTCTGGCAGAGGAATATGGTACAGCCAAAACTGAGCGCAAAAAGCTGAGAGGACAAAGCAAAAGAGACTCCTTTTGTGATTTGCTGGAGATGACAGGGCAGAGTAGAAGCCCTAGCAGTATGTGAGCATTTTCATAAGTGGTAGTGAAGGAAAGATAGAAAGTCTCCAGGAAGGAACAAAATAGGAGCTTTCAGTTACAAAGAATTCAATTGCAGAAAGACAGAAGAGAGAACACGTTAATGAGCTCCACAGCAGAGGTGGGCAAAGGTGAAGAGAGAGTGGCTGTTTTCCAGACAGCAGAAAAGTTTTGTTGAGAAATTCTGAAAAAGCTGCAGAAGTCACTTGGGAAGTTCAGGACCAGCAAGGCAGCAGGGCATGGACTGCTCCTGCTGAATCACTGAAAAACGGGTAATGGAGATGAAATGAAAACCTTTACAAGCTATTTTTATTGGCTTGGAGGCTTGAAACAATAATGGAAAGGTTGCCAGTGACCTAAATTGCATGCCCAGTTTGGCGAAAGAAGAAAAGTGAGAGTGTGAGAATGGCAAAACCTACTCTTCAAAGACTGAAATCTATCTGCGACACCTGTGAGAGGCAGACCCCTGTGCCAAGCATGCACTCAGCCTGCCCTGAGCACAGGACTCGAGGCAGCCTGAGATGGCTTTGCTGCCTACAGCCCTGATGAGCTCTCCACCAGTGCCCCGATCCAGCTCTCTTTGTCCAGGCTGGGCACAGACACATAAGCCCCACTCTCCTCCCCCACTACGGAGGCTGTATTTTCAATACGTATTCTTGTGCCTGTTTCTGCATGGCCTGTGAATTTCTGTCTCCTTAAGCCATCACTCAGCCTCAACCACTACCCAGACAAAGCCACGCCAGCCAGAACAGTCAAATTCCTGAGCAGCTTTCCCTATATGAAACATATGTTTACTGCATCTTAAAGATCCCTTAAATGGAAGAGCAGTGTATAAGCCTACCATAGCTCATGAGATTTAGCCTAGTGCTAAAACAGTGTTTATGGAACTACTGCTTTTGTTTCATGCTGTAATCTGAGCAAAACGCACTTAGCACTGACCATATGGTGTAGCTTCTGCATTCAGTACCACCAGTGATGTCTTTATTTCTCCCAGGTTTATTGCAGCTACATACAATGCTGATGAGCTCAAAAGTTTTCTGAATAGGGCTCCCGAATACTTGGCAGTGTAATGCATGACAGTGCTATTTGCAGCTTGGCATTTCTCCCTGATTTATTGTTCCACATTAGTCATCAACATTAAAGCACATCTCTCCTTTATTGGCTTGGGGTCAGGGACTGATGCCCTGTTTCACTTTGAGAAGCACCCAACTCTGCAAATATTCCCACTGACATTCACGGGTCTCCAGTTCGGTTTGCAAAGCAGGTGCTTATGAAGCTGTCATTTGCTTGTACACGGAACAGAACCACGCAAAAAAAAGTATAAATCCAGTTTGTAATTTTCACAGTTGCCTTTCAGAACAGAGCTCCCTTCCTGCTTATTAAATCTCTGACTGTTGTCTTAACCTGCAAATTTTGGTAACTAATATTTCATATTCCAACCTAGTAATTTAAAAATACAAGACATTACAGATAATTAAAGTCTTAAAATCAAATGCTTGCTGGCTTGCTCATGTCCTAGCCTCCCCTCATAAGCTGTTCTAAGCCAGTTGTCTATCCAACTCGCTGCTTTACTCCATTCTCATAACACCGCCAGTAGTTAATTAATCTTTAACTTTTCCCTTTATGAAGTGCTTTTTAAAAATCTTGGCACAAAATATCCACTCCATTTTCTCTTACTATCATCCCACTAACAGCTTTGAAGCATTGCAGTGAATTAGTTATGCAAGACTTCTCATCATTGCACTTTGTCTGTCTCATCATTGTAAATAAGGCACCGAAGCACTGATTTATCAAGACCTGTCTCAGCTAGATTACTGCCTCCTTCAGAAAGAACAGCATTTTCTTTCCGATATATGTTTATGTTGATTATTTTTTTAAATGTATTTGGTTGCATTTGTCTGTTGGGAATATCATCTCACTCTGGCAGGATTGGTTCAAGTATCTTTGAACTCTGCAAAATGAATGCTGGCTTGCCTTTCATTGCCTGTGATGTCTCTCACCTTTTTACCAGGCTGGCTGGCAATGAAACCAGCTCTGCATTCCCAAGGTATACAACACCAACAGACTTCCAGAGCCTCTATGGCTATTCCCCTTAGCAGAACTGCTGAAAGGATGAGAACCAGCAGCCTTCATCCTGGCAGCGTGTCATTGCTTAGGCACACTTTATAGGTACTTCAACTGCTAGGACATATGGTGCAAAATATGTGCAGAGAAATCATTTCCAACTGTCACGTTCTTCAAGGCCCCAAGAGACCTCATTCTGTGGCCTTGGCTGTGATGAGCACATAGCTATGTTCTGTGGCATCCCTTTTGCAGTGACTTACACTCGCTTCAGCAGAAGGAAAAGAAGCAGCAGATTGACTGCCATATAGTTGCCAGCTTTCAACACGAGACTTTTTATTTTAAAATTGCTCTTGTCCTTCATCCCGTGTCTTGCTTGTACCTGTCATGTTGATATTTACTGGTTGGGAAAAGAGAAGAAATACAAGCCTGGAAATACAACCGGGAAAGCAAACATGACGGAATGATTTTTGATGAAGTTATTCCACTTCGCAGTGATTCAGCAGCAGCTACCATAAAATCTTTGAATGTTTGTATTATATTTTTTGTGACAGCAAAGTAAATACGAAGCTATTAACACTCATTAACACCACAGATTTTCTTCAGCTTGCTAATAAACCTGGCGTCCTACTGCTCAAACAAAAAGCACTAAACGTAGGTTGCTCCGAAAGTAATGCATCTTATTTATTTCCGTGGAAACCACAGCAGATAAAAAGAGCGCAGTAACACTATTTGGTAGAGCAAATTCTCGGCTACAGAACACTATTGTTCAGCATAGTCACCACCATTAGCTGTGTGCTCTCACCTGTGATGAACAAGAGCCTGCACGCTTCGTTCATAGAAATTTGCACCAGTGGAGGTGACCCTCTGCTCTTAGGAAGCTACAAAGCAAACAACGTGCCCTGGTGGAAAGCCAAGATGCTGTCCAGAGCTCATGGAGCCCTGCAAGTCCATGGCTCCAGGCTGTCCAAGGTGCTCCCGGGCCTCTGCCCCACTGCACGGCTCCATAGGTCGTGGCTGCGGCAAGGTGTGTGATTTGGAGATGCAAAATGGACTTTCTCCTCCTAAGGTGACAGAGCTTATTTCTTGTTTAACTGAAAAAAGTTCTTTCATAGAAATTGGAGTGACAATTACTGACAACAGCAGGCAGCTGTTGTACTGTGACCGTGGCTTATTAAGCTAATCATAATTGTCTCCCAGTTACCTTGTGCTCCTCCCTGTCTGTATGGGGCACCCATCTGTTGTCTCTTGTTCAGTAATTAAGCCGGAAGCTCTTTAGGGCAGGGACTATCTTTTCATTATATCTTGCACATGGGGGTCCCAATCAGAGCCTCTAGTTGCTACTCTAGTACAAATAAAGTGGCAATAAATAGGGGAAAATACACTACTTCTCTTTGATTTGAATACCAGTTACAACTTACAAAGCATTATAACTAATGAAACATCATTTGCTAGAGGAAAACGTGCTCAGCTGGAGGAAAGAGGCATGTGCCTTGCTTCTATGGAGGCTGGATGCTCGTGGTGACTGGGATCTCTGTCGTAGCAGCCATCGGAATGTGTGACAACACCAAGTGTCCCTGCAGCCCCAGCACTAAGAGTTGGAGGTGCCTCTTGCAGGAAGCTCTGAGGCTGGTAGCTTAGTGCACTTACTGAATGCCCAGGGCTGGGGCTGCTTCTCCTGGCCCCTGCCAGGATGAAATGTCCCGCAGGAGCAGGGCTGGTGGCACATCGGTGCATGCCACCCTCCTGAGGCTGCTTTCATCCTCCTGGCACCTCCTCTGCAAACAGGCACTACTGTCCTGCTCTAAAGCAAACAGCCCCCAGAAAATCCTCCCATCCCCGTAGGAGAACATTGCCAACCCACCCCAGGAACACAGTGCATGTTATGAATGTTAATACCGAAGGCTTCCTGCAAAAAATAACCCGAGTGCCCTCTAGTGACATGTGCTCAGGGCTGTGTCTGAGCTCTGAGGGGACCCAGGGCTGTGGTATCTGGCTTAGGGTGGTGAGGCTGGAGGAGGCATGATTTGGGGTGAGCAGGCCTGTGACAGGCCACTGCAAGGCGGAGGAGCCGGGGGGGATAACGAGGGACTGCCACCATCCTGTGTGAGGATGCCACGTGTAGGGGTGAACCGCAGGGACAAACCCACCTCTGGTGACGCACACGGCACAGCCACCCATCTCCTTCCACACTGCATCCCAGCATCCTATTTCTCTGAGCCTTTGGCTTTTTCCCTGACTTGAATTCATACTCCCCCATGGCACAGTATTTTCCATGGAAACCAGTTATAAAGTCACAGGCCAGTGTTCTTTGCAGCACTGTCATTGCTGCGCTTTTAAATAGAGCCAGTGCTGACTGCTAGAAATCCACATTTGTCACCTCCATACCCTCATGTGGAGTGCATCCAACCCAGGCAACTTTCTACTTTTTGTCAGGATTTTGGTATCTTTCTCCATTTGTAGTCACAGCGTATTTCCCAGAGAAGAATCATAGATTCGTTTGAGTTGGAAGGAACATTTAAAGGCCATTTACTCCAACTCCCAGCAGTGAGCAGGGACACTCACAGCTCCATCAGGTGCTCAGGATTCCATCCAACCTGACCTTGGCTGTCTCTAGGGATGGGGCATCCACCACCTCTCTGGACAACCTGTGCCAGTGCCTCACCACCCCTACTGTAAAAAACTTTTTCCTTAAATCCAATCTAAATCTCCCCTCTTTTAGTTTTAAACCATTTCCCCTTGTCCTATCACAGCAGACTCTGCTAAAGAGTCTGTCCCCTTCTTTCTTACAGCCCCCGTTTAGATACCAAAAAGCTGCTCTCAGCTCTCCCCAGCACTTCCTCTTCTCCAGGCTGCACCGCCCCAGCTCTCAGCCTGTCCTCATAGGGGAAGTGTTCCATCCCTTGGATCATTTTTGTGGCCCTCCTCTGGATGTGCTCTAACAAGTCCATGTCTCTAATGGTTTTCCACATTTTGTTTCAAAAACAAGCCTAAATTGATTGCAGAGTGGATTATTACTTGGATTTAGTCCACTGAAGGATCAGGCTTTTTAAATGCATGACTGCTTTGCAATTTTTTTCTTTTCTGTCACTGTTTTACAAAGCATTTCAGCATATTAACTTGGAACCATAAGGCAAACCCCCAAGCATTAATTCCACACAAAGCCCCCCTTTTTTTTCCCCCCAGGAACTCTGATTGCAAAGATGTACTCAGTAGCTGCACTTGATTTATAAAATAGCATCCTTGCAGCTCTGATCCCTTTAACACTGCAGCTGCCTTGCAAATACTATATTTCAATTCCTGGCTGCCCATGAGAGACCAGGATGTGTTGCTGCAGCTGCAGGTGCTGTCCCAGGGAGGACTGCATCACTGTCCCTCCTTGGAGGAGCGCAGCAGAGCCCAGCCTTGGGGTGCTGCCAGCTGCAGCCTGCTCGTGCTGCAGAGAGGAGCAGGCAATTGCTATCACATGCCTCTGCCTATAAACCAGCTCATAAATCACCCCAGCAGCAGCCAACAGAGGGGACAGAAGCTTGTGATAGTGGTTATCCATCATTTCCAGCCAGAATCCTCTATCTAAAGAGCTGTATTTCCTATCTTAAATCCAAATCCAGTGGCCTTTATCCTGCCTCACCTAGCTGCTGAGAGCAAGCTAGGTGGCTTAGCAGTTGTGCTGCACTAGTTGGCTCATCATGTCTGCTGCAGATCCTGCTCTCTGCAGTGAGAGCTCATGACGTGCTCTGTGATCACGATGGGTGCTGAGACCCTGCACCATGTCCGGAAGGAAGGAGCCATGCAAGCAGGGCTGTCACATGTTATGTCCTTTCAGGATGTATCTTCCTCTCTAAAAGTTATGAATGAGATGAATGAGTTGAGCAGTAAGAGGCCACATTGCTGTCCACAACTAGTTCTGCAGCCTGACTAACTGCACGTGCCCTCCTAAACAAGCAGCCCATGATTCCCAGCTGAGTTAGTCAGTTTCTAGTGCTCAGCACCTTTGCAAATGCAGGCATGGGGCTGTTCCTGGTTTCATGCAAGCTGGTGTGTGAGCAGCAGCTGCAATGTGGGTACTGGCGGGTGCCCAGCTCACAGCCACAGGCCTTTCTTCAAAGGGTTCCTGAGGTTATAGATTCAGAAGAACAGCTTATCACCTTTCCCAAATGTTCTGCCAGCTGCAGTGATCTGTCTTGTTAGGTTCTCACCACATCTTCTAGCAGACAGCTCCTGATGAGCCTGGACCAGTTTGACTGAGTGGCTGATAGTTGCCTCTGTTTGGCCACTTCTGTGTAACATTAAATTGAGAAATAAATAGAAGAGTAATGAAAAATAACCTGCCTTCGAGACAGGATCAGTGCTGCAGTGGTAAATAGAAGAGTAGTAACTTTCTGAGCTTGGGTCTCTGTGTATCTGGTGAGGAATGCGCAAACTCTGATTCCCAAATGAGTAGTGCATATACCCCATTCACTTGCTAAGGACCTGGAAGATCCTGTGATCCTCTTCTCCTTCTTTCTCTCTGCTCACCTACCTGCTGACCAAAGAGGCTGATTTTGGGGTAAGCACTGCATCTTCTCTCATTTCCATTACACATCAAGGGAATCTGGTCCTCTGAAACACAGCAGATCCAGCAGAGAAAGGATCAAAAGGCAGAACCCAGCACTGGCTGCTGCCATTCTCAGATGGGGAGACAGGCATCCGGTCAGTCACAGCTGCTCCTGGGCAATAAATAATTCCTGCTGGAGACAAAGGAGGTGGGAAGAGGCAGCCAGAGAGCATGTGCTGTTTTATTTAGCAGCATATTCCCAACTGAAAAGGCACAGAGCAGCCAAGCCACAGGGCAGCATTTATCCTTCCCATGAAGGATTCTTTGGAGAGCAGCCTGCAGGCTGCCAGGACAGGGATGGCAGCAACGTGAGTGGCCAATATCTGCTCCAGGACAAGCTGGGACTGCTCCCTGGCTAGTGGGAAGCTCAAACGACCTGCAGTGGGAATCTGGCTCCTGGGTACAACATCTCAGCAGTGCGTCCTCTTGCCACCCTATAGTTCCATCTTGAGGGGGAACCCACCTGTTCAAATGGCATCATTCAGAAACATCCTTCTCTTGTTTTTCAGAGACTTCAGGCATTCCTAGCACACACAATACCTGATAAATACTCTGAGCAAGTGACGTTAATGAACCTGGCAGTGCATGCTCTCTCTGCTGAGGTGACAGGAGCCCAATGAAACGTCGCCAGTGGGAAGGGCAAGGCAGAATAACACAAAATGCCCTCTTTCTCCATACATTTTCAGTACGAGGTGATTTACTTTTCTGAATAAAGCCCATCAGGCATTTTGGATGGCTCAGTGACTGCTCTACACCAGAATGCTTTCGAGCTCCTTTTTCACATACTGTCACTGGGTCTTATGTAGTATCTCACAAGAGGAAAATGAAGTGGAATTGAAATAAACTGTCCTAGAGGCGGCTGCAGGCTCCTGGGTGTTTAATGTGTAAAACCAAGCGAGCCCCACTTCCCTTGCGAGCCTCCCTTTTGCCAGAGGATTATTTTACACACCGCATGTACCGTTGATACTGTTTGTGTTGCAGCCAGGCCCTGTGCACTCCTGCATGGCAGTAAGCGGCAGTCCTGCACTCAGCAGCTTTGGTTTGGGGACAGGTGACTGAGGGAAAGAAAGGTGTGGGGAGGCTGGAGCATGGGGGGATGCAGGAGAGGAAGTCACCCCCCAGGGATGGTGACTGCGCTATTTCTGATACAAGCCAGGACGGCGCTGGCTTTCTCGGCCTCCTGGGCACACTGCTGGCTCACGTTCAGCCGGCTGTAGATTAATACCTCCAGGTCTTTGTCCTTCCACGTAAGAGACCCGCAGCAGCCGAGAAGCTGTGCTTTTGGGGAGGCCCACGAGAGGGAGCCAGGAGTAAAGGAACGGCGGCCGCTGCCTCCGCCGCGCCCCGCGGAGCTGCGGGCCCGGGGTTCCGCTGGGGGGACCGGGGCTCCGCTCGGATCCCTGGGCAGGTCGCGCCCGTACCTTTGGGGGCAGCCTTAGTCTCGCTGAGGTCTGCGGGAGGGGTGGTGATAGCCCAGAGGGCAGGGAGGTCGTAGGACCGGAGCGCATCTGCGGGAGAAGGACGCTGAGCACAGAGGGTTGCTGCACGCACAGGGATGCTGCACACATAGGGATGCCTCACACCGAAGCAACAGTGCTGCTGGCCAGAGGGAAAGGAACTCTGGAGACCGCATCAGTAACCTGACACTTAGAAACGGCTGTTTTAAAAAGTGGCTATGAAGGAAAAACGCAGTCCTTATTGAAAGGCAAATTAGTAGCAGGCTCTCTCCAGTGAGCATCCAGGGAAAGCACACAGGGCCCTGTTATTAGTCCCCTGAAGCTTCCTACCACACTGTGAGAGGCACAGTCAGGGCTGGATAAATAATGCATCGTATTTTTGAAGTCCCAGAGAGGGGACTTGGAGGTAGTTCAAAAGTTCAATGAGTTATCAGCTCCCCTTAGGGTTCTTTATTTCTCTCACAAAGGATGCTATCAATCTCGATAACTCACTAGCTACCAAAAATAATAATAAGTAAAAGATCATTATGTTGAAATATGTGTTGTAAAGCAGCATGGCAATTTGGAAGATTAATTCAGTCCAGAAGGGGCAATAGCTGCCGGCTGGAGATGGGCTGGACACCAATTACTGCTCTCACTCATTACTTCCATGGACAGGGATTGAGAAAACACCTGCAGTGCATGAATAATTCTCCTTGAGTTAATATGCTTTCATTCAGTGCTGATTAACTCTACTTATACCTCATCTATGGTGATGAGAGTGATGTGATTCATTCCTTTATTTCTGTAACTCTCTGATAAACTGCATTTATTCTCCACCTCTGACCCCCTCACGTGCACACTGCCTATTCATCCTCCTCAGCCCAGGCTGCTGCTGCCATCCCAGACCGACCCTTCAGTAGCCACCAAACAGCTGCTTCTCATTTTCTTTCTTTCATTTAAAAGCACCTGCTGCAAAAATGTGGGTCAAGAGAGAAAACAGACTGGAAATTTCAGTACGACGGTGGGGGAGAGGGGGGGTACTTTGTGTGTGTAACATCCAGCCTCAAAGTGCTACTGAATAAATAAAAACCAAATGGGATCTGTTTGCTGCTTTCAGTCCTGGGTGAGTGACAGCTGCAGAGCGAGGCATCCTGGCCACAGCTTGACACGCAGGGCATGGCTACCTTGAGAGAAAGCGTTTCCATTGGAGTCACAGAGAGCTCCCATTGTGTTGCGGGATGGGTTTTTTCTTTTCCCTGTTATTTTCAATGTCTTCTGCTCTGAGTCAGGGCGACTTTTCCAGCAGGCTGCTGGAGACACGTTCCAGCTACACGCCATCTCCTGAGGCTGGCAGGGTGAGGGCAGCAAAGAGACCTTGGCTGCACGAACTGTTCCTGCTCCCATCAGCACAGCACTGCCCAAGCCCAGCACTAAAAACGTGTCTTAGGACACGAGACATAAAGTAGAAAGATGTGACTGCTTGCAACAAGTAGGGGTTTTCTTTTATTCCTTTGCAAGTGGAGATGCATCAGCCAGTGCAAATGCTGCTGGTAAAATCCACAACAAAAGCACAGGCATGCAATCAAGCCCAATCTGAAACTGGGGAAGTTTGGTTGTCAGAGTCACTCTGGGAATGGCTCAGGCTCTGCTGAGCTCGTGGGTGCCCTGTGCGCTCCTGTAAGGTCCATTCCAGATCTCCAAATACTGCACTACAGCAGACAACCTCTTTAAAATGGCAGAATATTGCCCTGAGATCCCTGCAGATCAGAGTCACAGCACTGTTGAGCAATTTGAGCTTGATGGGGCTGCTAGAGGTCATCTGGTCCTACTCCCCTGAAGAGCAAGAGTAACCCCAAAATTTAACCAGCTCACCCAGGGCCTTCCCTAGCTGAGCTCTGACAATCCGCACCGCCTCTCTAGGTTCCCACATCTGACCACCTTTGTCCTTCACACACAATATTATTTGTAACTCTCCCTATGCCAACCCAGATCCAATGTTTAGTGGCTGCAGCACCTCCTGTAATCCCGTAAATGTGGGCAGGACAGCTGAAGTTCCTGGGTGGAGTGAAGCACATCCAATACCTGTTTGCACCACTGAGCTATGGATCCTTTCCCCCCACCTTTCCGAGGGTGTGTTCCTCCTTTGCATTTTCCTTTGATCACTGTTTCAAAATCTGGAGGGAATTCAGCTGTTGGCTCTGTTTATCTTTCTACACCTTCTTCCCATTCAAGGTTTCAGAACGCCTCACACCGAGCCCCTTTAGTCCGATTCCCCAGCCAGCCCGGCTCTCCTCATCCCTGGCAGGCTGCAGTGCCGCTGGGTGTTACCTGCAGCTGCTCCAGGAGCAGCTGAGGGCCATTAGATACTACAGCAGCTTCCATGAGCAAACCTCCCTGCTCCTTCACCTCGTCCCCTTCCCTCTGTCCATGCCCACTCTGTGCTGCCACCAGGCGTGTTCTGCAGCCACAGCTACGGAGCAGTGATTTGTCCCCTCACTGCAGCTTCACACAGTGTACTACTTGTGGGCGTCACAAATTGCGAAGCAGATTTACAGTGTTCTTTGAGTTGCAAACTGCAGTATTTCTCCATGTAGTGATTATTATTCATCTTTTCCAAGACACCGTGGGCCTGATCCTGCAATCTGCACTCCTATTAAAGTCGGTGCTGTGGGAGTACTCCGGCGTACAGACGGCAGCAGTAAGACCCAATTAATTCTGCTGTAGGGAAGAGTAGGGCAGCAAACAAGATTTATTTTTTTCCTGTGAATGTGTGTGTATTTCCTTGTCCCACGGGCACTTGCAAAGCTGTGCATCTGGGTGTGGGCTGCTGGGCTCTACTTGGAAGCCTCCAGACTCTGCAGGACAAACCTTCCCTTGCCCTGCCTCTCTTTCTTTCATTTTGTTCAATTACCACCAGACATCCCAATGGAAATGTCATCCAAACTGATTCACAACCTTAACAGGCTTTGCTTTGGTCCAGGTGATGTTGTCTATCACAGCCACGCTTGGTTTAGAACAGGTCAGAAGGGGCAGAGTCACACCATGTTTAGAAAGGCAGGAGGTCTGGAACAGTTGTGTGGGTGCATGATTGAGCCATGAGCTGCTCCAGCAGCCCTGCTGGTCCCAGCAAGGAGCACCCCCTGTGCAATGCTGCAGGGAGCATTCATAGGTCTGACCCCAGCCAGCACCAGGAGACATTCACGGGCCACTCAGTAAAAACCTCTGGCCATTATTCAGCTTCTCCTGAGGAAGACAGCTCAGACATCTGCAAACCAGCAGCTCTGGTCCCCTGTGCTCTCCCTGCCCAGAGGTGGTGGCACTAGGGTTGTGCTTTGAGGAGCTAAGCCCTGTGACAGCTGCCATGGGAGCTCAGCCTCTGTGTCTCAGAGCTGTCCTCTTAGGCTTTGTGCTATGGGGTGGTGCCTGCTGCTGCAGGTCACAGTTGTGGGGAGGGGAGCATGTGCCTCCATCTGAGGATGGAGACCTTCCACCAGGCACAGCCAATGAGCAATGAAGCAGCAGCAGGCATCGTGGAATGAGATGCTCATGGAAACGTGTTGCTAAGCAAAGGGAGATGGTGCTTTGTACCAGCTACGGCTTGTTTAGCTGGCAAGATTGCGTGCTTGGAGAAGAGTTGTAAAAGCTGTGGCAAGTAGTAACAGATATGGAGTCCTGAAGCCAAGGATGAGCTGCCATCTTCCAGCCAGGCGAAGGGTGCTCCTGCCTTGTGACAAAGGGACAGCTCATGTCATTAGCACTTTTGGGCTCCTCAGGCCCACTGGGCTTTGGATGTGAGCCCCATCCACTCCCACAAGGCCAACACCAGCCAGAAACATCTCGGAGTGTGAAAAATGCTCTGTCAAAAATGTAAGTAAAAAGCAAGTGGAAAAAGGTCATGATTAGTTACTTTGCTGTCATGTGCATGTATAATAAAGAGCCTTGGGAGTGAAGCCACGTTAGTTCTAATTACAACCCTTTAAATATTTATACAGCTTAATCTGTTCACCTTGCTCTTTGGTACGGCCCAACATATCTGCAGGGCTGACCTTTCTAACTCAGCCCCATTTGTATGCTCTACAGGCCCCTGGGTAACCATTAGTTTGCTCAGTCTGAAGGGGGGGAAATGCATCACACCAGAAGAGTAAACTCCAGGTAATAAGAATGCAATATTAACGAAAACCAAGAGGATATGAGGAGTCTTCTCTGCCAAAGTTTATGATGCTTATTCTTAACTAATGCAAAATGAAGAGATTTCAGGAAAATTAGCCAACAGATGTGCCCTGAAGAATCAGTGGAGACAACCACACTCATTTTCACGTGACCTCCATCAAACTGGAAATAATATCTCCAGCAGTAACAAAGTAGTGCATTAACCCCCTTCTCTCACCTCTCAATGCTTCATTATAACAGCTCTATTTAAATGCAATGGGAATGGCTGGGAGATAGATGAGGTGCTCATGGCTATGATGCAGAATTACCTGTGCAGCCAATCCCTTTCTTTATCCACATTTTTCAAATCCATCTTCAAATACCATTTTTTCAACTAATCTAGGAACCCCAGGCTTATTTCCAAAGAACACACAAACCTGAGGGGTGAAAATCTGAAATGTTACTTAATATCCTCCACCCTTGGATGCTCTCCATTCCCCATTCTGTACTTCAACCCCATAGGGAGTAAATCCATGTAGAAACAGTATGTTGTCCATAATAAGTCTGTGAAGTATTTGGCAAACTATGTGCAGTCTACACAGCTGACATCACAAGAAATACACACAGAAGAGCTAGGCATGTCTGAAGATTTTGGTCACCCTGGCAATCTGAACAACCTCTAGTGGAGCATACTTCATCCTGAGTACGCTTAAGAACTTACTATGCAGGCAAAACTACACACTTGTACCTCCAGGTTCTTCCACAAAACCTCAATTAAGGTGATGGTATGCTAGGGTAACTTAATTAGTTTGCTTCAAAAGCTCCTGATGTCCTCATGCTGCTCACTTCTGCAGCAAATTTGCTGACTAGTCAACGTAGGTCTGAAATAATAAATGAATTCACCATTCTCTGTTGCACGAGGGGAGTTCAGATTGGATACTGGGAAAAGAACTTCTTCTCAGAAGGAGCAGTAATGCATTGGCACAGGCTGCTCAGGGAGGTGGGGGAGTCACTGTCTACTGGTTAAGTAGCAAGGATGGTGGCTTGCACCTGAGGCCTTTCATGTGTTCTCACTGCTGGACCCATAAGAAAACTCCATGAATGGGTGCTGGTTAAATTTGCAGAGTTTAGCTCAATGACTTCTTTCTTCAAATCTTGAACGTTTCATGGAGAAGACCAAATTGGAGGCCAGGATCTGGGGTGCCTTCCTGTGGATCCCTAACATTCCCATGCTGGGGATATTGCAAGCTGCGGGGTTGGAAAGGTGTATCTGGAAAGTCTGTCCCTGCGTTAAGAAGCCTCGAGTCTGTGTCTTTGGCTCTGGTTTGCAGAAATTCTGAACAAAAGAAGTGGAAGAAAAACGTTGCTTTTGGTGAGTCAGAACATCTGAGGTTCATCTAGCTCCAGTACTGACACTACACTTCTGGTAGGTTTCCAAATGCTACCCAAGTGATAGTGCTCCTTATTAGGACTTGTCTTTCTAGTGCCCCTCCATAGCTGGACTATAATTTTACAGATAACACAGAATCTGGTGTTAGAGATTCTGCTGCCAGGTAGAACAGTGGTGGAACAGGCCATCTTTCCAGAACTACCCCCTTGCCAATGTGTAGCAAGACAAAAGCTATCGCAGGTCTCGGAAGAATCTGTAGAGGTGCACATCAGCAAAGGCAACCATGCATAGGCAAAGATGCAGAAGATTTGGGCAATGCACCCAAATGCCTTAAGAGAAACTTTGCCGAACAGTGCAGAAAGAGCCTTCAACAGTAGATACTTATAAATACATAGTGTATAAATATAAGTTTAAATATTTGACCAATACAGAAAAGCTTTCTTCCCCAGGTGCTGGCTATCTATCTGCTTACATCCCAACTCTCTTTCTCTCTGCACACACACCACACAACTCAAAGTCGTCAGAGACTTACAGGCTTGCTGCCTGCTATAGCCACACTGTAGCCACAACCCGTTCTGCCACCCTCACACTGCTCAGCCCCATACATGTGCAATAGCAATACATCCCAAGCAGAAAACTCACTGGAAAACATTCTCTAGGTTGTTATTTCTGCCCCTGGCTCTACCCTTGGGAAGTGGCTGGAAGTCCCCTCCTTCTGAGGGGAACTAGGGAGTGGGAAAGAAGGTGAATTGGCATTCCTGAAATGTGGGGAAAGAAACATTTAATCAAGGTTGCCATGGAAACTAGGAATGGACAATAAGTACTCAGAGGTTTTATCATTTCTCTTAGCACTTGTAATGCACAACCTGTGTGAAGAGGAGCATTATCACACATGGAGAGACTGAAAAATACTTGAATGGGAAGAACACGTGCAAGAGAATCTGTGCCAGTGCCTCTTGAATACATCCCAACAGAGGGGCCGCAGAGAAAGTGGGGGAGATGGCACCTCTGGGGTGCTCCTAAAGAATAGGAATGGGGCACCTTGGAAAGGAGGATTGGATGGGCAACACAGAGGCAAACAGCTGGGACATTGGTTTTGGCACAAGCGTTGAGCAGAGAGCCCCATGCAATCTGGAACATGCACAACCCCAGGGCTCTCACTATTGCTAGCCTTGCTTTGGCATCTCCCAGTGGTCCTATGCATCTTCAGTGCAACCAGGCAACTCTTTCATAGTTGTTACGTTCGTGTGTTTCCTCACTGAAGTCTGTGGTTTTGTATTCAACAAGCTATGCATCGCTTTCCCCACTCAAATTCATTTTGATGAATTTGACAGGAAAAGGTCATGTAGATCCAGCTCAACCCCTAAATGACAGATCATGCCCACACACCATCAATACATCAAAGAAGATGACATTTCCTTGGTTACAATGCATTCATAGGCCAAAAATCACTCTATGTCCTCAGCACACCGAATATCCATTATGCTGCGGTCATTACTATTTTGGTCATTCCACAGAGATGCTTTTCCCATCTGCCTAAAATATTAAATTTCTGCCTCCTGCTCCCACCCACATTCCCACTCCAATATTTCCTTCAGGATGTCTCTCTTGTTCTTACGGATGTGCAAAAAATTGCAGACACTTATCACACGAGGCACATCATGATGAGAAACACCTACCCTTCTCAGGAAGTACCACCTCCCTCCTCTCCGTCTTCCTGAAGTACATGGCAGTGATCGTCTGCAACCACTCCACACAAAGCTAAAGAATTCTTCCATCTTGCTGAAACCACCAACAAAGGAATTCCTTGGCCAGGCAAACAGAGCATACACTGAATCCAGATGCCCAGAACAAGGAGAGGAACCATAATGCTCATATCCTCTCTGGAAGAAAATAGTCCCTCTCCATTCCAGCAACCAGACCCAATTTTTGCAATAACACAGCAACACAGACCATTCAATTTCACATAAACGTCAGTGAATATTTCATAGTGATCGGTATACCTCTGCAGACCCAGAGTAGGCGTGTGTGTCTATCTCATTTACAACCTTTTAAGGCCAACACCAACTCTTGCACACTTCCAGGCTTGTGATGTGACACAGCAGAACCCACCCCATTACAAATCCCCATGACAACACTTGCTGTAGCTCATCTCCTAGCCCCAGCTGGTGAGCTCTCAATCAGCAGCAAGATGCCAGAGGTAATGGTAGCATGGTTGTTCACTTGATGGGCGCTCTCATGGCTATGTTCCTGTGGCTCTGGGCTCTGCTTGTATTTGTAATTTGCCTTTGTCATCCAAAAGCTTTGCCACTAGCAGTGGCCATCCAGTTCGGCACCATTTTTTTGGATTCTACCAGTCATTTCTGCCTGTTTGAATCCTGAATCAAAAGTTTTATCAAGTAGAGCTACTTTGAATAACTGCTCTGCCAGATTTGATTCTGCAATTTCATTTCTTGCAGCTGTATCACCTCAGTATCAAACGTCCAAGGAAAACCCAGATGTAAATTCTTCTACTTGCCCAACTACAAATGCATGTGCATAATCCCATCCATATTAATGAATCTCATAATCATTGCACTCAGCAGCATGTCCTCCATCTGCTGCCCAAAAGTAATTTGAAAATGGTGCCAGGAACATTAATGGATGATAGGAAAGGATGTGAATCATGGGAGTTTGGCAGTTTAATACTCTTACCTCTCCAGACCAGTATTCCTGTAGTTTTGGATAGGCATCCCACAATGTAATGCCAGTAAATCTGTAGATCACAGAGAAGAGCAAAGGACCAGTGGGCCTCAGGACATCTCCCAGTATACTGAATCAATGTGAACCCAAGGATTGTCAATGGAAGCCTCTTAGACTATTATGGTAGTGATACAAGGTGGGTGGGCAGTGAAGTTTGATAGTAAGTGGAGAGAGATATAGATAGATTGATTGACTGATAGACAGATAAATAGATATGGTCAAAGTTCTAAAAGTCAGCATCTGTTCTCATTGGTCCAGAGCAGTCCTTTGAAATTTAGAGAAAGATGTGAATACTAGAGAGAGAGAAAACTGCAGCCTGTCTTCCTAGTCAGTAGCTGGGATTAAAGATGGAATGGTTGGTTTTAACCACTGAGCTTTACAGCTGTACTGTGACAGGTTCTCCATTTGTATCTACTTTGTCACAGTGGGAAGAAACACACAGATCAATTGGCTTTCTGAGAGTAAGGCCCCTCTCCGGTTATTTTAATACACCTACTGACTTGTGGCAAGCACTGTTTGAAGCAAAGGTCTGCAGAGAATTCATGTTCCAAACAAATGCTTGATTTTTTGCCTGATGCAATGCCAGGATGAATGAACTGTTGTTAGGTTGAATTCTTTTCTTGTTACCAAACAGGTCTTCTAGTAGCGCTTGCAAAGATAAGGGGATCTAATCCATATTCAGGGTGAAAGTTGATCACTTGATCATGATGGAAATTATTCTCTTGTTTTCAAAGTATCAGGTAGTTTCCATTACTACAGGCTTTTGTGTTAGTTTGGAAACAACACATAAAATACCCTATATTCTTCATCCCTAATACTGAGATCATTGTGCTCCATGGGAATATCCCCCTCTCCTCTTCTCTTGTTGTTCTTCATTTGATATGTAACTTGACATTTTGTTTTTCTTGATGCTTTGCTGTGCAACCTGTAGCCCCAAAGGAGCGCAAACTGCTATGGGTCGTATTTGTTGGGCAGTAGGTCTGGCAGCTGATGGTCTTCCAAGTTGTCCATGCAGGATCATGTAGCTGGTTGGCATGCAGGGATTTCTGCTTTATAAACTTGAGGTCTTCTCCTTTTCCATGTTGCATCACAATGGAGATAAGCATGTCCTGCAAACACATCTCTGTTCATCTGAATCTTTTTATGGATTTGCTTTGACTGTGTTTCTTCCCTTTTTGTGTTTGCTTTCTACAGCTATCCTAGGGAACACATTTTCTGGTAGGAATACTCACCAAGTGTGAAGTTAGCGTGAAAACACATTTCAAACTCATAATAACAACCACTTACATCACAAAATCATTCCAGAATGTTACACTCATCCACTTGGGAACAGAACCATATCACATAATCAGAATATCAACATCTCCCAAGGAACTGGCCACAAATAAGACACAGAGCACAGATTATTTCAATAAATTATTTAGCCAATAAATCTGAACAATAGGTCCGTATGTAAATATTGTGATCTCTCCTCAGATAATCTATGAAGCAAAATTATTCAGTTATGTGTCAGATGAATTATTCAGCCAAAGACTTGGAAACGAACTGAGATTCAAAACATTCGTTCTTAAAGAAGTCCTCCTTTTTATCAATTAATTGTGTTAGCAAGTTGACTTCTGGCATAGGAAAAATTAGAAGAAAATGAAGCAGAACAGTTTCTTCCTGGAGAGCTCTGAATATTTGTAAACAACATCCACAGTTTAAATGTAGAGAAGTAGTCTTTGGAAGCCAGTAACTTTCTTAAACCTTTCCTTTCTTCACATTTGTAAAGTTATGCTTAGGATGCAAATGATACCGCTCAAAATTTCTGCAGAGATGCTCAAGGCCGCAATTGATGTGCTTCTCAAAGAGACCCGAGGAATCAGCAAAATGGTTCCATTCATTTCCTCTGTTGGGCCATGAGATCTACTTCCTCCTTCTTGTGCCTCTCCTGAGTTATATCACAGCACTCCACTAAGGAAAAGATAAATACACCTATGGACTCTCTCTTTCAAAACCACATTCAAATGCTTCTCCAAGAAAAGCAGCCTGTATCCCCCTTGAGCATCTAAATTTGCCATCTGGTAGGTTTGTACTTTATAGTCATTTAGAGGATATTAAATCTTCTTTTGTATGCAGTGAATTAGGTGGTGGAGGGGCTCTGCATTCTATTTCAGAAAGAAAAAAAAAGGAGAAAAAAATAGTTCAGAAAGTCATTGCGTCCAGAGAAGAATATTAGGGAGGCATTAAGTAGAGAGACAAAAGGCAAGCCAGCACCAGCTCCTTTGAAAGCTGTAAATCATCCTGACTCCTTGAGTGTCTGGTTAAATTCATTGTTATTTGGGTAATTATCGTCCCTTGTTAGAACTTCAGCTTATAAACAGATTTTGAAACAAAATCATCCAAAATGAGCAGCCAGGAAGACCTACTGGTGTCAAGGAGGAGTTGTGGAAAAAATATCTTCAAACAGAGCCTTTAAACAAACCTGTAACTTTCCATCTACATTGCTGGATTTCTTATTTTTAGAAAATCAGGTCTTTTTCAAGCTGTTCTTTTTGGTCACTGAGGAATCCTGCAGGTATTTGGTTTCCGGTGGGGTGGAGGCTGTCGTAGGCTCCTCCATGCGTGGATCAGGTAAACCCAAAGAGCTTGCAAATGCATGGGCACGTCAGAAATTCAGGAGACCACTGTGACATCTGATCATCTGAAGCAACCGACGTAAGGCGACTGAGTGTGCACTATTGACTGATTGCCAAGATGTAGGTCAGCGCCTTCCAAAACAGCCTCGCAACTCAGAAGGCTTAAGCAGGGTCATAAACCCTGAACAGGTTCAGTTCTATTGTTGTCATAATGGTGATATTTGGGATTGTTTTAAGCTAGCTGTGGGGACCAACAGCCCTACAGCCAGCACACCCCTGCAATGCCCTCAGCTTTTCCTCTGGATTCACAGGCAGCCCGATTCCTACCAGACTCGTGTGTCAGCAGGCCATAAAAAGCCTTTAGCCATCTTCTTTTTTCCTGGCGTTCTGGAAGAAGTTGTACTAACAATGAGCCACTGCTCAACAGCTCCGAGTCCCAAGCTGTCGGGATGCAGTGTGACTTCCAACATATTGCCTCCAGCCCCCACCACCCACAGGGAATGGCCTGGCACAGGGAGCACACAGCCTGCTAGGAGGAGCCTAACAAAGAAATCCCTCACTCCCTGCGTTGAGCGAAAGGGCAGCACCCACATCACTCAGTGCCACGAAGCCCATTCAGCTTCTTGAAGGTCAAAAGATCAGGAGAGTGTTGGTAACTTCCTGCATTTTCGCACTGCGTCACTCGAATTGAAGGATGCGGGCTGAGAAATACCAAATCCAGAAAGGATGAGGGTTTTTCTTTTTTACCTTGAACTGCAGCTTCAAACCCACGCGGGAAAGCTAACCTTAGAGGGACGAAGAAAGAAAAAGGTATTAAATGGCACCAATTGCTGTCACTGGACCTGGCTCTGCTCCAAGGTCTGTCAGAGCTGAGATTGATTGGGATGTATGGTATCCAGGAAACAGTCGGTACCTTCAGCTTGTTATAAAGCCATTCTAATTGTCTCGCTACCACCATGGCAACCATAGTGAGAGCCACAGCCCACAGGGGAGACAGGGGAGCCCATCCTACAGCCCATCCTATAGCCCTCTCATGGACAAAGAGTGATTCCCAAGGGTACAACTTTGCTCCGACACCAGAAAGGACCAGATTTGGAGAAGGAAATGACGGCAGCACTGTAATGTATAGTATCTTATAGCAGCAGTAAGCATAATAATTTAAACAAACCTTTCCTGTTATATGGAGGTCCCCGTTACAGTACAAGGGACACCACACAGCCATGTGTGGGCTGTATACCTTACATACCCCACTCCAAGCCATGCCATGAGCAGATTCCCCAGCACAACGACCTCAGTTCCAGGCAGGAATTTATCCCTTTTGCTTATGCCTGGGCATTCAGGACATTTAGCTAATGTGACTTCATGTCTTGCAAGATGCTTCACCAAAAAAAGAAGTCTTTTAAAGTAATAAAATACCTGCAGAGGAATTGGAAATTCTTCTCTTCCCCTGTTTCTGCAAAACATTTTTCAGCCAAATGCAATCGGAAAATGGACTGAAAACTTTCCATCAGCCCTGGGCCTGGGATGATTAATTGTTTCGGAGCCTGTACAAGGTGACCTCCACATCTAACAGAGAGGAACGACATCTCACGACTCAGAACAGGAGGAGCTCAGGAGGGGCAGCAGTGATCCACTGCGAGGAGAGGAATGGCAGAAGAAAGATCAGATTCACAGCAGTAGTTACACCAGTGGGAAGAGGGAGGTGACAGAGAGACCTGGAGCCTCCAGTGGGATGTGGAAACCCCAGTATCCCAGGGATGCTGCTCTTCCCAAGGCACAGCTCCTCCACACTGCCTGCAAGCAAAGTTTGATGCAATGAACATGTAAAGCTCAGCTCCTGGCCCACGGCGTTGAAGCAGCACCTGATGCAGCCTCGGATTTGCACTCTGCAGATGTAATGTAGTTGAATGTAGCATCACGGTGGGATTTTTGTCTGGGCTTTGTGTGCATCCCAATCCTGTTACTTATTGTCATTTGAAGTTATTAGTGTTGATTTGTTAGTATCGGCAATAAGGAAGAAGACAGTTTTAAGTAGTGAGGATTGGTGACCAACATCAGATCAATGTCACTCAGGGCTTTATTAGGGGAAGAGAAGACCAATGTTGTTGCAAACCTGGATTTGATATGTTTTGTCCTGGCAATTAAAGTAATTGGCCTGAGAAAGCAGCTTATGATGATATGGAAGGCAAACAACTAAAGACAGAAAACAATCCTATACTCAGAGCCCAGATGTTAAAAACTGTAATTTCTATTCAAAAACCATGTAGGCTGTGACTGAACTTTCCCATCACATCTCCCCATGATGCTCCTTCATTACAGAGAAGCACTGCTTTATCTGAAATTAGTCTTGGGTAGATGGGCCAGTTGTCACTTTGGCCCTCTCAATGGTCAGTTTGGGCACCACTCCTCCGTGCATTTGGCTTCCAAGTCACAAACTTGAGCTCTGTTGCTTGAAACACAAAGAGACAATAGGAGAGGCCATGTCTACCAAGACTTTGGGCAGCATCTGTAACATCCGCATGACCTACTCTGGGGCTCATACAGTGGGGTGAGCCCTTCCCACGCCAGTCTTGCTCTATCTCTGCAAATGCAAAATCCTTCTCTTGGAGCCAAGAGCTATTTCTGGGATATTTATTTAATAAAAGCACCTATTCAAGACGGGGGGTCTCTTGACATAATGAGTCATGTAATTAAATCTTATATCTCAGAGATCAATGTGACCATGGAGGGAAGTGAATATCCCACTGAGAGCCTCAAAGGTTGCCAGCACCACTCCAAATCCACTTGGGGACATCAGGTGGCCAAGGCAATGCCAGTTGCTTCATCTGAGCCCTTCCAACAGCTGCCATGGGGATGTCTTGAGCTGACAGAGGCACGGACCATATCACAAGGGATTGTGTGAGGAAAGAAAGGTCACATTCCTTCACCCACACCTTTTTTTCTGAAACCAGGCACTCCCTGCCCCATCCTCATCTTGCCTTTTGAAAGATGGAGCACAGGCACTGCCGCTTTGCTGAGGCACAGCAGGCAGAGAAACAAACTTCGGAAAAAGAGCATAAGGGAACCAGCTCACGGGAGTGAAGAAGAGAAATAGAATGGTCCAATAATGTCCATACCAACCTCGGGGCACACGGGTTCCCTAACATCTCCCTGGGGTTGTACTCACAGTGACACCTGTTTCCTGAATATTTCCTGCAATTCCCAGTGTTTCTGAGAGGTCAGTCGTAACATCACCCTATAAATCTACCCTTAAAGCCATCTCATCCTCAGACAGGAGTAAATCATTGTTATGAGCCTGCGAACAAAACTGCCGTAAGCAAACGGCCAACCCACTGACACTGCCGAGCTCATCCTCAGCACACTAAGACTTTATACACCCAAATGATATATGGCACATTTGGATTTAAACTGATAGCTGTATTTTATATGTGCTTGTAAAATGAGCGTGTAAAAAGCAGCAGTGGGGAACTGCTCACAGTTCTGGAGCAGCTCCTAAGGACAGCAGACACCAGGGCCACTACTGGACTGGGGTTGGTGCCTGTAGCCCTGGCTCTGAGAAACAGCCTGGCTGATCACTCTCTGCATAGAAACCGAAGCATGAATCACCCCAACCTGGAGGCCGAGCTCCTTTCTTCCTGCTTTTAGGGAGGTGGTGGAATCACCGTCCCTGGAGGTGTTAGACAGCTGTGGAGATGTGGGACTGAGGGACATGGTCAGTGGACATGGTGGGATGGGTTGGGGTTGGACTAGATGATCTTAGAGGTCTTTTCCAACCTTACTGATTCTGTGATTCTCTGATATGATTCTAAGACCACCCAATGCTCCATAACCTGAGCAGCAGAGGCTGAGGTTGCACATCTCCTCTCCCGCTTCTCACTGCCAGCCATGTCCCCACAACCACGTGTCCCTCCTCAGAGCAGCACAGTCCCTGGGCCAAGCAAAGATGGGGACCCAGCATCTCCTCTGTCTGAACCCACAGCTCCAGTCGTGCAGAGGGCTGTAGGCAAGTCCAGATCCTGGCACCCCACAGCACTTGGGTCGCATCCCAGCGGGATGGTCTCCCAGGTCTTCATCCCACCACTGCTCCCCAGCACCCATTCTCACCGCGCTGCCCATGTTCTCTGCCTACCCCACAGATACAAGTGGAGCTGCACACGCCCCCAGCCCCCCTTCTCTGGAGACTCTGATGGCAGGAGGGAGCCCCTGCCACAGCCCTAGGGACACCTCTGGACAGGACGGTGACGGAGGGAAAGGCACACATCCCTCCCTGCTAAAAGAAACCTCAAAAGAGACCAAGGAGAAACTTTACTCCTCGTGCATTCCATATTTTCTCAGCAGCGGATGGGGAGGGGGGGCCCCCTGCTCCCTGAGCGTGGGATGGGCACTGGGCGAACCCACGCGGCTCCCCGGGAGGTGCCGGGCCGCGGGATGGGGGGAGCCGGAGTGGGGGAGCCGCCTCCCGCCCCGCCGGCGCTGCCGGGGGAGTGGTTTCCCCACGCCGGCAGCGGGGCCGGTCCGCGGGCGGGGAGGTGCCGCGGTG
>JANHGO010000042.1:15971826-15992396 GCA_024606505.1 Aquila spilogaster | reverse complement strand
TCCGGCTCCTGCTCCCACAAGGAAGGTCCAGGCCCTGACAGCTGTTGCTGCTCGTCACCTTCCCTTGGCGCCCTCTCGCGGCGGTGCGGTCGGTGCCGGTCGGGGCGGGGAGCGGGGCGCGGGGCGCGGGAGCCGTCCGAGCGCCGTCCGGGAAAAGTGTCTCGCTTCCACGCCTGGCTGCGGGGAGTTACGGGGTAAGGAAAGGCAGAAAGTGCGGCTCCGCGGTGGGTTGTTTCTCCAGATGCTTTTTTTTTTTTTTTTTTTTGAGGAAAGGACGTTAAGGAGAATTCACTGAAAAACGGATTCTCCTTTAAAAAAAAAAACATCCAACTTGTTCAGGAGCCGAAGGGGCTGTGTGAAGGAATCCTGATGAATGAGCGTAGCACTGAGTTGTTTGTTTGTGGTCTGCGATCGCCTCAGCTGTTCGTTTATTCCCTTTTTTTTTTTTTTTTTTTTTCCCCCAAGGCAACTTTTGAGGCGAGGAAGCGGGTAACAAAGCGCAAGTTTAAGACAATGATGCTTTTGCTTGCAGCCTAGCTGAACTGGGTAAAAGAACACTGAAATCCTGCTTTTCCCATCAGGTAGCAAATACCACACATACGATTACTTGTAGAGAAAGAAAGAACCTACTTTGCTCTGTAAATGAGGACTATGTTTCACTCTGAGCAAGGGGTGTGAATATTTTCCTGCTGCCAAATGAACATACCACAAAAATTTTCTTTTCATCTGGGACAGAGCTGTGTTTGTAGATCTCTGAATATGGCTACAGTCGCGGAGGGGAGTTAGGTTAGTCTGGATGTAGCATTAACCCCTCAAGCCACAATAAGCGATACACAGAGAGAAATTTGTTTCCATTAGCCCTTTCCTCACTGAGATCTTTACTGCAGTTGTATAGTCAGTACAGCGAAGGAAGCCCTCCCGGTTATAGGCTCAAGTCTTACTGACGGACCCAGAAGTTGCTATTCACACCTGTCCTGTAGCCTGGTTCTCTGCACAATGCCTCCTTATGAGTAGCCTGAAAATGAAGGTGAAGCGGGGAAATCTGCCTACACGCAACCAGGCTCGAGCCAGTGTTTTCCATCTCTTTGATTTAATGAGCAACAAATTTTTGTGCCCAGAAAAGAATCCAGCTCACAGCTCAGGATTTTGATAATTAATATTCCACTTAAAAAACATGTTTTCAGAGTCAACATTATGATTACAGAGAGAAAACAAGCAAACGGGGAATGACTTGACCTGGTTTCCTTGCTTTCCCCATCTAGCCTGACAATTTGTCAATCAAGTGGAATTTCCTCTAACGTCTCTGGTACATTACTTTAGCAGAAGAAATGAATGTGCAAATATAGTCACTACTTTCCCTCCCTTCTCACAATGATCTCTTTGTACTAAGCAACAGGCTTTTGCATAGATCAGGTATCAACCCCACCGTGTCACAGGCTTAAATTGCTCCTTCTCCCTCATTTCTGAAATTATGCCCCTGCGTTTGAGCCTATTTAACCACATCTGTCGATTTTGGAGGGTCGGTCAGAGAAGCCTTGATCTGGGGCAGATCCTGTGTCATGTAAGGCAGCAGGAGCCCTGCTAGGACTTCAAGGAGACCAGCATCTGCCTCAGCCACAGCCCTTCCCTTTGCTCCTCAGACATGTGTACATTCTCTGGAAAAATCTGTAAATGAATCAATTTCCTGCATTTTCCATCTTCAAAGGAAGGCTTTATTGCAAACCCCAGGAAAACTGCCAGCCAATAACAAGCAGGTAGAATGAAAAAGACTGATTGATACCAACAGGTCCTTAAAACCTTGTCTCAGCCCCCTGTTTCAGCCTTTGTCCCTCCTTCATCGTAAGTCCGTAGGGGCTGGGATCACCTCTCCTTCATGGTTTGCAGAGAGCATGACCAGTACCGTCCTGTGCAGAGCAGATACCAGTGCTGGAAGAAGCTGTGGTCCGGCAGGACGATCCCCTGCTCTCATCAGGGTGCATTGACTGATCCCACAGCGGTTTGCCCCATAGTGCCCATATCCCCATAGGACTAGGAGAAAATAGTCCAAGTCCAGCTCCTCTGTTGAGACCACTGCAACTTCTGTAAGATGCAGCCTGAATTTTCAGCTGAGTTCTGTCTCTGACATGCACGCACGTAAACTGCCTCTGTGCAAATATTTAGGAGACCTCTAGATCCGGAAGGTGCATGTTAATTGGTCGCCAGGAAGACTCACAGTCCTATTAATGCATATCTGCTTTCAGCGTTAATGACTCATTAAAAAAAATACTGCATTTTAATTTTTTTAATAATTTCTTTATTTTTAGCTGTGTGTTGTCCTCACCCTCCATCGTGCCCACCCCTACTGCGATAGCACGCAGTGTTCTCATATCCTCCATCTCAGGCTGGGGCAACTTCCCATACCTGGAAATTCAATTAAGGTGATGGAGTTTTAATTCATAGACAAAACCAGCTGCATCTCTGGTGTTAGGTTGTGATGTCATGACACCTGCGGTTGTGCTGTTAATTACCAAGAGGGAACATTAAAAGTCTCTTCGTTGTCATTGTTCTCTTAGGAGTGTCTGGTGGGTTTTTGTTTGCTTGGTATTTAAATCTAACACTTTTACTGCATTGGCTTTACTGAATTCTCTACTAAATGCTCAATATTGCATCATATTACAGCACTAATAGCATCATATTCTAATTTCCCCAAATTTACAGAGAAAGAACTAGTTTATCTTTTAAGTAAATACTGTTCTACCTGACTGTACCTAACCTCTTATCCTATTCTGTTACCTAGAAATGAGCCTAGCGATAGACTATCCAGAGTATTCTTTCACAGTGCCAGAAAGACATCAGACATTTCGCAATCCATTTCCCATGACATTTTCATCTAAGAATCACCTACTCTGTGTTGATGCTCTACGATGTTTTTTTCCCACTCATCTTCTGCTTGTGGGACTGTGGCCTGAATTCAGGACCAGCCAGAAATACCTAGGGAATAGTAGAAAGAAGCACATGAAGCCAATTTTCAACTGTCGCCAATTCCCACGGGTGCTTGTAAGGTGAGGGACAATCGTGGCATGAAATATGAGGGATGAGAGAATTGTCATCTTCCAGGGAAGATCCCAGAAACAAAACCATTTCTTCCTGAGACCCTTTAGTAACGGTTGCTCTGAATTAGAAGGAATCATATACTTATTTGTAAGGTGTTGGCTTCATAAGGTTGTTTTGAGAAATTGAAGCCGATGCAAGGTTCGCTGTGTGAGAGGAGCTCAGAAACACTCTGCTCGACACAGGCATTTCCGATCCCAAAAGCAACTTCTTGGATGAGAGAGTATTTGCACAGCAAGTACCAGAAGAGATACCTCTAAAAACCTTTAACAGCTTGTTGAGGCTTATCTCTGATTTTGATGGGGCTGTTTTCTTAATGAGGTCCTCTCACATCAATTAGCTGCTGAATCTGATGTTAAAAAAAATAAATCCAAACTTTCTCTTGGCACACGGTTCCATGAGGACTCTGTGGAGATTTCCACGATACCGAGGTCTACCAGCATTCAGAGGAGCTGGCTTAGTCATTCTTCCCATCTGCTCTGCTTCTTCCTCCCTCCACTGCTCTGCACATGCTTCCTGGCTGTCTGCTCCTCATCCTTATCTCCGAGAATCCTGGCTGGCTGCCCTGCTCTCCTCCCTTGCCGTACCTATCCCTTGTGGCATCTTCCGCGAGGAAGCTCAGGTAGTTTAGTGCTGAGATCAAAGAGCTGAAATAAATGAGCTTCTCTAAAGCAGCCAGGAAAAAGAAAGAGAAAAAAGAAAAACCTACCAAGGAGGCACGCATAGCAAGCAGCGTCGCAGACGTCATTTGCAAAAAACCTTGAGTTAAATCACCCCCAAATCATGAGATTGCTTTGAAAATTGTGATAATTAAACACAGGTACGTTTTAGTTCTTTTCCTTCTTCTTTGGCCACTTATGAGTCGAGTTTCTAGCTCCTTTTTGCAAACAGGGCCAGTGGGAACTTGGACAACTACAACAAACTGGACGTTGAGGTTTGCGTGTAGTCATGACGCTCCAGGAGCTGGGGATGCAAGAAGAACAACGGCTCCCTGATGCCTCACTGTGCAACACCAGGAGTCAAGAAGGCTGAGTTAGAGTGATCTGCCAGGACCATGCCCTTTGCGAGCCTGTATTTTCTAGTGTTGGTAGTCCGCAGATGAGTGTTTGAGAAATTCCCCAGGATGATATTTACCCCAGTAGCTTCTTTGGAGCAGAAACAGTAAAAACTGCAGCTTGCTGTGAAGTTAGCGGTGAGAGGCAGCATGGTCTGGAAATAGCAGCCTCCTACCCCTTTTCGCTCTCCCAAACTACGTGCTGTGTCTCATGCTGAAATGCCTGCTCCTCCACATCGAGAGTCATTTCATCTTGCTGCTTCCTGAGAGAGATCGACATCCTCTGCAGAGCACACGCTGCCGAGGAGAGGAAGGCAGCTTTGGCCTGCGGAGAGCAGAACTCAAGTACTGTGTGGGTGGCCGAAGACAAGAGCTTCTGAAATGAGGGAACAGAACAGATCTCTAATCTCCAGACTCTGACACATATCGCACTTTTCTCAGTTGCTTAGGAAAGAGATTTGCATCCAAAAAGAAGTGGGAGGTTTAAATAGGAGTTCATACACACGCGCATTTATCTTCCGTGGTCCATACGGTAATTTACATTTCGCTAGTCCCATGGAATCCATAACACTTCATAAAGTGCATCCATTACAAATGTGCAACCAGGGGAAACAAAGAAGCTGTCCAAGTTCCTATCCACAGTGTCCAAAAGCTGAGCTCAGTAGGCAGTCACGGAAATTGGAGGCTGCAGGGTGTCACTGAGGTAAGTGCTTATTTCGGGTTGTGCCAAGATGCTGAAGCTAGTATCCCACCCTCAGCAGAGCTACTGGGCATGGTCCTACCTATGGATGGCCCAGGCCACCTGTGTGGCCTGAAGCACTGCCCGGCATAAGCCGTAGCTCCATCCTCCTAGGACACTAACGTAAGACTGTGGCATAGAAGAGTTGGATCCACAGAGGCACCTGGACCTAGAAAACACCAACTGACATTTCCTTGCAGGGACGTGCACCTTCTGGTACCGTGTGAGCAGCTCCTTCATGGCTTCATCAGCCGCAAAAAGCGTAACTCTGTCCTAGATCGCCCACTCATCCACCCTGGCTGAACTGACAGCCCGATCTGCTGCAGCAAAGTGGCCCAAATAAGGCACCCTTTCTTCTTCTGAGTGGAAAAACCTCCTTGGACGTGTTTGTTTATTGAGAACTGCTGAGCAGGGTTTACTGTGGCCCGTCGAAATTTTCCACTTTGCAAAAATCAAGCAGTAGCCCATTGCTTCTCCTGCCTAACACCATTCTTATGCATGCCCTGTCCCAATTTTCCTTGTAATCAACAGCAGGGGTTTCTTTTTGTAGCACACAAAGACTAGACGCCTTGAATGAAGAAAAGTTTGCATTTTTCCAGAGGCTTTAGTGGGGTGAAGCAGGGGGGGACCGGACGCCCAAGGCTGAACTCCTGGTTTGTTTGAGGCACTATCTGAAATCAGTGGGAACCGTGTGTGCGCTGCAATTGCATGGGCGAGCTCCCAGAACTCGGTCTTTACAGTCCTCCCGCGCGTGAAGCTGAGCCCGCAGAGCCATGTGGGGGACGTCTCTCCAGCACAATTTAAATACGGGGCTGGTAAAGCCCCTGGGATTGTCCCATTGAAATAAGAAGGGGAGGGCTCCAGTTTCGCGGTGCCAGAAAAATGGTAAATTTGCACGCGGAGCAGTGGTTCAAGGCCAGTTTCTGCACTATCTACACTTATTTTTTAGGAGGTGCACCTTCAATGTGGTATTGTTAGGCTGTTATCATAATATTTCCATGAGTGCTCAGTGAGGGAATGATTAACTCCGGAAGCCTGGGAGGGGAGGAGGCTGTCCCGCAGCCCCTGCTAATCTACCAGCAGCCCTGGCACCCTGCGGTCAGGTCTCCCTCTGCCACCCAGATGTCTCCAACACTGGGGCAGCTGGGAGAGGAGGGGTGATGCTTTCAGAGTAGGAGGCATCTCTAAATAAGTGACCTGATGTCGGAGGTGCTGCTGCCTACCGGGGAAGTGTTGGGGCTCGGCACCTCTGAAATGCGGGGCGCCTTTATCGAGCGGCCAATCTGCAGGCTGCTAGGATTGCAACCTGTGGCCGGTTCCTGCTTCTGTTTTGCCCAATGAAGTGCACTCACCTTAAAAACATCTACTTTGCAATTCACAGTGGATTTATCTCAAGGAAAGGCCTCCTCTGCTGTGCATGGTAGAGTCCTATCCCTGCACAGCAAGGCCAGGCACAGCTCAGGAGAGACAGCCAGGCTGGGCTTCCCACGCGCCCCAGCTGGCCAGAATTGCTGCATGACATCCTGCTTCTGCTCCCTGGTGCTGGTTGTCCTCCCGTAGGTGGTGAGACCACGCCACCGGGGCAGACCGTGTCCTTGTGCTATAGAAACTCCAAACACACAATGTGTCCCAGATGCTTTCCAAAGTGGGAGAGAAGCCCAGAGAGCACCTTTTGGTGCCTGGGCTTTTGGTCCGTGCCAAGCTGCACAGGTGGAAATCCATCTCGTTGTGTGGGGTGGGAGGCTGAAGGCCCTTGGTCTAGGCAAAGGGGCCACCACTGAAGCGTTGCATCATCTCACTGGTGGAACCAGCTCTCTTATCATTCTTATCGTTCTTACCATACCTTGGTTGTATCTCCTCACGCTTTGCTTGGTGCTATGGCTCCTAAAGAGGCAGGATGTGACCAGCTCATCGGAGTAGTCCCTAAATCAACTGTTCTTTACTGGGAGGTGTAGCAGGGCTCTCCAAGCCCAGAGGATGGGTGGCCAGGCAGTGTCACTGAGCTCTGAGACTTGAGACTTCTTGGTGGCTGTTAATAGCAGCACAGCTGTGTTGGTACTCCTGGAGCCAGAGAAGAAGCTGGTTGTCAAGCTGAGGCAAAGGAGGGCAAGTCATTTTGGGGGCGGAAGAGGGGTAGGTTGGGAGAGGGTGCATTGAGCAAGTGGGCTCCAGGCTGGACTAATCAGCAAAGCAGAAAAGGTGGGTAAAAGTAAGAAGGGACAAGAAGAGATAAGCAGAGCAAGGCTTTACTCAAGTAAATTCCAGACTGCTTCCACTGCAGTAAAGGCTTGTCGCATGGTCTCAGTAGCCGTGCCTTGTTTTTAAAAGATAAAGCAGTATCGTAGAAGGAAGAGTATTAGTTTATGTTTTCTCTAGTGTCAGCCAAAGAAGATAATCACATCTATTAGGTAGATAAAGTGAGTATTTCCTCTTTAGAGAATAAATGCATTCTGGTAGTTTTATACACTGGAAACACTGAAGTCTTCAACAATCTTGTCTGGGAAGAAGTTTTCCTGTTTTAAAATAAGGCTGTAGGGCTGGGAGAAGGGAATTCTTCCACACTGCAGTCCTTAAGTGATTTTCTTTTTATTCCAGCAGTCAAGTAGCTGAGCCCCAGGTCCTGACATCCCCTCTCAAACATTGCATGCACCATAGGACAGAGTTGCCCAAAACATTGGAGACGAGATTGGTCTTGGGTCAGTTCAATCCAGAGGTCCTTTGCTGAGACTGGAAAAGCAATGGATGTGGGTTTAATTAATTTAGTACTGTGTGGATCCTTATATACTGCTAACCAGGCATCTGAAGATACCTCTAAACAGCAAGTGGCCTGGCTTGGATTCCAACCAGTGGCCATGTGGTACCTGGTTCATTATCTCTTACACCATTTTGTCTGTCATTGACAGATGACTCAGTGTAATAACTGTTCTTATTACATCCAGTCTTTTCTAAAGGAGAGATTGAAGGCAGACAAATTCATGCTGAATTTTCATAGGTTTAATAGCAGCGGTTTTGCAATGGGTAGTGGGATAAAAATCTTCCCGGAGTGTTGGATAACATGGTGTTGGATGCTCTCTGGTTTCCATACAAGAGACAAGCACTGAGTGTAGTCGTAAATTTTTAAGGGAAAAAACATTAGCCTCTCTGAAGTTGGTTTGATCATTGGTTAGGAAGGAAAATTGCCAGACAAGAATTAAACCTTCTGAATTGAATCCTGGGGATGGAGATGTGATTTCCTGCTTCCCTAATTTGCAATACGCATGGCCTGTGGCATGAGAAGAAACTCCAGAATGCAATGCACAATTTTTCCTCTGTCATTGTTTTTGAATAAAATCACTGTGTAGTTAATCCAGTGTTATAAATCTTGGTAGGAAGGCTTCCAGAGCAGGTTGATTTGTTTAATCACTTGGGCTGGAATCCAAACCACTGGAGGATATAAAATACATACACTAGTGCCATTCACTTCACTGAAAACACCTTTTTCCCATCCAAGGAAATAGCTGTGGCTGGCATGAATATATATTTGGCAAGCTGTAGGGCTAAACAAATTTCTCAGAAAATCATCTTTGGCCAAGATACTGACTATATTCAGCACTGTAATTCCTCAAGCTCTTCAGCTAAGATGTTCTGACAGAGAAGACATCAGAAATCAGTGATTCACACTTTGAAATTGTGGGATCCTCACCTCTGCTCACCAGGCTCCCTGTCCTGATAGCAGTCAAAGTATTACCTTCAGTTTGGAATAGACCTTTGCAAAAATCACTTCTCCTGTGATATCTGAAAGAAACGCGCAGTAATGTATCCTTCTTTCAGCGTATTTTCTCTTCTTTGTGCCTTGACCAGTAGCTTCTTGAGCAGGAATCTCATTCTTTGATGGTTTGAACCATGTGTCATTAAGCACGCTGATCTTGCCAAATAGGGGTGTACATTTTTATTTTCTGGTTTTCCAACTATCATCAAAATTCCTGTATGGGAGAATTTCAGACTGTCCCAGTTTCAGCAGGTTTTATGTAGCTTACACTAAGGAATAAAGTTTAGCATCACAAAAAGAGTCAGATTGCAAGGTATTTCAGCTAAGAGATTTGGGTGGTTTTGGAACATTAATTGCCTTGGTAATACACAAGGTATGCTGTGAGCTATGTCCTTAGTGAGATCAAATCCCATCTGGCATAGAAGATTATACAGTAGGAGTTTCTGCAGCAAGTTTTCAGTAGTACTCTTTCACACCAGTTACTGCCAGCGTTCTCGCTTTGGTTGCACGCTCTGACTCTGTTTTATTGTCTCTTTCAGGCACTTCTAGGATTTGACAGAGTTTGCACGACACTTCATCAACAACGTGAACGCCTGCAGCAAGGACAGTTTTTGGAAGCGACATCCGTTGATGTGATTGAAGGTAACACGCTCTCTTCTGTCATTGCCCTGTACTCGCCATTTACTCCCACGGAGCCCCATGCCCTGGCTGGGTGTCCCCTTTTGCTGCCCATCCTGGTTGGTGAGGTGAGAGCAGGATCAGGCCACAGTTTGGTGCATGTCTGAGCATCCTCCAGGCTGATCCTTGCTTCAGGTAAAAAGCTCTTCCTAACCGTGGCTCAGCCTGTCCCATGACATGTGGGTTTGCCCCTCTTCTTAAGGAAATCTTTGCTTGCATCACACAAGCTGCCTCTTTTCCATAGCCACATAAATGCTTCACGTTCTTGAATCCTGAAGCTGGTCTTCATTCAAATACTGTTTTGCCACCAGGAATTTCACAGGTCAGTTTCGCCCTCTGTTCAAAACCTAAAATAAAAATGTGTGCATTGTTTCTGAGCACTTTCTTATGCTAGGTGGTTTAGCACTTGTCAGCCTATATATTGCTGTATGTTACTGACCTTGTTAGTGCCATCACAAACAGCAGAAAGCAAGCTGTGCATTTGCTCCGTGCCCCTGGAAAAAGATCAGCATAGCGTGGTCCTGCAACTGTAACAGTTGCATTTAAGATAATCTTCTCCAAATGCGGTTTTCTCACAGAAAAGCAAGAACAGATTTTGCTTTTTCTTTTCCTAATTGGTATATTTGCGCTTAATGAAACCTAGGGGAAGTAAATGCATCCCTTAATTCACTGCCACAAGAATTTTAAGGTTCAGAGTAGGTGACTCATCCACCAGAACAGAATTTATTCTTTGTTTGTAAATGCTATTTATTGCCTTGTTTTGCATCACTATGGCTACTGTATGTCATTGGTGGTATCAGCATCTACCGTACATAAAATGAATGCAAGACCAAATTTTAAAAAGATATCATTCTTATAATAATTTGCTTGTATCAGCCACTTTTCTGCTGTATGGTAGTACATCTCACATAAAAGCAACACTAAAAGTGGCTCAATATTTTTCCATCAAAACTGGCTGAAAAGTAAAAAATCCTTCTGCACATGAATCATATCATAGCTAAAAAAGCCCTAAGCAGCCACCAAACCCCTTTTTCATATTCTGTGGCTTTATAAACAATTCAGTGATGTCCTACAGGTGATTTCGAAGTTTCAGGTGAACTGATTTGCAGCGGCATTCTCAATTATTTCACCTCTAGTTATTTTTAGTGTTAAATATCTAGTTAAGCTTGTTGGAAGTTTCACTGCTTTCGCAGCCCATATAGATTCTTCTGCTTTCCTTTACTGTTTTTAAGAGGAGACTGAGAACAATTAATCTATTCCAGTTAAAGCCTAATTCTTTTGCCAATTGCATGGCCCCATGTTCTTTTCTGAAACACATCAAGTACAATCACTTCTGCCATCCTATTCAATCAAAGCCTTAAGTTGCACAGATTTTGTGAAATGGCCTGGGCTTCAACAGCTTGGGAGCTGATTCACTGAGGCATCTGCTGTAACACTGGCAGGACTGTCACCATTTTCCTAGCCAGAATCATTTGTCTTTGTCATTTAGAAATAATCTGCGGGGTGTAATGTGGTCTTAGGGAAGCACGGAGCCCATTATTGCTCAATAATAGAATTTCATGAGGTCTTAACAACATCTTTGAGCTCATATGACACATTTGACAGTGCATGTGTGGATGTATATCTCTAATGTCCCATGGAACAAGGACAGAGAAGTGTTTTAAACACTTGGTACATATTGAAAGGCTGCTAAAATAAACCAGCCAGCTGTGGGCAACTGCAGGAATCTGCGGCTGGCTAGCTGGGACCAACCCCCAGGACACACAGCAGTGGGACATGTCTTCTCCGTGGTAGCCAAGCCCAAGACTTCATAAATCCCAGCCCCCCACAAAGCCACCAAGATTATTTCCATCCAGACACACACTTTCTCATTTACCTTTCCCTGCAGTCCAGGACAGCTGGGGATGGGGCACTGAACCCCAAAAAGGATCTGAAAAGAAAGACGTTCATCTTGGACGTGATCAGAGCAGTGGGCCCTGTGCTCCTCCAGGCTCATGGGTGGGTCTGGCTAACAGGCAGTGTGAAAGCTCCCCAAACCAACTCTTCCCGAAGAGTTGGGGTGGGAGAGAGGCATCCTGCTATGGCCCACTGTGCTCATCTGCAGAGGCAGCGCTGGGGGGGCAGCAGGAGGGATGCAAAAGGGTCCGTCTGGGACCAAGGGAGACACCAGGACCAGGACGGGATAAAAAGGCAAGAACCGCATGAGCACCAGCGGTGATCAGAGGGAGGAGGCAACGGAGGGAGTGCTGCTTTCCTTTTGGGCAAGGAAGGGTCCAAGGGCACGACTCTGTCCTTTTAAGCACTGTCTCGGGTGGCAGGAACAGCTGGCACAGCTGGGGCCACGGTCACTGCTCCAGGAAAGGGTCTTCCATTTCCAGATCACCACTCCCTCAGTGCTGTTGTCCGTGGGTGTCCGGTGGTATGGCCCACTGGATGCTGCAGGAATAAAAGCGTGTGTCCAGAAAATAAATGTATTTTACCGATTAGGTGGTTTGTGGTGTCCCTGGAGAGAGGTACAGGTCCAAGCAAGGGCAGGGAGCTCAAAACTCTCTTCCTAACAGGCAGAATCTGTCCCTCTTCTACTGTGCCGTGGCTCTGGGAGGATTCAGGCTGTGTAAGCTGGGGGATGCCCAGGTCAGGGGTTTGGTTCAGCCTCTTGCCGAGTTTCAGAGCCTGCTTCTGCTCTCCTCGTGTGTGTGTACCCAGAAGCGTGCTGTTTAATTCGGCGTTTGTTGGGTCCAAGGCTGGCGCTTCAGGGCTTTTCCCGAAGCCGATGGATTCCTATGGGGTCGGGTCCTGGCCCACAGCTGAGCTCAAATGTCTCCTGGGTCTGCCGTGCTCTTTTTTAAATATGATGCAGTGGGAGTGAAAGTCTCTGTGATATCACGCTGCTCTGTGCTACAGCTAATTAAAGTCATTGTGAAGGGTTTCGTAGTAATTGCAGATATTGTAAAATTTAGCTTTGCGGGATAATTGGTAATGTAAGCCTGAAACAAGTTATCCTTAAGATGTTTTAGTTTGCATTTCTCAGTAGGAACAGCCTTTACAAAGAAGGCTTTTGTGAGCGAAGCAGGACCAGAATTAATGGCAGCATTTAGTCGTGCCTAAAGGGGTGCTTGCTGTGGCAGGTGGCAGGGCGGTGTAATTGAGGATGCCTACGTTCTGCGTGCTGCAGGAGGCTCCGGCAGCCAGTAGCTGCTGTACCTGACAAATGCCAGATAGAGAGAGTGAAATGTCCGGGGCCAGACCCATCGAGGGCTGATGTATTCCCATCCAAAATGAATGTGGCCCCTTCAGTCTGTAGGTCAGAGTGGTTCAGGCTCTCTTTGCTCCTATGCGCTTAATATGCATTATGAAGTTTTCAGGCATCCTCAAATTTTTCAGTAGAATGCTGTGTCTATAAATCTCAAATGTGAGGAAAATCCTAACGCCATAGAGACGTGCAGCTACCCAGCCATGGGCTGGGCTGAGCTCACCGCAGCGGGGACTGCAGCCGGCTCTCATCCCTCTGCTCCAGGGGGCTGAAGTGCCCAGCGGAACGAGGGGAGCGCAAGGGCCAGTGCTGTAGTGCTTTGGGTGCCAAACAGCACAGGGGGATGCTAAAGGGCACATAAGCAGATTAGGTTCCGAAGTCCCTGATTTAAATGAAATTTAGGTGCCAAACCTTCCCTGATGCATTTGAAAATCCCACTCAACACCTCTCTGAATACTCAGGCAAGTAAAGACTACTGAAAATCTGGCCCTTAGACACCAATACAGCTGGTGTGTCTGAATTAATAGTTTAAAAAGAAGTGCTGGCTCATGACTAAATGGAAGAGACATCTGGGAAGAGCAAATATTGATTACGAGGAATCAGAATGAGAATTTAATTCAAGGCTGATATTTCCATGAGTAACTTTTTTTGGTCAACAGATGCAATTTCTGAGCTCTTATATCAGTAATAACTGGTTGCTGATAACATTGGAGGACTCCCATTTTCCTGCTGATGACTCTGGGACTCTATGGGGGTCCTCTCTGCTGTCCCAGGGGGGCAGCTGGGGTTGATGCCCTGCTCTGCATCGCGGCACACAGCAGTAGCAGTTGGCTTGGAGGGCTATGGAAACGCTTCTCGGTGGGCTGTTTAGAAAGCACAGTCTGTAACGCAATTATTTTAACAAATATGAAAAGCTAATGTCTTTTTTTAAATTAAGTGTTGGGCCAAAGCTCAGAGCTGAGTTTTCCCATTCTGCTTTAATATTCGCAGCATGACAGAGGTGATGAACACACGGGAACCGGTGATGGAGGAATTTGTGCTCAGCCAGACTCCTGAGGAAGAAGGAGGCCCTTCAAGCCAGGTAACTTGAGAAAAACTGGAAAGTATCCTGAGTTGCTTTTCAAAAGCAATTTAATGCAACCAATAACTGTCATACATGTTAGATGTCGAATTGCAGAGCACAGCTGCCAGAAGAACAAGCCCTGAAATACCTGTTTGATCCTACTTAGGTTTTATTTCTAAAAGGTAAGAGTTCTGGCAGGAGGGTTTTGTCAGGTGCCAGGTCTCTGGGGCACGGTGACAGCGATGCCCAGCCCCTGCAGGGATGCAAGCAAAGAGGCTGTTTGTCACCAAGAGTTCAGATCGAGCAACCATCGTGTGATGGAAGACATCCAGCCAATACTGTACCGCAGCTTTTATACAGCCACCCTTGTAATGAGCTAAGTTTCCTCAGGCTCAGAGGGAGCTCCCTTTTTAGAAAAGAGACCATTTGAAACGGTTGTGTAATTCACATAAATGGCTGTGCCGTCGTAGCAGCAGCACTGGTCAGGGCCATTTGCTGGCAGGTGCAAGAGCATTTTCTGTCCCCAGGCCGTCTCACACACCCACTCTCATACCCGCCTGCGGTGCTAATTCCAGCAGGAGGGATCACGATGTCCCGAGCCCCCCTTGTGACAACCCCCGCACCCCTGTTTGTGCTCTGTGGTTGTGCTCATGACTCTCAGTGTCACTGCCAGGGACAAACCACCTAAACGTGTCCTGGTGGACCTGAGTTGCTTCTCAACATAAGGTGTATTATTGCGACTAGACTCAGAAAACTACTCTAGGAGCAGCCTATTGCAGGTTAAAACCAAGCATTTGGAAGCCAGGGAAGTCAGAGCTGAAATTTTGCAAATTCCTTTCAGATCACTTGTGCATGTAATGAAAGGCTGTGTGCAATGAAAGAGTGTACCATAGGCTTTCCCATGCCTCATTGACTGCACAGGATAGATGCTGCTCACTCAAAGAGCACATTTTCAATATTCTCTTTCCTCTTTTTCACTGAGTCCCAGGTTTTCATTGTGTTAGTGTATGCTGCCCAAACTCTGTGCCAGCTCCAATTCCACCTATGCATTTAGGGCTGTTCTGTGGTGTCCCTGATCATATGCTCCAGAGGTTTTCCCCCAGCTCCTTTACCCTTTCTCTCTGGGAGAAGGTGGTACCGTCTACATTTTAGTGATGGCCACCTGAGGCAAAAAAGCAAAAAGAAAAGAGAGGTAGCGCAAAATCAGTGACTCAGTGGGAAAACTAGGTTTCTTCCAGCAACTTCCAAGCACTCTGGCCAGGAGACCGGTCCTTCTCTTCCTGCAGTCTCCTGCCCACTCGTCACACACTCCAGCTTCCGCAGAAAAACACAGCAAGGCCCGACAGGCAGCTCTGCTTCCTGCCAGTCCTGACTCATTCCTGGAGGGATGTGGTAAATACGGGGCTCTGGTGGAAAAAAACATTATGTGATCGGTGTGAGAAAAGACCATATGAGAATGACACAAACAAAAATAGCCAAGCTGAGGCCGCACAGGTGCCTTTCCTAAATTTTGTTGCAGCCATAATAGTCAGCTCTTAGCACATTTTTAGATCAGTGTGTGTCATTTCCTAGGGCTCCAGAAAGCAGATGAAAAAGCAGAAATTTTCTTGTATTGGATCCCCCATCCAGGGTTGCCAGCAGGCTTGGGGATGGGGTGGCTGTCACGCAGCCCCCTGCCACCCGAGTAGGCTGAGCAGCAGCCGGGGGAAGAGGTCACTGTCACCTGCTTGTGCAGCCCTGGGAGGAAATAAGGCAATTTGCCTACAATTTTATGGCTATTTTCTGCCAGCTGAGGCGGTGAGGCTCAGGGAGCTGGGCTCCACCATGGGTCTGAAGAAGAGCTCAGGGGTGTCTCTGGACCTGTCCTGGCCAACGAGATTTTACCTTGTCTTATATTTGGAAATAGCAAGATCGTATTAGCAGCCTCTTAAAAATTCCTTCCAGTCAAGACAGCTACCATGGAAATGTCTTTCCAAATTATAAACAGGTGGAGGCTGTGTAATGGGAAGTTGGGGGTAACTTTTCCGATAAGGCAGCATGAGCAGCATTGCTTGATCAGGACAAGTTATGCCCATGTGGGTGCAGCTTAGGGTGGCATTAGAAAGGTTTACCTTCAGTGATTCACTGGTCTAGGTGCACTGAAGGGGCTTTCTCACTAAAGAAGTTTCTTCTTAATTGTGTCTCACTTTGCAACATTAACAATGATATACGACATTTTTCACCTTTGTGTAGATTTGCAAAGAGTAATGAATCCCTGCAACACTACCATGGGGAGCAAGGGTGTGAGGATGAGAATTATTGTCCGTCCTCATCTCCAGAAGTCAGATACAGGCATCGCAGCAATGATAAAAATGTGCTTGCTGCTTCCCAGACACGTAGGAAGAGAATTGCCCTTCCCAAGGGCTTGCCTCCCCATGCCAGCTCTGATGCCAAGTGGGACAACTAAACACTAAGCTCAGAGAGAGCAGCTACTGGGATGAAGGAAGGTTGCAAAAGCCATGGAGCAAACACCTCCAGTGGGTTATGACACCCCCAGGTCCCTGGCAGTGCCCTGGGGGATATGCCCACTTTTATGGTGGTTAGGGAATATCTGTGTATTTCTGCCTGTGCAGGAGCTGTGCTGAGACTGGCCCACATAACCAGCAGTGCTCAGTCTAACCAGAGACCCCGATTCAGTGGTGAATGTGTTGCAGATGTGGGGGGAGTTTCCCACCAGCACACAGTAAATCTGTGGCAGTGCCTGGAGTTAAACTGGGATGGTTCTTGCTCTCAACCCCTAGTTCAGTCCCCTAGTCTGCACCTTGATTTTATTGTTACAAACAAAACAAAACTCGGCTAGCATGGAGAAATTTACAACCCGTTAGTGCAGGTATACGGAAGTTTTAGAAGCCAGGAGATAAGGTTTCAGTGAAGCAACAACAGAGTTTGTCTTATGTTAACATCCTGCAGGAGCTGGAATTACTGTTCCTCAAAAAAACCCAGAAAAAACCCCAATCCAAAACAAAGTACCCTGAGAGATTTAAATGAACCAGCGATGTTGAAAACAAGAAACCATTTTTATGTGTTACAATATCCTTCACTAAAAAGACCTAGTTCAGCTTCAAGCTTTAATCGCTGCACAGTGTTTGACCTGCGGCTTCAATGTGACAAATGAAAATAATAGCTGGCACCATCCTCTGTGTAAAGATGATCTCTGGGACTACCTGTTTTGCATGAATGCATCATAAAATATAGTGTTTCACATTACAGAAAATAGCTCTGCAGAATGGTGGCTTCTTAATAAACTGTCACCACAAGAAAACATGAAAATCATATCAGAGTAAAAGGACAACAGCTAGAAGGGCTGCAGCAGCCATTTAGCTTAGTGTTACAGCAACGACCTTTGTGTCCTAAAAATCCACCAGAACTGAAACACCAGTGTTTGGCAACATAATGAATTTTGTCGCCTAAGTCTCCATTTTTACTACGCATGTCAGATCACACCAGTCAAGGCGATTGTCTGCTCGTCACACTGGCGAGCAAAGTCAGTTCTTTGCCCAGGAAGGGACAGCATGTGCAGAGGAGAGTGTGCTGAGACCTACAGCCCCTCTGCATCCATGCTGGCAAGGAGCTGGATTTAGCTACTTTTGAAATCCTCCCTGTGCAGGACTGTTGCCCTGCACCAGATGAAGGGGGTTTTTAATGGACATGGGAGTGCATGTCAAATGTAGAAAGGATGCTAAGACGGAGCGTGTACTTTGCTTGCTCTGAATATGCATCCCTGGGCGAGGCTTTGACGGACATGTCCCCAAATGTCTCACCAGGCCTTCCCAGACTCACGCGAGAAGTACCCCAAGCTGTCCAAAAGACTGCCATCGATTGTGGTGGAGCCGACCGAGTCCGGGGAGGTGGAGAGTGGAGAGCTGCGCTGGCCTCCTGATGACCTGAAATCAGCAGAGGACAAGGGTCTTCATGGTGACCAAAGAGTCTGTGTCCAGCAGCAGCAGCAGCAGATGGATCTGGAAGGTTTGAATGAGTAATTTTGTCCTTGCTCCCCATAGGAAAATAGCAGTTTCAGGCCATGCCGTGCACTGAAGTTAATAGCGTATCAAAGAGCAGTAGGTGCTTGAAGGTGCCCAGAAACACCTGCACTGGAGAGGGAGTCCTGTGGACTGAAAGTTTCCTTGTAGCTTTTGAGTACATGGTGTTTTCATCTGCATCAGGCTCAGTGCTGGCCACTCACATGGCCAACAAGCAGATTACTGCACATTAGCAGTTCACTCTAGGAAATGGTAATCCTGTTCAATAGCATAGATGTACCTCCCTATCTCCTAGCCTAGAAGCGAAGTGTTTAACAGCTGCACATTTTCAAAGCATCGTGGTGTCCCAGGAGTGCATTAGTGTAGCAGGAGCTCACAAATATGTAGATATGGCTAGTAGTGTCATTGTGGGGTAAACATGGCTAAAGGTAAGAGCTTGTTGGAGTGTAGCTTGCACAGGGAATGCTCCAGTGTGGAACTGGTCTATTTATTCCTGATTTTTTTCATGTTGGTGCTCTCTTTTTCTCTTAAGAAGTGACATGGTTTCCATTTCAGTGCACCAACATTTGCCACCCAAATGTCCAGAGACAGCAACCAGGATGGGGTGCAAGATGCACCTTCCTTTACGTTCAAAGGGGCGATGACAAATGGTCTGATCTTGAAGTGTCAAATCTCCTGCTATTCCAGTTGGCACTTCTGGGTGGTGGCAACCACAGGGTTTGATCATTCAAGAAGAAATATGAGCCAAATCTATGGCCTGACCTCCAGGTTGCACATTATGGCCTCTGTGTTGTTTTTTGTGCATATTAGGACTCATTATGTCTTCAGGACGGAGAGTTTGTGCAGATTTCACTAAGACAGCAGGTAGCCCTCCTGCTACAGTGGCTGTGCACAGGGATCATCACCTCATCTCACTAATATCTGTCCTGAGGTCTCAAGTCCCCTGCAGAGTCAGACTGTGATGCACTCAGAGTTCCCTACTCCAGGTTTAACTACTGGTTTGCAAGTAGAGCAAATTGCTTATGTCAGGTCTGATCACCCTAACCGATCAAGTGCCTGGTGGAGCAGGGAATCAGATGAAGGCTGTTGTACCTGTATGGGGAAATAAATACTGACGAGCCATTTCTTTGCAGATACTTTAGCGCACCCAGCTCACGAAGTGGAAGACAGTACAGATACTCTGGAAAGCAGAACTGAAGAGGACGAGTAGGGACTCCATGGCCTCAGAAGTGAAACTTCATTGTGAATGTTGTTGGAAAGCTAACACACTCTGAAGACATGTCAAAGTAATCTGTATTTAAATCTGCAAGGGTTTTATTTAGTTAGTACCTGGTAAGAAGCGTCTGGGCTTTAGAACTGTTCTTTTCAACATTTTGATTTTCAGGCTGGGATTCATATTATTTGTTTAATTTTTCCTTGGGAAACAATGGGACGTGTTAGGAAATATGAGATTATCAAGGAAAAAATGCTCCTAATTTCAATTAGCACATTTCATTGGTTTTACCTTTTTCGAGCAAGGCTGCTTTCAGGTATCAACAGCAGGACAAAGGGGTTACATTTCTACAGGAGGGATGTCTTAAATCTAAAACCTTTCTTGTTTTTAGCCATTTAAAACTAGCACTGTGATATTATGGACAATAGATGTAATATAATGTCACCATTTGATTTTGTAACTTTTGTATAGAGACGCAAGTGTAAGATTTGCCTCCAGGCTGCTGCCCCGGGGCGGCCCAGAGCAGTTCTCTCCCTTTGGCTAACCTGTGCAAATTTGGATGAACCAGCCTTTTCTTAGCCGCCTTTTCAACAAGGCTCACGCCTTTCGGAAACGCTTTCTCGCTGTACATTGATGAAGCGGATTAGCTAGTCGCTGGTGTTTGTGGAGTGAGGCTGTCTGTTGTAGGCTTGGTGGGGTGGATCGTGCTGTTCGTGCACTCTTGAGGCCCAGGTCCAGCTGTGGCGTGGCGCACGCTCCTCACCCTTGAAGCCAACGAGATGGCTCTCGCTTCCGCCAGGGCTGGATTTGTCCCACCTTGTTAATAGAAATCGTTGTGACAATTCTTCTTTTGGTATGTTTTGTGTATGACGTGGGTGCAGAGGCCCAGCCGTTCCTCCCTCGACCCGAGCCGGGTGGTGGTTGGGGGTGGGTGACCCGAGCTGCGTAGCACGGCCCAAACCTGCCCTCCATTTTGCCTGACGCCAGGTCCCCCCCGAGCCACCCGGCGTAGGAGGGGGTGGAGGAGGGCCGAGGTGGCGGGACGCACACCCGCCTGCCTCCCGCCCGAGCGGCAATGTCGGTGGGAGCGCGTGCGCCGGGGGGTGCCCTCACCCGCGGCACGGCCCCCTCGGCTTCGGTTGCACGGCCACCTCCTGGAGAGCGGGGCTCGCGGTGGGACAAGCTGTCTCTGGACACCTCGGGCCTCCAGTGGATTTTTCCATGGGGATTTGGGGACCGTTTTGACAGGGGTGAACCCCTTCCTGCACGGGGACCTCCCAGAGACTCCCTCCCGCCGTCCCAGGAGAAGCACCGATCTTGGCCCAAAACGCTACCCTTCGGACAGTGTTGGTGGAGATAGATAATGCATGTACTCAAAAGGGTTTGACTGTGTCAGTGACGAGTATCCCATAAGCTACGAAGTTGGTTTTCTCCATCTCTGCAGGGCTGGATGGGGTCTGTACTTCCAATTAATGTTGCAGCCGGAAGAAGCCGCTCACTGTAGGTGGAACGAAATAACAGGATTTCTTCCAGCGTTAACTCCTAAGTTGACTTCCAAGTGCTTTCTTTTCTCCAATAATAACTTTCTCTAACGGCAACTGTTAATTGTGTGATGGTGGATAAAATTTACTGGCCAGATGTATTAATAAGATAAGTTTATACCTTCTTAGCAACCAAATTTAATATATTTACTTACAAAGAATTCTGTGCAAT
>JANHGO010000042.1:15898303-15971070 GCA_024606505.1 Aquila spilogaster | reverse complement strand
CTGGATGGCCCTTATCCTATTTCCACCTGAGGTCAATGGCACTTCCCTAAATAAGTTTCCCAAAGAAACAACAAAATGCAACATCCACCCTGACAAAAAGCCACATGATGCTACTTCTTTTGCTCGTCGTACACAGCGCTGCAGCTCATGCAGAAATGCCAGATTTCCTTCTTCCAGCCCCATCACTTCCCTCTTTCCTGTTTCCTCTTTCTGCTACTCCCTCTGAGTGTTTCAGCTGAAGCAAATGGATGCTTCAGACCTCAGCTTTCCACTGAAGCTGTGTGGCTCCAGTTTAACCATCACACAAATCCGAACTCCTCATCCTGCTTTTATTTTTCTGAGCATGGGCCAGAGGCCCTGAAGTAGGTGAGCAAGATAGAGAGAAACTTGTTTTATATGAACAAGCCCTATTTATTCAACTTGCAGGTCTATGATTGTCCACTTACTTTGTCTGTGTGCAAGTGTTGTCTCTATGATAAACTCAGTCGTTGTTTTGTATTTTTTTCTGGATGAAAAGCTTTGTAGAAACTAAAAAGGAAAAAAAAAAAAGACATTCAGTCATATTTTTCTAGTCCAGCGTGTAGAATATTTCATGTAGTGCAGAAAGGAAGTTTTATGGAGTAAGACATTGTTGGATTTTGCTCTGTTTCTGTTCTTTCTAATTTTGTAAAATGCCACCTGTACATAATACTCAACTAATGTATGTTCTGTAGATGTACTACACCATTTAGCCTATTAAATGCCTATAACAGATTGTTTGGGTGTGGTGTAGCTGCACTGCCTTGGTTTAAAAGCCCGGAGGGACCTTTGGGCAGCTGCTGTCCCACTGCTGCCCTCTATCCCATGGCTCCTCCACAGCTCAACTCAGACTCCTGCCCACAGCACTCACTCTCTCCACCTAGAATCATAGAATCACAGAATCATTAAGGTTGGAAAAGACCTCTCAGATCATCTAGTCCAACAGTCAGCCCATCCCCACCATGCCCAGTGACCATGTCCCTCAGTGTCACATCTCCACAGTTCTTGAACACCTCCAGAGACGGTGATTCCACCACCTCCATGGGCAACCTGTGGCAATGCGTTGCCACTCTATTGGAGAAAAAATGTTATCTAATAATCAACCTGAACCTCTCCTGGCCAAGCTCAAGGCCATTACTTCTTGTCCTATTGCTGTTACCTGGGAGAAGAGGATGACAACCACCTCACTACAGCCTCTTCCCTTATGCCATGCTAGGGCTGCACCTCAGACCTTGCTGCTGCTGCTGCTGCTGTTGCTGGGCTATTCCTGTTGCCCCTCACCCCGGGTGGTGGCCGGTGGCAGCTGGCACACAGTCTTAGCCCTCCTAACGCAATGTGCAATTTTAGCATTTTCTGGAAAGGCATTTGTAGAGCCCAGCAGGAACTCACATTACTGGAAACCTATACTCCTGCAAGGAGAGCGGGGTCATGTGGCAGAGAAGATGAGAGGTAGAGATAGTCGGCACCAAGCAAATTAATTTCCAAAAATGTCAACTTACCCAAATGTTAGGGATTGGATAAATGGGAGTTAAGGCTCTGTCCTGCTTTTGAGAGGCTCTGCTCACTGGGATAGGTGCATAGCAAGGAGTGCTGCTGGGGGACAACCAGCCCCTCAGTGGCCATGAGGAGTCCTGCCACCCTGGTGCCTGGTGGGCAACACCAGCTCTGAAAGTGAAATTGCCTGAGCCCAAGGGAGTGACAACAACCCTGGCCTTGGCACTGCGCACTGTGAACCTGATGCTTGGTGTCATTCCATACTGGTGTTTCACTTGTGCCATGCATGGAAAATCTGCAGTGCAGGTATAGATTTCCCCAGGTAAGGAGACTGATCCTACCTCCTGCACATCTTCCTGGATGCCTGAGCCTTTGGAAGCTGTTCCATCGTCCCTTCCTCCTGGGGCTAACCTGCCAGGAGTTCAGCCACAGAAAGAGGCAGCAGATAATGTCTGGTAGCCCAGAGAATGCAATTGCAAGTGGGGCTGATTCTGTGACCATGAGATCTATGCTGAGCCCTGGTTGCTCTCTTACATGAGTCCACGGACAGCAAAGTTTTGCTTTAATTTCTTAATTACGATAAGGATGGGAACACTGTTGTCCTGCTCCTAACATTCATATTTCAAACTTAAATCAACTGTACTCTCAGGTTCATTTAATGTTATCCCACTGACATATTAACAGCTTTTTAAAAAAATTTTCATTCAGATATCTGCTTAATAGTTCTTTCTTTTAAGTGTGTGCTGCTTGACATTCCTATCTAAAGCAACAAATCGCTTTTTCAGTGTAATTAGCCTTCATTTAAACCACTACTGAGGGGTGGAGATGGCCTTCCATGGCGTTAGGCTTAAAAGTGTCATTTCCCAATAACAGAATCAAAGAATAATAGCAGAATCATGTGAGTTGGAAGGAAACCTTAAAAATCATCTAGTCCAACTCCCCTGCAATGAACACAGACACCTACAGCTCAATCAGGTGCTCAGAGCCCCATTCAGTCTGACCTTGGCTGTCTCCAGGGACGGGGCATCCACCACCTTTCTGGGCAACCAGCTCCAGTGCCTCACCACCCTTACCATAGATGAAATCACATTGTAAGTTGTGTTTTTTTTTGGCAGCATATATATATATATTTCAAATCCAGTATTTGTAAGAATTCAGGTGATCTCTGGCAGCAGTAGGGAGCCCTGACACCCATGACAGACACAGAACATTCTTTATGTTCCTGCTACAAAAGCTGTTACCCATGTGCACTGCTTCCACCACACACTGCAGCAAGGACACCTTTCCTCCTTTTGTCTTTGACACTGTGGCTTTCATTTCAGAGACAGTAACTCCTCATTGTTGAAATTAATTCAGTTCTGGAAAATGGGGATTATAACAAAGGTTTTTTTTCTTTTCTTTTTTTATTTTTTAAAGTTTTCATTGAAAAGAATTAAACTCGAAACATTGAAGAGTTGCAATTTACCTCTAAGAATGCCGATAAAGCTTTTTCCTCCCATCTCTCCAACACTTAAATGGATGTTTGCAATCAAGCCAGTGTTCTGCTTCAGCAATGCTCCTGGAGTGTGACAGGCTCTCTTTATGAATTAGTCATTTAATTTACAGAACGTAGGTTGGGTACTGTCACACACTCAGGTGTCCTCTGTGCCCTGACAGCTGCACTCCCCCACATTACCATTCAGGAGGGGATACAGCCTCTGGGATGCTGCTTGGGCATACAGCCAGAGCCAGGAGCTGGACTGTCCCATCAGTTGGACTCGATGGTCTTAATGGTCTTTTCCTGCCTTAGTGATTCTATGATTCCATTCTATGATTCTGTCAACCCAGCCTGTCTGGCCTTGGAGCACTCATATGTCCTCCAGAACTCACCCTTCAGTCTCATCAAGTTCTACAAGCACAGCATTGTGGCAAAAATATGGGCTCAGCACAAAGTAAAGTGGCATGGGATGAAAACCAGCAGCTCAGGCGTTATTTTACTGGTATCAGGTTTAACTTCCACCATGCTGAACTGGTGGAAATTTTGATCCAGTAGGAACAAGAAACAGATTTAAGATGAGGTTTGGGATGCTAAACATTGGGAAAAATTGGTGCTTAAAGCAAAACCAGAACACAAGCAAGTAAAGAAGAACAAAACTGAAGTGGCTGCCTGGCCCTGCCAGCCCCAGCTCCTCCATTCTACTCAGGTACTCCCTTTGTACTACATCTGGTGCCCTGGTTACATTTAACAACACTTTAGCACAGGGACAGGACTCAAATTCAAGCTTCACCTTCCAAGTGTAATTGCAACTGAAGAGACACACCTGAGTTCCCCAGTTCACACACAGGCTAAGGTGTCACTGCCTATTTATAGCTGGGCTGGGTTAAATAAAGTGCCCAATTCATCCCTGAGGATTCAGATAAATTCCAGGCAGGACAAAGAGCCCAGTACTCTTTCTCACCCTTTTACTTTTCTAAGCCTGGTTCTCACATGCAGAGCTAAGTCTTGTTCCAAGTGATTCAGAATAAGACCAGAAATTGAGCCACTGCCCACTAGAAATCATCCATGTGACTTCCATATACATTATGAGAAAAAAAGTGAAGTGATTAAAATACCACACAGTTTTGGTGCATGGGTACAAATCATGGCTGCAGATATACTGGTAGAAACACCCTAAATATAATGGCATTGCTTTGGGTCCACTGCAGCTGAGAGACGCCATTGGACATGGAGGGGAAGAAAGAAAGAACAGAAAAAGGGTGCTTTGAAACCCTGCTTTATAGAAATGTTCTTAATATGCTGTAGTTGAAATGGTCCAAAAGCTGCCCACAAGCAGTGTAAAAGCAACAACTCAGTGTCTCTGCAGTTATCTGCCCAGGGTACTCTTGCATTGCAAGGAAAACCTAAAAGAAGTTAATTTATTTGTCCTTTTTTTCCCCAGAAAAGCTCACATGCATTTCTGTGAAGATATAAACTCTTTCTGCCATGCAGAACTCTGCCAAGAGCTGTGCTTGTTATTCCAGACTTACAATAAAAATTGTGTACAAATGACCTAGATACATAGAGCATGGCACTTAGGTGGGGATTTGGCTAAATCCACCATACACAACTAATCAGAGAGCATACAGGCTTGGGAGAACACCATGATATGGTCTTACAGAGTCTTAACACATGGGTGTGTACAGGTCATGGGAGGAGGGAGGAGCAACACCTGATTAATGTTGGAAAGCGTATTTCATTTGTGTTTGTAAAACTGAGTGGCCAAAGGAGAGAAGTAAGAGCATCTGGAGGTATAAATCAACCTGGTCCACCAACTTAGTGCCTGACTTGAAGTCATTTGACCTTTTGTGTTTCAGCTCCATAAAACTGGATACATGACTGATTTCCAAAACGAGAACCAGATGCTGCTGTGCTTTAGCAAAACCTTCCTGCATATGGAGCTACTCCTACTTACGAGGAAATTTCTGCACACTGCATATTTTTATGTTTTGAATCCAAAACGATGTAAGTTCTTAGCAAGTTTTTGATAGGAGCATGATGCAGGTGGCGGGATGAGACCATTTCTTACATCAGAGCAGAATATGGCTGTCACTGTAGCATGATCCCACCTGGAGTATTCATGAACAGCAGAGTTTCTGTAACATCTGCTGTAGACAATGCATGGAGGTGGGTAGGTGTGTGAATACTATAGTACGGTGAAACACAGTTTACAGGAATTAAACATACACAAACAGAATGAGACGGAGGCACAGAGCATATGATGCTGAGCATCAAGTATCTAACACTCCTAGAGTGACCACCAGCTCTGCAGAGAAAGATGCCAGAGGAAAATTTAAGAGCTGATTTCCACACCAAATTTACTGTGTATAGCGCTGCAGTCCAACACTCATGCTGACATTTCAGGTTTTACAAGGCACCACCAATTACTTTGCTTTACCATCTTAGTTTTCCTTTCAGTGCAGCTTAATAAAGTTTAAGACCACAGCTGGAATTCACAAGTTGAATTTTATCAGGACCACATATGTCAGCGCTCACTGGGAAAACTTGTTTACACCACTCTTCCTCAGCCTACCAGGAAAACAGTAAACTTCTGCATTTAATTTTCTCATAATTAAGACAGATCTTCCCTTTGTGCATTTGTTTTTTTGTCTTTTTGTTTCTTTGTTTGTTTTTCCTAGGGCAATGCCATTCCCTTCTGAGTAATGGTTTACTGCCAACTCAAAGCAAAATGCTTTGTACAATATATGCGACAGAGCAGGAATCTCTGATGTACAAAAACAGCTAATGAAGCCATATTAAAGTAGTTAATGCTCAATTTATACCACAAAAGCATAAAATAATCCCAACTGTGTCCATGCAGCTGTGCTCACAAACCTCCAACCCTATTTTCCTCAGTGATCAGGCGTGCATAGAAGTAATTCTCCTGGCTATGGACCTGCATCGAGGTGGGTAATGCACTGAATGTGGGCATTTGATAAGACAAGTGCTAACGACCTCAGGTTGCCCCAGTGGATGTTCAGGTTGGGTATTAGGAAAACTTTCTTCTCAGTAAGAGTGGTAATGCATTGGCACAGGCTGCCCAGGGAGGTGGTGGATTCACCGTCCCTGGAGGCATTCAAGAACTGTAGAGATGTGGCACTGAGAGACATGTTTTAGTGGGCATGGTGGGATGGGTGGATGGTTGGACTAGATTACCTTAGTGACCTTTCCAATCTTAATGATTCTATGATTTGGAGCCTCCTTTTGAATCCATGGTATGGCCATGGCCCTGTCCATCTGGCACTTCCTCAGCAGCTTTGCTGCGCTTGCACACAGAACTTTTCCCATGAGCTGTGCCTTACTGCCGAGCTCAGATAGCTCAAACAAAGGAAGGATTAAAAAAGAGAGGCTGTGATTCCTTATGGTGCAACCCAACCTAGTCTCTACTGCACCAGAGGCTGGTGGATTTGTCCCACAGCCCGGAGCAGAAGTCAGCTAATGTGCACCAGATTGGCTAGGAAGCTTATTTTCAGCCTTTGCACTTCTACATGACAAGCACACAAAGCGCCTATTAAAGATTAATACAGCAGGCCTCAAAGATGGGAACTCTCTGAAAGGCGCAGCGCAGCAGGCCTTCATTAGTGCACACGAGCAGATGGACACACTGCTGGGAGCCAATGCACGCACTGTGCCACACTGCACTTCTTCCTCCTGCCTCTTGCCTCTGAACTTTGCAAGCAGTCTCCAAGTATCCATAAATGATTCAGAGCCAGGCGTATTAACCATGGGTGAAGTGTTGCTGGCTGGGCTGTAGAAGTCCCTAGTCTGCTGCTCTGGTTCTGGTTTCATCCCAGCCTTCAGCAAAACCTCTTCATTTAACTGAGCTGAAGTCACACATGGAGATTTTTATGTTTGGTCCCCAGATTTTCAGCCCTTCCATCTTTGCTTTCCTGGAGACATCTCCTTTTGTCACATCTGACTTCCACAGCCACATACACTTATGAACATTCTTATGGATGGGATCTGGTGGAGGACACAGCATCTGAATCCCACACAGGTCATGGCTGGCAGTGAAGACATGCAGCAGTCATACACATATTGTGTAAAGTTAGCTGCAAAGATGGATGTGTGTTACGCTGTCCTAGCAGTGGAAGCACTCATGGGGTGCTGCTGGAGCATGGTATTGAGATGATCATAGACTAACAGAATTGCTTGGGTTAGAAGGGACCTCAAAGACCATGTAGTTCCATCCACCTGCCACAGGCAGGGTTATCAACCACTAAATCAGGCACTAGATCAGGTTGTCCATGGCCCCATCCAGCCTGGCCTTGAACACCCTCAGTAACAGGGCATCCACAGCTTCTCTGGGCAGCCTGTGCCAGTGCCTCACCACACTCTATGATGTACTGATTAAGAGCATAGACACTCTTTGCATTTGTCCTCTTTTCACTCTAAACTTAAAAGCAGCAATTTACACGTCTAGTCTTTCAGAAATCTTTAAAATTAAAAAGACCACCAAATAATTCTTCTGATGCCCACACAATGTGACACTGATCACTGCTGCTTAGCAAATTGGACAAGAGTCATTATACACAGTATAAAAGTTGGCATAGAATCCAGTGGTGAGGTTGCCGTGATTTAAGAATTCCATCTTCAGATTAATGAGTGGAAATGTGCACTCGGTTACCAAAACCTGTTACCGTTCAGCCCTTGCCTCTTCTCCTTTTTGGATGTTTGCTTTTGTGTTGCATTTCTTGTGCCGACGCTGAGCTTTCTACATGAAAAATGAAATAGTTCAAATATTCCACATTCCTATCAGCAGTCGCCTGATGTTGCTACACACCCACCTCTCTTCTCCAGGACGCAGCTGCCTCTGTTGGATGCAAACAGGCCAGAGGGAGCTGGGCCGAGGAGCCATGTCCCCAGACTACAGAGCAGAGGGATGTACAAAAACTTTTTGGCAGAGGGATAGTGGGAATGGTGGAACTTTGCCTCTCCTGATCCTGTGCTCTAATGCAGAGATTTGCTCCATGTTTTGTTCAGCCCCAGCACTGCACAGCACCCGGTGTGGTGCCACAAGCATCTCCAGTGCTTCTCTGGAGCTGCAAACTGGAGCATTGCTTGGCTTTTCACTGAACGTACATCTAATTCTGTGGCATCTCTATCTTGTTAAAAAATCATCCAGTCAAGCAGCTTAGCCCACAGCTTGTAGCATCATGCAAATGAAGTTGTATTACCAAACACTGAAAAGGAAAACATGTTTCAGAAAAACACATTTGAAATCCTTGAACAGTCTCCTCTTTCTTCAATGCAATGTTTCCAAATGGAGAAAAAAATTACCTAGACCTGCTTCCAGAAACACACTACTCACCATAGAAACTATAAACTAAAACAACTCTACTAGTGATTGCAGCTCAATGGAGCACTTTAGTTAACACGTTATTTGAGTAAGAGGGATATTTGCAAAACATTGCTGCTAATCCTGCCGTTTGCTGTATGTGGAAGGGCTCCAGCTGATTTCAGCAAAACTCCACCCATAGGGAGTAGGCAGCAGAATGAGGGACACAATGAGCTCTTGCTTTTTTTAACCAAAATAACCTGTCAGCAGCCATGTTTCAATGTAAACTAACCAGGATTAAACATGGGTTTGGTTGCCTGTTGCAGTTCAATTTTATTTCTCTCTGTCCCAGCAGAGCAGTTTGGAATTTGCTTTCACAGTGCTGTGTGGGATGGCCACCACAGGCTGTGCATGTGGGTAGCCAAGGCTGGCTGTAGGTGTGCGGAATTGCCAAGCAGAGCTACACTGCGAGGCCAGCATCACCATACTATAACCCCAGGGCCTCAAGGCAGTCATCCCACAGCTCCTTATGCTGCCCCAAGCCAACCTATCCTGTTCTTTCTCCTTGCCAATACTGGAAGAACATCTCTGTCTTTCTTGACACAAGTAGAAAAATGTAAGAGGGCTCAAGCAGGGCTTTATAGCCTGCATCCTCCCTGGCTCTGCTCCTACTCACACCAGTTCACCTGGCCAAGAGTGCCATAAGATTCATACCAGAGGATCTTTGTGCATGAAATGATAACAAAGGGTTTGATCTCTGCCTAATTCCACAACAAAGAGCGTGTCCTTTGGACCAGATTTCTCTTTCTGAAGTCCCAGCCATTCCATTTAGTGCAGGTTGATTTATGCCTACCCGTTCTCTGTTTCCCATGAGAAGTCACAAGCTGAGTTATAAAGGCAAACCTCTAAGTAAATTTATAGCCTACATCAGGTTTTTCATCTTGGAAAGAAGCAAAGCCATAAATTTCCCATACGAGTGCTTCAAAAATCATCCCCTTTTTGATTCATTGTGCTTGAAAGTCTTTCTGAGCCAAAAAATGCAGACCTCTCTGGGATATTCATTTTGAAAGTTGAGCAAAGGACTGAAGCATTGCTTAGGAAGTCTGTTCAGCACTCCATAAGATGAGCGACCCAAATATGCAACTGCATATGTAATCTTCCTTCTGACAGAGTGAAAGCAGCCTCTCCATCACACGCACAAAAAGCAGATGAATACTCCAAAAGAGGCCAGTGCTTTGGAACGTGAATGTTCAGAGTATCAAGTACCTGTTTAAAGACACTGAAACAGAGATTGCAAAATGCATTACCAATTGAAGACACATGTATCTGTGCAGATATTTGCAAAACTGGGTGGTCCAGGCACAGGGATCTCTGAGCTGTAGGACTGTCAGCTCCAGGTGTGCAAAAAATTCCCTAATTAGCTTTAAATTGCAAGACATAAAACAGATAGATCTGGGCTCCCTGGTCGCTCTTTGCAGCAGAAAGAAGAGAGGTACTGCATTTTCAATCATTTCTCTGTAGCACAAAAGGCTGAAAACAACCTTTAGAAAATCCCCAGATTGAGATTTGATGATACTCTCACGACTGGATGCTGGAGTTGTGACAGAACATGATCTAGGGAGAAATAAAAACGTAAGTCAGATAAAAAGGCTCCAAGATCCCTCACCATATCAAGCCTACTTTCTGCTGCTGGGCCAGTCCCATCCAAGGACATAAGCTCCAGGGTCAGATTCCTGTGCATCTTGCAAATCAGGAGGCTCACCAAAGCAGACAAGGGGTGCCCTACAAAGCACATGGAAAGATTAAAAGAGGAGAGATTTACACTGGATACAAGGAAAAAGTTTTTTAGAGTAAGGGTGGTGCCCAGAGAGCTGGGGGATGTCGTGCCCTTGGAGAGATTCAAAGTCAGGCTGGATCAGGCTTTGAGCACCTGATTTAGCTGTAGATGTCCCTGATCATTGCAGGAGAGCTGGACTAGATGACCTTTAAGGGCCCCTTCCAACTCAGAAAATTCTATGATTCATGCCTAGGCAGCAGGCCATGAACCACTGGCCATGATTCACTGCTGGTTAGACAAGACAGAAAGGATTTCCCTCCATGTCACCTGAGGAATGGAAAAATAAGCTGAACAGAAAGATAAGCAATTGAACCAGGCCTGGTACCTCAGTGACTCTCTCCAACACCAGGCTCCTCAGCATCACTGGCAGGTAATTGGAGGAGTGTGGCTCCAAAGTGCCTGACTCTCACAGGAACAGCTCCTCCATGTTTCTAGAGGAGCTTGTTACCATCTTGGTGCTTAGGAGCAGCTTTTTCAGTATCATCATACTGTCAGAGAATCTTTTGAGTTGGAAGAGACCCTCAAATGTCATTCAGTCCAATCTCCCTGCAATAAACATGAACAACTACAGCTCCATCAGGTGCTCAGAGCCCTGTCCACCCTGACCTTCAACATCTCCAAGGATGAGGCATCCACCACCTCTCTGGGCAATCTGTTCTAGTGCCTCATCACCCATATTGTAGAACACTTTGTCCTTATATCCATTCTACATTTCCTCTCTTTTAGTTTGAAACCATTTTCCCTTCTCCTGTCACAACAGATCCTGCTAAAGATCACCTGCAATGGAGAAGGTGTTTGAAAAATCAGATGTTTCTTTGGCATCTAAATAGAATGCTTAAAAGAATGCTCTTTGTATAGGTGCTGAGCAGATGGCCCGTGAGATTTGCATGCTTAACCCCTCCAGTAATGAATTAGGTATCATAAAATTGTTATCCATACCTGTCTTTTCTAGAGACATTTTTAGCTTCTTTGGGCAAAGGCTGCCTTTTCTGAGTCCATCTAGCGTTCAGCAAAAGACAGCTCTGGCCCCATTTTTTCTGTGTGACACAGACCACAGAAAGCCAGCAGCTGGGAACTTCTCTCCATTGTGATTGCTGCAGCAGTGCTACCAGTGACTCACGCATCAGTACGCTCCACTTCCACCAGGCTTTTCATGGGCAAAGTAAGTGTTTCCACAGCACAGATGCAGAGGAAGCTGCAGTGACTGTGCGTGTGTAGGAGTGGGGCTCTGCAGGCACCTCAGCTGCTCCTTGTCACACCAGCCACGTTCTGCACCCGTAATGCTAAAAAGCAGTGGAGGACAATAGCTATTAATATTTTCTCCTGTTGGGACAAGTATCCCTTGTTTAAAAATCCACACCTCTATGCACACCTACGCAATACTCCAAATCACTGCAATATGGGGACTCAGATGCTATGAATAATATAAATATTCCTTTGTATTTGCTAAAAAGATTTAAGCTCTCCCTTCACACACACACACCCCTGTGTACCTCTGCGTATCTGATAATAGGGGATTATAATACAGCGCTGTTATTCCTGCAGGGTTTGATTATTTAACATTGTACTGAGCAAAGTTATCAGAGAAATCCTGATGGACAAAAATAACTCATTTCTGATGTGGTGTTTGCAAAGTAAGAGCCAAAAATAGCTATTGGCTGGTTGGCTTCAAATATTGCTGACCTTTCAGCACACCCAGCAGAAACAGCCAGGGCAGAAATCCCTGTGCTCTGGGTGTGCAGAGCAAAATGCCTTCCTCTCATCTTTTCCATGTGAGTCCTGTTAAGCTTGGATCCAGTCCTGTTTGCTCTCAGTCCCGTGGGCAGTGTGCAGAGGGGACTGCGGTGTCAGCCCCACAGGGAAGAGTTTCCGCTCTCCAAGGAAAAGGGGTCTGTGCCAGCAGCTGCTCTACCTCATTTTGTGACCATTTTAGCTGTCAATGCTAAAATGTCAATAGCACTGTCAATGGCTTTTGAAATGTTTCCTCCCAGTCTGGCCCGGATGCCAGGTGGGAGCCAGGAGACCATTCCCAACTCTGCTCAAGCAGAGTGTTCAGATTTCTTAGAATCACAGAATCATTAAGGTTGGAAAGGACCTCCAAGATCATCTAGTCCAACCATTAACCCACCCTCACAATGCCCACTAAATCATTTCCCTCAGTTCCACATCTCCACAGTTCTGGAACACCTCCAGGGACAGTGACTCCACCACCACCCTACGCAGCCTGTGTCAGTGCATTACTTCTCTTTCTGAGAAAAAAATATTCCTAACATCCAACCTGAACCTCCCCTGGCACAATACAAGCCATCACTTCTTGTCCTGTCACTGTCACCTGGGAACAGAGGCTGACCCCCTCCTCTCCACAATCTCCTCTAAGGGAGCTGTAGAGAGCAACAAGGTCTCCCCTGAGAGCCCTCTTCTCCAGACTGAGCAATCCCAGTTCCCTCAGCTGCTCCCCATAAGACTTGTGCTTCAGACCCATCACCAGCTTCATTGTCCTTCTCTGGACAGTCTCTTGGGCCTCAATGTCTTTCTTGTAGTGAGGGATTCAAAGTTGAACACAGTACTCAAGCTGTGGTCTCACCAGTGTTGAGTACAGAGAGACATTTCAGACCTGCTGTCCCCTTTTTCCTTCTATTTGCACCTCTCCATCCTCTTTAGGGCTTTCTTAACACCAATACACAGCTGGTCATACAGTCCCATTTCAGAGTGCAAGGATTTGAAGTTCTGCACACGCCCCATTTGCTCTTCCTCAGCCATGGAGATGACTGTGATATATCTCCCCTGCCCCTTCTTGCTCCTTTGCAGTCTCCTGTCTGTCATTTCTCCTTCTTGCCCTTCTCCCCCCTCCTGCTTAACTGAAAGAAAATCCTCAGGGCACGCAGGAGTGAAAACACCTATTAAATTAGGGAGTTGGCACATAGAGACATCTGGAGTAAATGGAGGTGATAGCTGGAGGAAAGGGCTTGTGTTCTCCTTTTTGGGATCTCTTGGTGCCCTGACCCCTGGAACCACCATTGGACAAGCCCAGGAAGTAGGTGCGACCCCATGGGGCTGGGATGAGGTCTCAGAAGACAAACCTTGTGAGAAGCAGCTCCAGCATGTCCCTAGGCACTCTTCCTTGCCTCAGAGCACACTGCTTGGTTTGCAAGATGCAAAATGAGGTAAGACATCAGCAGAAAAGTTCATTGCTGGCTCGGAAGAAGCATCTGCTGGTGCTGGATCTTAAGGAAAGCTCCAGTCAACACCAGGTCCAGAGCTCTACAGGGTACACACAGGGGCTGTGGGGAAAAGAGAGCACAATGCCGCTTTGACAGCTCTACAGCTCTCTTCCCTGCTGTGCACAGAGCCAATGGAAAGGAGAGATGAAGAGAAAATACAGCTGTGAAATCCTGCAAGTCTTCTCATGCAAACTGTGATTATTATGAAGGTTCACACATTAAGCTTCATTTATTGGAATTTTCACAGAAAAAGGCATCCTTGCTACAACACACCAAATTTTAAATCATTTCTTCAACCATTTCATAATGTGGGCAAAACAATACACTCTTTAAGCTTTGTACCCAGAAACTGCTGCTTTAGGTTAATATCTTTACATGTGCAGTAAATATCGAATCGCTTGGCTCTATCAGAATAGTCTCAAATATTGTTTTTCTTAGGTTAAGAAAAAACTCATCACTCAGAGGGCAGTGAGGCCCTGGCACTGCTGCCCAGAGAGTTGTGGGTGCCCCATCCCTGAAGATGTTCAAGGCCAGGTTGGATGGGGCCCTGGGCAGCCCAATGAGGTGGGAGGTAACCAGACCTTGGCAGGGGGTTGGAGGCAATGATCTTTAAGATCCATTCCAACCTAAGCCCTTCTATGATACTATAAACTTCAGCTCAAACAGCAAAAGATCACAGACTGAACAACAGTGGGAAAAAGGTGTCCTAATAGGAAGCACCAGGTGAGGTAGCTCTGGCAGGGCAGCGTGCAGCAGAACAGCTTTTCCAAAAGTGATGCTGACAGCAAAAGTACTGCAAAGTTTGGTGTACATGTGAAACAGTAAAAGGAGGAAGGTGATTATTACATAAACTCCAGGGATTCTGATAGTACTTGCTCCTCCAGTGATACTGCAAGAAGTACATATGATGGTCAGACACTGAAAAATGCTTTACTATGAACCTGCTGGGCAAGGACTCATCTTGCTTTTGAATTTCTTTATAATGGTGTTGGGGTCAGCCTGACTGGTTGAGGGACGTTCCTTGCCAGCAACAGGCCCGCTTACCTACCTCAAATTTGTTTTTTCTGCAAAAGAAACAAAACATGGGGGAAGAGAGGGTGAAAACAGAGGAGAATCAGCATTCAGTCTTTGAAACTCAGCCAATTTTAAACCTGGTTTGATCTGCATCAGTGATGTGGATCACCATGGCAAAGCCATTACTCCACACCCGAAATCCCTGCTGACACCAATAAGTATTTTGCTGGCAAAACATGAGCAGGAATATACAGCAGAGAGTTTGTTACAGAAGATCTTCCATTAACCCTTTCACCAGTTATGACAAAATCTTGTCTTGCTTTGATGGCACGTTGATTTCAGGAACTATCTGCAGGTGAATCCGGCACTGACAGCAACAACATCAGACCTGACCTGCTCGTCTTCTGTTGCTTCGAATCCCTATTTTTATCACTCAAAGACAAATGTATGTTCTGTGTGACAAGACCATCTCGTAGAGGGTTTGCATACAAAGGGCAGATTACAGAGAACTGAGAGGAAAGCCCTTGGGGACACTTGTGCAAATTGCAGCTGGAACAGATGGTATTTAAACAAAGTCTGGGCACAGTTAGGGAGGGAAGAGGGAAGTCACAGAGGAGCTGGAACAGACTGACAAGATTCTGTAGCCTTGGCAACACCTTCTCCTGATTGCCCACATCAGATGTGGAAGATAGGGCATGAAGGATGCTGTTAATCAAGTGCCATCTCAGGCAATCTTCCTTTCTGATGCTCTGCTCTGATGGAATCCTGCCTTTCTCTCAGTTCAACTCTACTCCTGGAGTGACTTAGCTATGTGGACATGTCTCCGCTCATGAGCTGTGCAGAAGCAGCCTATGACAAGGGGCTGCTGTGAGATCCACTGCTCAGACACTAAAAAGATGTACATGGAGAATTGGAAATAACAAGCTAGGGAGAACTATGCCTTCAGCAACTGCCTAGAGAGCAACAGAAATAGTCTGGTGGAGACCTTGAGCCCTGCCATTGCCAAACCCAATGATTTTTCAAGAGAAACAGCCGTCAGATACACAAGGACTGAAACAGTCAATCTCCCTTTAGTGAGTTTGGTGAGATCAGTGGTTCAGATATAGTTAAAGCCTTAGCAAGCTCATACAGAGGAGCCCAGAGAGGGCAGGCAGGTGCCTCTGCAGTGCAACATGCAGGAAAATCCAGGCTGCTGAACACTTCTACCCACATTAACTTCAGCAGTTTGCATACTCTGAGCTGTTCCCTTTGTAATCAATGGAGAGAGACACTTGTAGAGAGCAATTCATCTCACCTGCATATAGGTGCTTAAAATGAAGGGGAAAGGGCTTACCACACAGGATACAAGAAAAACCATGTGCAAAACCTGTGACATCAGGGGTCTTAAGGGATTTTCAAGACAAATGAAAAAACATTTTCTCTCTGGAGAAATCACTTTGGGCATTACATGCACAAGCATTCATTTGGGTGAGAGATGCCATTTTTCAATTGGGCATCTCTCTAACTTTCAGAATAATACTTTCTGCCTCAGCTGGCAACTCACCTAAAATGCACAGCGTTAGCATTCTCCCTATACAAATGCATCTAAGGCTTTGTCTCCTAAGGAAAGCGGAGGATAAACAAGATGAACTCTAAGGTGAGCAATTTGTATTCACATGGGATTATGGAAGGAGTAAATAAACAAAGAAGTGCTACTGAAAGGGTAAACATTCAGGGGAAAAAACGGGTAAAAGGAGCAGCAGCAATGCCTCAGCAGGAGCGTGGCTGCTCAGAAACACAGCCCAGCTCCCTGGAGGAGCCCTCAGTGCAGGCTCCACTTGAATGTTTCCCTAACACAAGACAAATGGCAGCCTCTTCTGCAGGCTGCAGTCCCAAAGGGGTGGTGAACAGTCACCACTCTTCTCTGCTGAGTATAAATGGCCCAGGACCTCCTGGCCACCATAAGGGAAATCCTCAAGCTTGAAGTTTCCAAATACATTGTTTTTTCCTCTTTCAATGACATCTGCCTCATTCTGCCCCTCTTCCCCAAATCAGCACTTTATCAGCAGTATAAATCAGCAAATTTCACATTCCACATCAAATCCCAGACAGAAAATGTTTGTTAGCACTGGGGCTCTGAGACTGGCCAGCACTTGTTCTCACCTCTCAGGATTCTCCTGCTGCTCTGAGTTCATGGTGCTCAGATGATACCCTAAGCACATCTGCAGCCCGCCCCTCCTTTGATGCTGTAGCCATGCACTGCTTCAAACAAAGCCTTTAAACTTTTTCTATGAGCCGACACAGGTTTAAACAATACTCTTCCCCCCAACTCATAATGGGGTATTGACACAGCTGTTCTCTTTCATTGCTCAACCTATGGAGCAGAAGTACAATTTCAACATGAAAAGAGCATTTATTAATTTCCTCTGCTCCTCATCACACCATTTCCTCTCCCATTTCGCTGATGTGTAGCATCAGATTTGAGCAAGTGTTCTCATGGTGCCTGGAGCCTGGGATGTATGCTTGCTCCAGCCTCACTCTGCCTTCTCAGAGCAGGCACTGGGAGGAGATGTTTTCTGGATATATCTTATCACTTTTTTTTTTTTTTTCCTTTTTTTAAACAGGAGAATAATATTTCTCTTCGCCTGTGCTGGGAGCTTTCTGGGTGGGTTTGCAGCCCTGTTTCTGGGAGAGCATCCAATGTCCTCCACCGTGTTTGGAAAGGGTGGCTCCCACTGTACCGTGGGCCTGCAGTTGATGACATTGGCAGCTGCAGCACACTTGGCCCGCAGACCTTGCTCCCTGCTCGATTTTCATCCCACCTCTCCTCCTTTTTCCACAAGGCCTCTTCCCTCTAGAACTAAGACAGATGTATCTCTGGCCACTCCTCACCAGCACCACTGCAGCTGGAGTCATGCACTTGTCCCCAAGTGTGGTGGCAGCTACCACGGTCCCAGTTTTCCAACCACAGGACAGAACCTGAAACTCTGCAGGAAGCTCAGGTCTGTTCCCATCCTTTCCCAGCCAGGAGCTACCACGTAAAGCCATGTAAAATTCAAGAGCCACGTTTTGTTAACAGCAAAGAACAAAGAACTCTTTGGTGTAAAGAAGAATCAAATTAAGTCAAAATAAAAATAAGCAGCATTTGCAATTCACTCTGCTCCTGGCAATTCTGCCCTTGCAAAGAGCATTTTCCTCCCTGGGTTTGGTCAGCCCAGCAGCTCAGTTCCTCCCTGCACTGAGACCAGATCTATGTGATGAGTAGCTCGCTCCATCACCTCCATCACCTGCCAGCCAGTCTGTGTGTCATCCCTGCTCTCCTGGGGTACAGCTGCCCAGATTAAGTGAACTGAAAGCTTTCTGCCCCATATCATTCCTTACTGGTTTTATAAGAATGCACACAGGAGCAGAGAGCTGCCTGTGGAAAACACTGACTGAGGTGTTCAAGAAACATAGAGATGTGACAGTGAGGGACTTGGCTTAGTGGGAATGGGTTCATGGTTGGACTTGGTGATATTACTGATCTTCTCCAAACTTATGATTATGGGATTCTACAATTACATCACATCTTTGCCACACCTCAGCACAGATCAAGCCCAATGCCTACTGGTGGCCTTTGCAGCCTTTACACTGCTGGTATGACTACCACTGCTTAGAGCTGCTCTGTGCCTCTGGGCCCACTGCCATCTGATGGACAATATCCCTGAAAGTCCCAGATCTATCCTACAGAATTGCCACGGTGGCTTAAAAAACAGAGCGGTGATACATTTGACACTATTCAAAATCATATTTAGGTTCTTTTGAGTTTAATGGTTTCTGTGCTGCTAGGAACAGTGTTTGATGTTTTGTACACCTGTGACAGCTAGAAAATTTTACTTAAGAAGTGAAGTTTCTGCATTGAGGAACTGGGATTTAAAATAAAAGTAAATATGACAATCAAAAGAATTAACAATGCTTTCTTTAGTAACAGCCATTTTCTGAGTCCCTCAAATAGATGGTAGCCAAAGGCCAGACTGTGAGATCTACGTAATGACAGCATGACTACACTCACAACAGCACACAAGTATTATATAATTACTTTTTGTGTACTGGTAAGAAGAATGCTCTTGTAAGGAAGATACTTACCTGGATTGTTCAATAGGTCAGCACTTAATTCTCAGCTCTGCTGCAGAGAAACTGATGTTTCTTAACTGCCTCTGCTTCAGTTTTCCCTCTTTGAAAAGTAAGGAAAGTAGTTGTCTCTCAAAATGTCTGAGGCTGTAAGACTATGGCTTTTTTTATTCAAGTTTCTAAAGAGCTTAGAAAATGTCATATGCCAGAATTAGAAATCGCAAAGCATCATTGTTTTTATCAACTTTGTGTCTTGAACCAAACATTTCTCTTTAACTCACTATCCTTAACTGACACTGACATGTTCTTTCCTTCATACCTTTAATTGCTTCAATATTTCACAACTACAAGACTCAAATTAATTAAAATGTAAATTGAATGATAGCTTGAAGGAAGATCGCAATTACCATGATTTCATTTGTTACTGTTACATCCCAATGGTACGACAGGTCTGTGCAACAGGTGTGCCAATTAGTAGCAGGTGATAGAGGCATCTGCAGTCACCTACCTCACCATGCCTTAGGTTATTTAGTCAACACTGTCTTGCGTAATTACCACACAAGCACCTACCCCAAGTCTCAAGCTACACACAAGGCTGAGAGATAAGGGAGAGATTTTCATTCCACAAGAAGAGAAATACTCCCAAAACCCATGGCCGGTACCAAGAGGAATAGGCTCACGGAAGCAAGTCTCATTAGAGGAAATTTGGCATATGGGACACTGTGCCAGAGATAGTTGAACCTGGAAGACTGTTTTGGTAGAAACATTAAGATTCCCCTACTGCAGAATGTAAAGAAGTGGTAGCTCCATCTGCAACACAAACACTGAGGGAAGGATACTATCCCAGAGAGGCCACAGTAAAACTACAGTAGATGAAGGGACAGCTTTTGTGCACACTGTGACAGATTGTAGAGAAATAATTTGGCAGAATATGAAAGACTGAGAACTGGTTGAGTCATTATTTTGGGTAACAATGGTCTACTGGGACTTCGTTGGGACTCTACTGTAATCTCACCTCGCCAAAGACAAATACTGCTGCAATGATACCGGGCAGAAACCTGCTGGAAGAATCGTATCACTATGGGAGTCTTTATTGCCCCAGGAACAGCCTGGAAAATAAGTGCAGCTGGTGATGATATTCCTGACTATCATGGCTCAGAAGTCAACAAGAACTGCCAAGAATCAGGCCGAGTTAAACTTTGCACAGGAAATAATAATACAGAGGTTGTTCAGTTACATAAATGAAAGCAAAATAAGAACAGAGAGGTTCTGTAATGTGGTAAGAACATGGCAGAGATTAAAGACAATTGAGGTTTCTCCCCAAAACCAAGCAAACACTTCGCCTGAATGAGAAACTGGTTCAGCAGATAACAGAGAAGGCAAGCTGGACAGTGGAAGGAGAATTATGCATAAAGTAAAGGTTTAATATGTTGTTTTAGAGCCAGCAAGTACAGAGGGAGGAGAGTGCAGAGAAGAACAAGTTATCTCAATTGGAACACATGAAGTCATGGTTCTGGTAGCAAGGATCCTCAAGGAAGCCAGGGGAGTCCGGCATGATGAGGCAAGAACAAAGAGAGCACATACATAGCAGAATGGTAAATATAGATATTTACTTATATATGAATCAGCTTTAGGACAGATTCTGAAGGAACAATTATATACATAAATAAAATAGGATAGAAATCATTAAAATACATTAAAATAATTTTACTTAATATTGACAGAGACAGACTTACCATATCTCTTCCATTTGTGTAAAATATTCCAGCTATACATTTCACCAGGCTGGACAACAGTAGAACATTCTTACAGAGTCATTCAAAAAAGAATTAGGGCAGCAAAACACAAAGCAACATGTGTCTGGGCAGGAGGTTCGATCCTAGCATGGCTAAATATGCATTTTATAGAAAAGTGACATGGGAAGAAATCCAGAAGGTTTAGACATGGTCTGTATGCTGGGGTCAAGAAAGATCAGCAGCCACTCTCAGCCATGGCCTAAGGATTTCTGAGAGAATGCTGAAGTATCAGTTACTCAGCTAAGTCAGAAAACAAACAAATCCAGGGTAGGCACATACTTCAGCTAGGCAGTCATTTCTCAAAGACCAGTGACTGGACAGTGATTTACACCAGTGTAATTAACAGCAAGATTTGGCCAAGTAGAATGAGTTATTTTCTGTCTGTCTTCTTGTACAACATTTTTACAGTGAATTGCAAAAGCTTTGGTGCAATCAGCTTTCTCTGATTAATTTATTTGGTACTGGGGAAGAGGCAGAAGATGAAAGTAGAAATGAACACATAAAATGCAGTAGCAAGTCTAATATAAATAGTGTGCTGTGATGCTCAGAGAGCTTCACACGTCAGAAAATCAGGTAGGACAGTGCTGGGACACCCTGAATCCGTTTGTTCCTGTGCTGCCAATACACAGTAGAGCTCTCTGTGAGAACACTGAAGAGTTCACCAGAACCTACCACCTAAGGTCCAGAGTTAATGTACTGAGAGCAAACATTACAACAATTCCTGTTTGAGAAGCAAGACTTAAAACTTCTTAGGGAGCGTCTATCAATGAGAATACTGGGTCAAAGCTAAGGGTGATGGACCACAGGTGCTACCAACAGAGGTCACCTGGGACCAACATGTGAGACCACAGCCTGACTCAGCCTTCACACACCCAAACTAGCAGCACCATGCTCCAACATTCAAAAGGCTTGAAGAGAAAAGCCACCATGTTTATGCACACCCATCTGAGCAAAAAGGTGCCTTCAAAGATGCTGCCAGTGAGTCAGAGCATAAGATCCAGGTGATGTTCCCTTCCCTCTTCCGTCCTCACCCCCGCATGAAAGGAGCTGCCTCCTCACTTCCAGTTTGGCAGAACCAGGAAGGCATTTCTGTCCACAGGGAAAACAGGACTGTCTTTGTTTTTTTTTTTTTTTCTAAGAGGAAAGCCTCAATCCAAACCAGCACAGATTTCAGGGAAACTTGGGCTGTAGCTTCTCAGCTCACATCCATCCTATATTTTTTATCCAGAAAATACTTCTAATTAAAAACATCTCAGGAGCAAGAAAGGAAGAAAAAAGAATAAAAAATTACCCATATAAACCTCTATCTGAGAACACAGAAGAGTCGAGAGCATAGGAATATGGAAAAACACTCCTTGGAGACACCATTCTCACTAATGCACAGTGCAGTGCAGCTTGACCCCAGCATATGGGCAGTGGTGCAACCTGGGACATTGCAAAGTCTAACCTCTGATTTGAGGTGATGAGGACAGCCCCAAAGCCCTGCCACCACCCCTTACAGAAAACCGTGCAGCTTGACTTGCACAGCGAGTGCTCACTGCTGAGATGTTTTCACGAAAACAATGTATTTAGTCATACAGAGATGTTCAATAGAGAATGTATTGCTAGGTCATAGCAGAACAGCTCCCCTTCCCCACCTTTTAGTGAGTGTTTTCTGCAAACCACAAGAGCTTTTGTTTTGTTTTCCTTTCTTTCCTGTTGCTTCATCTTGGGCACTGAGTGACATTACTGTTATTTTTTTCCTAACCAGCACTCTCCTATGTGTTCCTGCACAAGCATTGCTCCACACACATCCCAGTAAATCCAGCATTTTTTGTTTCACAGTTGTTGATTTTCTTCTTCCTTAATTTATCCTCTATCTTCTCCAAATCAAAGTTTTCCAAGGTTAGACAATGGAAGATGGAAGATTTGGAAGTAATATCAAAATATTATAATTTCCCTGGCAAGCAGACGAGGGAAAAGTTGAGGGGAGGTTATGAGAGAAGGGAATGGAAAGGAAAAATCTAAATGAAAGAAAAAAAATAAATTCTAACTTTAAAAACCGACATCTGGAGACAAAAATCAATATTTTCACGTTTCCTGAAATTCCAAATGAAACTGCTGCTTTGCCAAAAATGAAACTTCCCATGACTTCCTCCTCTCATCACAGAAAAATATATTCCTGTTTGAAAATGTATGCATCAAACGAAGCCTGAAGAACAAAATCATGCTGGAGCACTGTGCCCAGGGAAGGGCTGAGCTGCTGCTGTGCCTGTGCAAGAGTTGCCAGCATGAGAGGAGAGGGGCAGCTGGGTATATTCCCCCTCTCACCTTGTGGAAATACACTGACACACAGTGTACTCACCTTGTGGCACTTTCTCACAGCAAGACTGAAAGTATTTACTCTGCAGAACCCTGCAGGGTTCCTCACCCTTCAATATCTTCATCAGCAATTTTATAAATGGAATAGAAAAGATGTTTATGATATTCACAAATAGCATTAGCATGGGTAGGCTGCTCCATGCTGGACCGTCACTGAATATAAAGTAGTCTCAAAAAAGAAGACATATCCTGAAAAAAAAGGTAGGATGAAATACAGTATGTACAAACTCCAGTCCCACATGTAGGAAGGGACAGGCATGCAGAAGAAATAGGTCTGTTCCGCTTAGAAAAGGGAGGATAAATTCAAAGAACGTTATCAAGAAAAGAGGAATATATTTTCCCCATTTTTACTGTGGGTAGACAAAAAAATAAAGTGCTTAAATTACAGAGAGGGAGATTCAAAAAAAGAAGAGGAAAAAATCAGTGGGAATAACAAAGCACGTGAGCCCTAAGCTGGGACACATGGGTATCTGCCTCTGGACATTTAAGAGGCTGTGTGAGTACCTTGAGATATGGCACAGACACGTCACCCGAAATAACTTGCTGTCACTGCCCATTTCAGCTGAGTTTTCTGAGATTTTGATGGTGGGTGTCAGTTTTCTCTAACAGCTCAGCAAATTATGACTTTTAAAAATAGCTCCCAAAAGGCTCAGAGCTTCCCAAAGATGCCCAAACCTTCTCTCTCTCTCTTGCATGCCTTTCCCACTGCCTTGTATTTCCACTGGCTTCAGTGAAATGAGGGTTTGTCGGCTGTGGCTCTTGGACCACATCAATGACTGCTCCCAGCCCAACGTCTCATTTCCCTCCCAACCACTCTGGGAGGCTCTGGAGCTAGCAGCTATTTTTAAAGCCACCATCCTGCCACACGGAACGTTTGCTCGGCACTGGAGAGTGTGCTCGAAGAAATAATGACTACCTTTTTATCCAAAGACTATTATAGCTAATGTTTAAAGTTCACTAAAAAACATGTTTCTGCCTATCTGTATGGAAGGTATATTTAAGGCAAACCTCCCTCAAACTATACTCAATCAGCACAGGACACACAGCAACACACCACTCTTGACATTTTAAAAAGCCCTCTGATTTTCTTTTCTTCCTTTAACAATGGGGCCAAATTTTCCCTCTCCTGGGTGCAAGCCTGCCCTCGCTTTTTCTTTTAGCACCTATTAAGATTAACTTGACCTCACCTTTACACACACTCTTCTCCAGGCCACTAAACTCAGACGGGGTGGGAGGTGCTGCTGACAGAGCAATGAAAGATCAGACAATGGCATAAATGTGAGAGTATTATCAACACTCACTGCTTCCTCTAATAAGGACCTAGCAACCCTTGGGCCTTGAAGATTGATCGCAAATGTCCCCTGTGCTCTGTTGATTTTCCAAAGAGTTGCTGGGAGAATCAAGCAGGGAACACGGGAAACTAAAGATAGCATTTCTTCTCATCCAGGAAAGAAAACGAGCAGGGTTTAAAGCGTGTTCCTGCTGACACAGGGCTGCAGGTCTTTGATGCTTCTGGCCTGTTCTCCATGAAGGACTGACTGATTACAGTACCTGTGTTTTGGTGGTGAAAACAAATGGACAGATTAAGTTCAAGCCCTTGCCTAGTCATAACGTTCAAAATGCAGCTTGGTTTCTTGCTGTTTCACTGCTGACCTTACAGAAACTCATACTGACTCTGCTGCCACATACTCCTCCACTCCAGACTGGAGGTAGTTGCCTCTCACAGCTGAAAAAATGGTCAGTTTTAGAATCACAGAATCATTAAGGTTAAAAAGGACCACTAAGGTCATCTAAGCCCTATTGATAACCCATCCCCACCATGCCTGCTAAACCATATCCCTCAGTTTTGTCACTTAGAGCTTTAAACACCACCAGGAAAAAAGTAGGAACCTTGCCCTGACAAAAATAGAAAAGTCACCTACTGAGAGGAGCCCAAAATTATGTGTATTTGTTGGAGTAGGTCCAGCCCCAGTTCACAGCCACAAGTCCAGCACAGGTCACTTGTCACTGCCCAGGGGTACCTGAGCAATGGAACAGGCAATGGGACCAGAGAGGGAAGAATGAACCAACAGCCATGCTCTACCCATAACTACTTCAGTAAAGCACCGCAGTGAGGTAGCTTGCTCATCAACAAGTCCTACCACACCTAAACGCTGGCTTCTGAACAATATAGCAGAGCTCTAAAGCTGGTGAAAGGCTTCTGCTTCACTCTCCACACTAGTGAAGCCCTGTCATTTTGTCTGACATCAAGCACCACCAATCCAGCCCTGTCAGCACAGCCCAGGTCTGCTGGGTAACCATCTCCAGGGCTCCCTAGGCCCCAGCCTGATCACTTGAGCCATGTCTACACTTGAGGGCAAGTCATTTGCAGCTAGGGTGGTAACTTTAACCACAATCCCTGCTCTTGAATACCTCAATTCATCTCAAATGGGTGCTATGCTGGAATAGAAAATGCTCAGAAAAGGGCATGTTTGTGTGGTGCTGGCCAGGAAGCAGATCAAGTCATATTGCTAGACAGAAACTGCTTTCTGGCCCAGAGGAGAAGGGCTCCACACCCTGTTTGCAAGCAGCCTGCACACTTCTGAGGGCACTGAAGATATTCAACAGCTCTCACCTTCATAGGGCTCAGACAAACAGGTTACCTAATATTGCCAACATCCTGGCCCTTCTGGAGTCTATCCTTGAGGCATCTTCCACAGGCATGTGCTACAGCTTGTTCAGGACAGGGTGCTTTCTCACCACTGAGCAGAGAACATTGATCCAGCACGCTAACAGAGCTGTAAGAGCACCTATTGCCATGCAGGAGTCTGCATAGTGTTGTTTGTGGGCAGGGCTCTCCTTGCAGCCAGAGCAGTGCAGTGCTGGTGAAATCTCATCCACATCATCTCCCAGGTTCAAGAAGCCCAATGGCCTATGTGTGATGCTGTGGTCCTTCCACATTATTTTAGAACCCTGTGTCCTCATTGCTTGCTTCTCAACCAGCAATAACAAGTACCCAAACATTCAGGCAAAGAAGAGGCACCTCACAGGAGACCTTTTCAAGGCTGGGACACAGCAGGATAGGCACTGGGCACAAGCAGCATTTAGAGCTTCCTGTTGGCTCTATTGGACAAGCACAGCCAAAATACTACAAGACAATCTAGTTTCTCAAGATGTGAGTATCAGGAGCGTACACAAATAAGCCAGCCTTTACCACATCCTCAGGGCCAAAGGCAAGCTCATTTAACAGAGATGGAGGCAGAGCCACAGGGCAGGCATGGTTTCCTGAAGCCATAAACAGCTTTTGGAGGAAACACAGGGATAGTTTCTTTTTCTTTTTTTTACCTTTGCTTCTAAATTTTCTGCTGTAATCATAAGCCCTGTTATTTTGGTTTAAGGTTTTGGTCTACCTGTGGCAGGAGGAACTCCCAGTCTGAATGCAATGGAGGGGCAAAGTGCTTGCAGTATGTGCCAGGAGGAGATGCGACCGTGCTCTCTCCTCAGCTTCAAGTGAGCAAGGAAAAACAGCAAAGCACATTGATCGATCTGCAGAAGACAACAAAGAGGTGGGAGGGAAGACAGATCTAGAAATCCAGATGAGGTTTTCACAGCTGCACTGCTACTATATCACACACTCTGCTCTCACAAGGTGCTCAACATTCAGACATGAAAGCAGACCAACTTTTACAGACACCATAGTCATGCAGATGCCGAGAAAGCACAAAGCCTGGAGAGACCCAGCACATCTACACTTGATGTGTGTTGTGAGGTAATGTTACTGTTAAGTGTGGGCAACAGCAGAGACATTCTGGGGGAGATTTGAACAATGAGACATCTGTGGCTTGGTGAATTGTCTCTTTCCACTGGTCTGAGCCAACACACCACTCCAGAGCTCAAATACCTGTGTTGTTTTTTTTTCCAGGTCTGATCCCAAATCAAATATTTTAGGAAATCAGAATCAGAGCAACCTGCAAAAATCATTTTTTGTTATTCTTTTGAACTGTGTAGACCAGTTTGAGTCATGAATCTTTCCCCTTCACTTGAGCGATACTGCAGAAATATTCACCTAAGGACACATTTATTTTGGGCCACTTGGGAAAAAAAAATAAGCAAGCTGTCTTCTCCTTTGCTGCAAATAACTGCAGGAGCATCCCCTCATGGCACATAGATGGGTGATGGTATGAGGAGGTCAAAACTGGGCCGCGTAAGGAACAGAGATCATCAGTAACGAACAGGAAACCAAACCTCTGCTTTGTAACAAATGTCCTATTTAAAAAAATCTCAAGAATGGATCAAATTTCAGTCAAATTTGAGCAATTTTAAGAAATAATTTTAGGGCATACATTCCGATAAAAATGAAATTTGAGAGTAAGGTATTCTGAACTGTTATGCTTCCTCAGCAATTCCATTCCAGTGACATTAGACAGACTATTAAAATAATGACGTTAAAAAAAGTATTCCTGACATAAATTCCACTTTTCTGGTGGAAAATTGACTATTGGCATTATTTCAGCTTGGCGTAGTGCTGTGAGCTATTTTCTGTCCTACGTGATGAATGTACAGCACAACTGGGAACCCATGACAAATGTACGCATATGACCTAGTCAAAAGGAGAATATTCCAAGGAAGAGGGAAAAGCTGATACAAATTTAATTTGCATTCTCATGGGTTGTGGTCAGCTGTCAGTGTACTTTTACTCCATACAACATGATAATTTTACATTAATTAAAACAAAATTCAGTATTTCAGAATGCATTCTGTAACTGCTGTGCTCAAAAACCTGTTTTAAACCACTCCTTTGAACCATAATTCAGTTTTCACTTCCTCTGCAGCTCCACAAGTGTCTTCAGGTTGCAGAAACCAAGCTGGTAACCCACCACCCCATGAGGCAGGGATACAGACTGCACCAGCTGCTGCTATGTGCTAAAAACAGACAGGAAAAGAGGAAAACCATCCACATCTGAAATGGCTTTTCAGTTCTAGCCATGCTAAAGGTTGAAACAAGAAAAAAAAGAATCAAACACCGATCTCTTTCATAAAGCTTGAGTTCTCTCAAGGAGGAAAAAAAAGCCCTATAAAAGCTATTTTTACTGTTTTCAGAGAAGAATGATTTCTGTCTTGGTGGAGCTGTACAGTGGTGTCACTTAAGAGTGGAGAAGGAACAACTTCTCCCTCTTTCAGCATTTAAGTGATGGCAGTGGTTGCTTAAGACTTTTCTTCCAAACAATACCACATTCTGGTGTAGGGGACAACAAGCAACTTTACTTTTTTCCCTGAAAGCAGCATTTATAATCCCTTTGCATTAGATCCTGTAGGACTCTTTTCAATTACAGGTGCAACCTCCCCTCTTCTCCCATGTACTGCAACTCTAAGACATCTTGGATGGGCCAGACACCAAAACTTCCTCCTGGCTGTGACCACCTCTCCTGGGATCCACAGCAAACCTTGCATAGACCTAGTTCATTGCTTGCTGTGCCTGGGACCATCCATGGACCCTGCTAAGCACCTACTCTGTGTGCTTGGTCCCCAGGAACTGTACTGCAGTGAGGGCACATCCCATGCTGGAGCCACCTCAACTCCTGGCACCGCACGTTGTGAGTGTCTCTACATCACGAGTCCCCTGTATACAGCAGCAGCATAGGCTGAATTACAGATATTTCCAAATCACAGAGAGAAGAAAAACATTTAGCAAAATTATGTAACAGAAGTTCAAAAATAGTCTATTACCATCTGGTTGTGCTATTTTGAAGACCGAAAAACCCTCAAGTCTTTTTAAAGCTAGCTACATTGTTTGCAAACTCACTTTTTTTCCCCTCCTTTTTTAAATGAAACCTTGAATTTCACAAGCCTAATTTACCTCAAATTATTTGAGCCAGCTTTGCCTGTGAACAAGACATACAGAGGCACAGAGCTTTGTTCCACATTAGCTATGCCTGCGGTAAAAGTCCCATCACATTATGTATAAAAGGATGGTACAGTGTCAGGAGACTAAAGAAAAATAAAACAAAATAGAGAAATAAAATAGACCCAAACACTATGGTGCTTGTGAGAGAGGAGGTAACTTCAACTGTGTGAACCCTGTAGCACCAGGACCCCAACCTGGCACCAGTTCCTGCTCCAGCAGGGCCACAGTGGGTATCAGGAGATGGCTATTGCAGCCTGAGCTGCAACAGAAGCATCAGTCCTTGGCCAATACCTGGACTAGAGCAACTGAGATCATTGTGGCCAGCTTTGTATGCAAACCTTCAGCATTAGTCATGTATCATTCTGTAGGATATAGAATAAAAATAAAGCACTGCTTTCAAACAATGCCTAAGGTAATCTAGCCTGAACGTGTTCCCCGCGGCAGGGCTGAGTGGCAGCACCTACCTGCTCTGACCTAGCACCACAGAGCCCACCTAATGACTTCCACAGCCAACGTACCAGGGAAGGATTGTTTCCCTCCAACAGTTTTAAGAGTCCTGCTTTTCAGCTTCATTACATATGGTTAATTTTTTCCTAATTTGCTTCCTTTGCAACAACAGGTTGGCATTCACACTTACTGCCTGTCCTGATTCGCAGTCCTGACCCCTTTTAACCCCTGTCTTCCAGGGCAGGAAGATGGGACAGTCTCCCAGCACCTCCAGAAATATCACATGCCTCCACTGAAGTCCACAGACACCTGAACACAGAGGGATGCCTGCTCTGAGGCACAGCCTGGAATCACCTCATTTACCTCCAGGTGTCTGATTGAGGTGCTCCTGCAGAAAGCATGGCGATGGAGCTGCACTCAGAGCTGTAGGCAAACACTGAAAGAACATTATTTAATAGCATTGTTGTAGTCTTGCTCTCTTGGAGCGAACTGTCAGCTAGTGGTCATTCAGGAACTCATAAAGTGGTTTCTTCATTGGAAAAACTGAGAATTCAGTTCATGTCCCAGGTGCAGTTCTGCTTATGTATGGTGACTGAGTACAAAGCCTAGCTTTGTCAGATACAGAAGAGCAAAACAGACAATAACAGTAACAAAGGTGCTGTTTTCCATGGCAACTTAAAGTTGCTGAAATGGAAGCTGCTGCCGCCCTGCATCCCTCCACCCCCAGTCCCCAGCTAGATGGCCCTGCTGCTTGCATCTCAGCTGTGCAGGATCCGATCAGGGCACCCACTGAGGACATAGAAAGGACACCAGATTGGATGCAAAGATGCCACAGGAGTATAAGCTTCTGCTGCCTGGCTCTGCATCCCACTGGCAGGTCTGACTTCCAATGAGCTCCAGCAGTGATGGGCAGCAGAAGTGCCACGTCTGCTTGTCTGCTTCCCATCTTCCTCAGTGCCACAAGGCCCAGACCAGTTAATGCCTCCATCCTTGCTCTGGCAGCCCTAGAGAAAAGCCCTGCCACTCACTGCTGCACTGCACCACACTCCCACCAGCCCAGGCTCAATACATGGGGCTGTGCCTGCTGCTGCGCTCAGCCACCCAGTGCCAGCACTGCCTGCATTGCTTTTCAGAGGTGACAGAAGCACTCAGTGCATCCATCACCCTTCCTGGTCAGTGACGAAAGATCACAGACCTGCTTGATCACAGCCATTATAAATCCTGCAGCCTGGTATTTTTTTCAGCCTCATTTTCCACATCTCCTTGGCTGTCCAGCACTCTACTCTCTGCATCCTTGTCACTCCTGCTCAGAGAGCCAGCTACCCACAGCAATCTGCTGGCTTGTTAGCTCCCCAGGCAGTCACAGTTAATTGGGAAACTCAATACAAAAATAAACGTTTTGAATTAATCTTCCGAAGAGCCATTAGTTAGCCTCTGTCAACACTGAACTTCATCAGAGCCCTATTTGGAGCACAGCTAACCTAAGCACAGTGCTCAGCTGGCTCTGTCCTCACCCTCTCTTGGAGGTCACTGATCAATGTGATGAACACGAGCCACTGCGGCACTCGCTCTCCCTCTTCTGTCATCCCAAGCAGCAGCCACTGGTGCTGGCCGTGTGCCCAGCCTTGCTGCACACTACTTTTCCCCGTTGTCCTAGGGGCAGCAAAGCTCGCCATCCCCATTAGCCTCTTGTACAGGGCAGGCTAGTCAGAGAGGGTCAGAAAAACAACACTCTGAGTTGGAAGTTTGACATATCATGCTGCTCCAAACACAAACACTGAGTTCAGTCAACTGTTTCAGATGACTGAAAGTACTTGAAAAAAACCCACAAAGTTTTATGTCAGCATTTACAACAAAAAGCATCCACATGGCATTTTTAGTTTGAAATTAACTGCTTGGGTTTTATGTGTGCATTTGAAAGAGAAAGTCAATATGTGAATAAGCACATGGTCAAACAGAAGTTTCCCTCCCTCCTCCTGTCTTCATACTACATTGCTGTACAGGAGGGAGAAGGGAGTCTGAGTTACCCATTAAAGAAAATATGATCAAAACATGAGAAAGAACTTAAATTCTTGTGAAACAGCACCAGTTGAGGCTCCTGAAGTTTATGAGGGAACTTCTCCTGCAGCCCAGGACAAAATTCCCCTAAAACCAGCAGGTAGCTCTGTGACAAGCCTACATCCTATCTCTGGCAGAGCAGGTGTTTGGACCTCTACAAGGAAATCCCCACCACAGCCAGGTGTCTGACTGCTTGGGGACAGCTCCTCTGAGCTTTCCAGTTCTGTCTGCCTTTAAATGCATTATTTTGTTTCAGAAAGGAATCACATTTTCTTTGTGTTTCAGACTGGGTTTCGTGAACATCAGCTCTGTGCTCCTGAACCATTATGTGGATTGCTTCCCTCTTCTCCCATCATCACTTCCACTTGTAATTAGGATGGATGAGAGGCAGTTAATAGCACAAAGGTTAATGGCAATGCAATTCACAGTACAGCACAGACAGCGCAATGGCAAATGAACTGATGCAGGCAAGCACTCATCTGTCACCTCCTCCACAGAGCATCTTACTCCATTGTAGCTGTGAGAGGTGCAATGCCATTTTCCCTTGGCCACTTGGAGCACTTTGGGTTCGGTGCTCAATGGGGTGCCCTAGCCAGAGCTCTACCTGCCCTGTACATTCTCAGCACTCTGAGGGACTGAACTGCTCCTGAAGAGACCTCCCGTAATCAACTGTACAAGGCAGCCCTGCTCCTACCTTTCAGACCTTGTTTAGGTGCCTAATATACAGCCTGGGATCATCCCATCTAATATGAGGCTCAGTTTCCCCATCTTTCTGTTTTCCCCAGGCAGGGAGGACAAAGGAGGAAACCTAGGTATCTGAGCGCTGGATACAGTAAACAACTGCATCAGTGCCAAACAGGTAAAACCATCTCACTGCTTCCACTCACTCCTTGCTTATGCACCAAAGAACTGTGTGAGCTCCCGATCATCTGCACAGTAGGCACCCACACCCCCACATTCCACAGTCCATCACAACCTCACCCTCTGCCTCTCCAGCAGCTTCCAGAAGCTCTGGCTTTCATGAAATTCCCTCCCACGCAGTGAGCCTTGCCCCCACTTCTTGCTTCTGGATAAGGATGCCTATATTTAGCTGAACCAGTGTAACCAAATTAATTTCTTCCATCTGAGCACCAAGAGGTGCTACAGTCAGGGTCTTCCTTATGCATTACCACTCTCCTCGCATCTACATCTGCAAGTTGTCAAGGCTTCCTTTGCAAGCTACAGAAAGCATTAAAAAGGACAGGGCAATGCTCCAGTTAGAATCATAAAGGTTGAAAAAGACCATGGAGATAATCTAGTCCAACTATCTCCCCATCACCACCATGCCCACTAACCACGTTACTCATGATTTCCAGAGAACAGTAAACTCAGAAAAGAAGTGCTCTGCTCTGAGTGTTTGGTGGCCCTGGAACAGGCATCACCCCACACCAGCCAGGAGCTAACGGCAGCGGGCTTGTTCAATTGTCCCAGACTGGACCTCACCCATGGGCTGGACAAGAGCCTTGGCATGGAGCCTCCTATTTCCTTTGTGCTGACTTTGCCCACCGTGTAATGAGAAGTCCAGTTCCCAAGGCCTGGGCACTGCCTGCTTTGTGCCAGCACAGCCTCTCCCAGTGCTGGCAGGTGACCTTGGAGCAGATGCCTTCTGCTCATCACTTCCTAGGTGAAGCCTTGAGAAGCCTGGCCACGCTGTGCTTTGGAGAAAAGCCTCCATGTCCATGAATTGAATGAGAAACAGTTAATGACTACAGAAATAACTACAGGGAGATCCAAAGCCTTCACTGTGAGCTGGTAGAGTTGCTGGAGAGTTCATTCCAAGCTGTCAAAGACAGGATCTTGTTTGCTGCCAAATGCTGAGGGGCTTGGTAAAGTCCTAGCTTCAGCCCCTGCCTTGAAGAACAGGATCACATGGGAAATAGCCTTGCTATTGCTTCAGCCAGAGAGATATTACAAGGTTGGTGGGTAGAGCATGCAGCAGACGGCTTTTGTTGCCTCTGCGAGAGTAGATGTGCAGGAAATACGGGAAGGGAGACAAATTGGACTTGTGCCCTGTTCTGATACTTTGTGTATGAGAGGCTGGAAGTGTTTTGTTTCCTGCTTTTTCCTTACATAAAAAATAAAAAGCATCAAGTTTTGTTTTGGCAGAGGTCTTCTAAGAAGATCTAGAGACGTAGAGTGGGAGGCTTTGCAGCTTCTAGTGAAAGGGGGAGAGGAGGAGGTGTTGAACTGCAAAGATTTCTCTTCCAACTGTTGGTTAGGAGTGGAGTTAGATAAATGTTAGCTAAATACGGACTGCTTAAAACATTTTGTAGGAAAAGCAATTCTACTTGAAATTCGTCAGCTTTTACTTGCACTGTCATAATAATATTAGTTCTCCAGCTAAGAAAAAACAAACAGGGTAGACAAGACATGAATTGCTAATGTAAAAGAGGAAAGCCAACAACAATAACAAAAAAAAAAGACCATTTTTGCACCATTCTCACACAAAGATGTTGACTAAGTGCCCATCCCTCCTTAGTTTTCCATGTTTTCTGCTACTTCCTTCTTTTGCCATAAAGATATAACTTCCAACTTACAGGGCAAGAAGCCTCACTCCCTGTGTACTCTCAGAACACAGCACCATAGGAATTTCTGACCACGACAGTGAGAGGCAGCTAGGAGATGCAAGCATACAGTCCCATCAAAACTGTTCTCTCAGCTCTAGAAACAGAGAGGAGGATTGAAGCCTTTTAGATGGCAGTGGACAACTTAACCGATCAGAAGATTTTTCTGAGGTAGGGAAAGCAGCGTGTTGACAGCTGTTTCTTTTCCATTGGACCAAGTGATGGTCATCTACCGCCTGGTCCTAACCAAGCTGTCTTGTGACTAGAAGTCAGGACCCTGAAGAGCAAATCTAGAGCATTAAATTCAGACAAGCTCACAGAATGAACCTATAAAAACACCAGCAGGAAAATCAGCTTGAGCAATAGGAGAGATGGAGAACACAGCATGAGCACAGACAACCAGGAACAAGCTGCATCAAACTGAAGAACAAGAAAGTTATGAACATCCAGGGCACTGTGTCTGGAAGAAGAGGAGACAGGGACATAATTCAAGGAAAGACTAGAAATAGATACAAGACATGGATTATGCTGCTGAAAACCATTCAGTACTATCCCAAAACAAAAAGAGTGCAGTGAAAAAGATAGAAACAGATGCTATATGCCTACAAAGACATCATTACAGAAAGGTCATTAATATTAACTTTTCACAGTCAAAGTGACTGCGCAAGTACAGATGAGGATGAAATAAGTAACATCACTGGGCCACAAGGAATTATTTCATGTATTAAAAATAAAGACAGGAGCTTTGCCCCCCCCCCCACACACACACACACAAAATCACTACATTAAAATATAACCCTTCTTCCCCCAAGAAAAGTTAGAAGTGAAACATTCATGTTGCAGAGTAAAGTTTCTCTTAATTGTAAAGAGCTTGTATAAGCATACAAGGACTCTCTGAACAACACTGCCAGTAATACAAAAGCGCCATCCCCCCACCCAAGACATCTTATTAAAATTAAAAAAAAAAAACAAAACCAGGCAAACAAACAAAAAACCCTTCTAGCATATGGAAGACAACTTGAACTATGGCCCTCAAACTCACTTATCCACATGAGAACCAGTTCTTGATAATATATGCCATACACACACACACACGAATACTGCAGAGTTTTATGATTTCCTGAAGACAGGAGGTAAAAGGCAAAAATGATGTCAAAATACCAAAGGACAAGTCCTCCTGAAAATAAACAGGCTGCTCTGAATATCCTCATTATTAATAGTTAGGACAAAACCCGTTGATGAAAACTGAACCTGCAAAAGATCAGGTTGAGAAGAGCTGAACACTACTGACAGGTTTGCCCAGGAGCGTGAGGTAGCAAGCACAAAAGGGCACGCAAGATCTCTTCCAGACCTCAGAGACCTACAAGTGAACAAGTTACAACTACAATGACTCAATCAAAACTGAAATGAAATACTCTCTCTAGCTGTGAAGGACAATGAAAACATTAAATAGACCTTTTACTTATTATGTTGAATAGATGACACTTGAAATAAAACTTGCCTTTATCAGCCTAATGATAGAATTTGATATACATCACAAGCAAGAATCACCTCAGAGGATTTCAAAGAAATTTCCAACAAAGTGAAGGTTCACAGAGAAGCATGCCAGGATAAAATTCCTGCCATTTTCTTCAGGCAGCTCTGTAAAGAAAGCTTCAAAATGAAGCTACATCTCTACAGCTGAGCCTAGAAAAGGAACCTACCCCTAAGGATGGGAAAAAAACACATTCTGAGTTTCCTCACTAGAGAGATTTAAATGACTGTAACAATAAGGATGGAAACATGCCATTGCCCATTCCAAGACAATTTTTTTGCATAACAGTACTGAACAGAGCCCACAGCACTGCCAAGAACAGGCTTCCAGTGCAGCTTAGGTTTTGTCCTATTCTTGCACCGACCATATTCAAACAAATGGAAGACTAGCAAATATTACGTGCTCAAGTTTTATTAGCTTTTAGAAAGTCCTTGACAGAAGACATGAAGACTTTCCATTGCAGATAATCTCCAACTCCAGAACAAACTGGATCACACTGAAAGTCCATCTAGCCCTACATCCTAGCTCTGACAGCAGCTAACAGCAGATGTTCAGGAGAAGAACACAGGAATGGAGGAGGCGTATGGTGATATTTTTCTCCCCAGCAGGTGTACTTTTCTCATTCACCACCCCAAACATGTGCAGACCAAGGTCTTCTTGAGTCACAAGATCATCTTTGCATTTAATTGGTGCCAATAGGTATTCATTTTCCATGGCTATATACTCAAGCTTCTGTCACCTACAACATCCTCTCTACAACATCCTCTAGCAAAGCAATTTACAGCTCTACTGAGTGATGTGGAAAAAATTAATCTCTCCTACGTTCTGAGCCAATCTCCTGATAATTACAGCTGATGATCTTGTACTTAGCTCTTGTACTAAGTGAAAAAGGGTATGATCATACAGTATTCAATTCTTACACTGCCTCTCGGAATTTCATAGACCTCTATATAAAACTAGAGAAATCATCCAGACACCAAAAGTGATCTCAGTTTATGAATGAATAAACACTCAGTACTACCACTAGGCATAAAAAAATCAAAAGTTCCTCCTTCACTCAACTAGAATCAGTACTTTGATCTCTGGCCTTTTTCATGGCTATTACAGTTCCAGGTTTGGACTGCATGGTCAGTACTCTGGGCTGGGCTTACCTAATAACTTTTATATCCTGAGTGATAAAGAGGATGCTATAGCAGGCAGAAAAGCTAGTTTGAGCCAGTTAGTAGCAAAAGGATCTTAAGATCAGAAGAAAAAATATCAGTACATCCTCAGATAATACCATCTAGAAACAGAATCCTTGAGAATTTCTAATGCATTTACTTAGGCAGAAACTTTCCTAAATCTGATGGCTACATTCACACTACAGAGGATAGCACTCTTCCCCCTCCCCTCTTCCTCAGAGAATTCCAGCACCCCCAGGACCAAGCTACAGCTCTTCACCAAAAGTGTACTAGTCATAGGTCAGTCTTAGAAAAGAAGTCTGGCCAACAGTCATTAAACAGCTTTTATTGAGAGTGTCTACAACAGATGCCCAGAATAAAATGGCCAGGTATAATGAAAACTGCTGAGATCTTAGGGTGCATAAATACTCCACAGCTGTGCAAACAGCAGAAGAGAAAACTGTCTTGGGCGTATCCTAAAAAAGCTGGACAACAGGATCTCTAGACCAACTCAGTTATAAGCAAGCTCCAAATGAAAACCAGCTTTGTGTGATCCTTGCAGCAACTACAACAGTGATTTCAAAAGAGAACAGGTCATGAAAATTAAAACAATTGGTCTATTACAATACTGGCTGGAAGAAACAAGCTCTGCCTTTTGTACCTGGCAGGTGAGACATGGCAGGATGACCAGGGTGGATTAAAACTTACCAGGAGCATCAGTACCAAAGTGATCTCAAATGTAACAATCCCCACAGTATGAGAAAGGCCTTTGGATACCGCCTGATTTCTCTGCCTTCCTAAAGCCTCTTTATTCCAGATTTCTGGACTTCGGCATTTCTCAGTCCTGTTTCCCATCTCATGACACTCACTATTAGCAATGCTACATTAAGAAGGGTCTCAGTGTTCATGCAGCTGCTTAACTCACATAGTCAGAAAGACCTCATTTTCAAAAAGAAATTAAAAAAAACAAAAGCCCAAAGCACATTAAATGTAATCTTGAACAGCCACCTTTCTGCATCTGAATCAGCATTCTAATGATGGCTTTACTTTGATTTGTGTTGCATGATACAGCATTGGAAAACAACAGAATACAAGTTTTAAAACATCTTCTACCGGAGGCTTATATAAGCTAACAGGTAACATTACTAGACAGCTTCATGTAATAGTTCACAGACTTGTAAGCTCTTCAATAACAATCCAAAACTGTCTCTTAATACTTCCTGACTTTGAAGGAGCCTTTCCTGTTTGTAACAGACAGGAAATCAGTTCCTTGGGCTCATTCGCAGAACATTCTGAGCATCTCTGGCAAAACACTGGCTTCAGCAAAAGAAGATACTCTGAAAAACTCCACAGTAAATACATAGACAGGAATACGTAGACATCTAAATATTAAACACATTGAGCACGCGATGTGAGCCAAATGCTCTCTCAGTATCTCTACTGTTGCTTCTACAGATACGCAGTAGAGAGAAATAATTGCTAGAGACTCCAGAGCAAAAGCTACTCAGAGGGAGACCTCAAAGCCCAGTTCCATAAGGCAAAGGCCTCCTTCTATGGTCTGACATGAAAGACCCAGCAGATCCACCAGGGCAGCAAACAAACACTTGCAGCAGCCATCGCACCACACAAGTTCATCTCCAGCAACCTGCCAGTTAGGGAATGAGGCTCAGGCCTGGCTTTGAAGCATGTCAATGCTTCACTCCAGCAGTGCCAGCCCCATGGGGTGCAAAAGTCATAAGCTCTCAGAAAGCCAGCAGATTAAAGAGTAAAAGCGAGCTTCCAGTAGACTCACCTAATAACTTCAGATCTCTTCCAACTTCAGGCTGCCTCAGGGAAGACGCTTCTCAAGTCAGAGGGGGTCCTGCTGGAGCATTACACTAGCAGAACTGCACACAGCTCTACTTCCAGCTCAGGCCACAGTCATATTCTCAGCCCAAGGCACTCTGCTCCAGCTGCCCCCTCATAATTTTTTAAGCAGCTTTACACACTCCTGTTCTATACATTCAGCTTTCCCTCCAGCTTCCCTTGCTCCTACAGAGGATCAGAGGAGCATCAGTCACCAGGGAGCAAAGGGAGCCCACAACTTTTCTCACCCTCACGTGCTCAAAGTACAAACTCAGAGCTTCAGAAAGACCTCGTGGTCAGTTTGGCTTAATGATACTGCCCACAGCTGAGAAGAAAGCAAGCAATCTGGGCACCAAAGTGAGCACCAAAGAGGAGCACTTTTCTTAGCTCACAGCTGGAAATTGTCAACCATCAGCATCATTTTCATTAACAGCAATTCAAACCAATAACCCTATGAATCTCTCAGTGACACTACTAGAAAGGCTGTGAAAGGATTTCACTTGCTCTGTATTGCTTCTCACCTTCCAAAAACAACAGGGCTTCTAGGAACCCAGTCCTGCGGGGCCGTTTGCTGCCCAGGGTGGGTTTCCACTGTGCTCTTTCACAGGTGCCCCATGCAATGAGGATAACAGTCCCCAGCTGAGGAGTAAGAAGGTGTGCGGTCCCTTGGCAGGGCTGTTTCACAACAAAAGTCCCTGTCACAGAGTACACCCTGAGGTGTGAAACCTTGCTTGTCTCTTGATGGCTTTGGGTGCAGCTGGCTTGTCCACAGCCCTGTAGGCACCAAGCAGGGCATACGTGGTAGTAAGAGGCCCCATTGCTCACGCAACCCTGAGTTTATCTTGGTTCATTATCTGATCCTCACAAAAGAAACACTGTGTGTGTTCTCTGTCTCTCCTTTTCAAGCCCACATTTTTCCTGAGGAGGCCACGCTGCTCGCCACTTCCCATCCTGATGGGGCCAGCCCTTGCCCCACTGCTCAGTGGGGTGATGGCTGGGCAGCAGCAGCTCCTGGCAGAACACCTCACCCTGCTGCCTCTGGTGAGGAACCAAACCCCTGAGGTTTTGAAACTGGTACAAGGCTGCAAGTGGAGTCTGACCCCACCCTTACAATGCTCGTCCAGAAACCCTGAAACAGTGCTCAGAAAACCCTGCTGGGCTCAGACTTTCTTTAGAGAGTAGATAAAGTGAGAAGAAAGTTCAGGCAGTCACCGCTTTTGCCTTTTGATAGCCTATTTCTGCAGCACAGGCGGCAAGGATAAAGGGAACTCTATGGGGAAGAGATGTGCGCTGAAAGATATTTCTGAGTCACTGATCAGTGAAGGAAATAAAGGGCCTTGGAGCTTCCTGCTCACTTTAAAGAAAAAAAAAATGGATCACTGATTTTATTAGGACTCCCCTAGGCAAAGCAGTTTGTACCTAAAGTATAATATATTTTTATTGTGCCGCTGAGGACTGGATGCAAATGTTAATAAATCTTCCTTTGAGGAGGTTATCACTCAGCCATTTCAAATAACTTTGTGTGATGCGAAAATCTCTGAAGCAGCCACCGTTGGCATTTAGAAGATGCCTGTAGGGAGGAGAGGGGCTGTTTGGTTTGGAATTGCTCTCATGGATGACTCTCACCAGCAGGCTCAGTTGCATGGTCCCCAGTGTCTCAGTGGGGCTGGGAGCCATGGTGTGGTTCTCAAGGCTGCTGGCCAGGAGCTCGATGGTACAAAAAGAGCTCTGGTACCTCTGCATCAACTGCAAGAAGAAGCTACATTAACAGCAGGTAAGGCTACAAGAGAGGTAAGGAGTGCAGGAAGATAGATCTCACTGTAGCACCTGGTGTGTTGGAAGAAGCACACAAACTCAGGCTCAAAAGGACTTTGTGTCTTTTCTTCAGTTGAGGATGAACTCAAGAGGAAGGATCCTGCAGGGACTGCAGAGAGCACAGAGAGCTGATATCCACGGAGCTCCTCAGCTGTATGTACTCCATTAAACTCACTGTCACTACACCAGGGTATCCCCTCATCAGGCCACACAGTGATTAAAAGCTGCCCTTTGAAACAGCTTTCTCCTGTACAGGAAGCATTCTCTGTCTCTCCCAGTACAGTAATTAGGTGCAGAAAATAGAGTCTGCAGCATCCAACTTCAAAACAAGCAGAAGAAGGTTCTTCAGACAGCAGGTGGCTACATGGGACTCTTTGCTGCATGTTTTGGATGCATTCCTCGTTCAAGAGGAACCTGGAGAAGTTCCTGGAAAAAAAACCTTCTGGGAGTTGCTAGATACTTGCTACAGACCTCAGTTAGCTCAGGAGGCCCCTGAGCTGAAAATGGTTGGAGTAGGAGAGTATCTGTGTCTGCTTTCTTATTCTCTTCTTTGTGCATCCATTTATGATGGCTCTCAGGAACACAATGCTGGGCTACATGGACCTACAGTCAGACCCTCTATAACCACGTTTATGCTCTTTTATAATAAGCCACACTGATCCAAATAGTCTTTACACCATTCTGGCAGTTTCTGTTCATTGGGACCAAAATAAATTATGTGGGACCCATGTGAAAGACATGCTGAGGAATGCAGGAAATTTAAAGAAGTGAGCACAGAAGCCAACTCCCTAGAACAGCCATGCCATAGAGAGCAAAGGTTTTCTCCAGATGATCCCCTGGGCTGTCCCTTTCCCCTGCACCTTGATGAGGATGGCTGCAGCTGGCCAGCTCTTGGAGCACGACAGACAATGTACCCTAAGAACTCCAGCAGCAGACTTATCTGTGGGGATGTAAAAATAGAGATAAAAAAGGACTAATTGCTGTTTGGGCTGTGGGCCCGCTGTTCCCTCTCCTCGTGGGAGCCTTGCTTGTGTGCACTTGTTTCTCTTGGACCAGCAGCACGGGTGAAGGAGATGTGTGGATTCCAACCATACAGCTAATCCCCAGCCATAAGCACTGACAAAACAAAGTATAGGGATGCTTGTTTTTCCATATTCTGAAAATGGTAACAACAGCAAGCTTCCCCTTCTGTCTCATGTGCTGCCCCTGCTTCCTTGGCACAGCTGATCTATCCTGTGGGGCCCCGCCAGGTGGGAGAGTACTTACTGAGCCCATTTGGAGGCATGAAGGGAGCCTTGTGCTACATCATCAGAACCACATCAGAACCAGCTTGCTCAGGACTCAGACCTTTGAGCCTCTCTACAGATCTTTCAGAAAATGCAGACAGCAACAGTAATCAATGCAAACCAGTGCTTGGACACGATCAAGTTGTACTGACCCGAAGGGTGTAGTGGAGGAAGCCAGCAAACGCACTCCAGCATCAGAGTGGCTCAGGTCTGTCCCTGTGCTGTGGTGCTTCTCACCAAGTCCACCAAGTGTAAGAGAAGCATGAAATTCAGTCTGGAACAGGCAGTCAGTCACAAGTAAGCACCTTCCTGGGGGCTGTTGACATTATTATTCTAGATCAAGAATCAAATCCTACGTGTTAGTTACTTAGTCGATGAAGTTACCATGCCAACTCATATGCTACCTATTTTTTTTATTATTATTATTGCAGGAGTAGGCAGCTCTCCCTTGAGATTTCACAAAAGGGGAGGAAAAATGTCAAAGTGCCAAGAATATAATGGAATTTCTAGTCTCAACCCTCTTCCCCACAGGTCTGTTTTTCAGCACACATCCCTCTCCTCACGGCAGCAGTGAGGCGAAGCCAAGAGACTCTCAGAATGGTAATTTAGTGGCCAACCCACGGTATTGTGGTGCTACACTTCAGTAATCCACAGCTCTCTGCCCCCGCTTTGCACAGTTTTCAGGGAACTAATGCAAGGAACTGGTGCTAAATTATTGCGCAGCCTCCTCCCAACCTCTCCTTGATTTCTCCACATTTCTTTCTTCCGTCACTCTTTCTCTCCTGTCTTTCCATCTATCTTCTTTCCCTCTGTTGAGAAGACTTTTCTTTCTGCTAGGTACCTTCTTTTCTTTTTCAACGTTGTCTTTACTTGTTTTCCTCCACCGAACCATTTGTATTCCTGTCTCTTCCCCCCTCTTGTTCTCCAAGGCTCTATTGCACCACAAGGACATAGAGCCAATGAACGTCGATGCCTCCAGCACAATGCCAAGACAATTTTCCACACCAGTAATGTGCTCAGGTTGTATATCAGGAAAAGATTCTTCACTGAGAAGGTAGTCAGGCACTGGAACAAGCTCCCCATGGCAGTGGGCATGGCCCGAGCTGCCAGAATTCAGGAAGTGTTTGAACAATGCTCTCAGACATAGGGTTTGGTTTTTGTGTGGCCCTGTGTGAAGCCAGGAGTTGGACTCAATAATCCTTGTGGGTCCCTTCCAATTTAGGGTACTCTGTGATTCTATGATTCTAACGATTTCAGATTGGAAACAGCTCAGGATGAATGCAGAAGTGCTGCTGTGCCCAACCTTGCTGGAGGCAGAGCCAGAAGTCTGCCTGAATTTCCTGTGCTTCGCTTTCTCCCTTGAGACTAAAAGCCACCGGCTCAGGAAGTGTGGTGCTGCAGCCTCTCCTGGGGAAATGAGGTTGTGCAGGATGTCCGTATAGAGAGAGGGTGTGGAGGAGAGACTGGAGGGGAAAGGCTTACCCTGCTGCCCCACATCGTGGTTGCTTCTCAGGGTGCCCTCCAGCAGCTTGACCTGCTTGCCAGCCTGAGCTTCTCCCAAACATCTTGGTTTACTCCTGTCATGGGACTGGAGTGTGCTGGGGATTTGTGGTGAGGTGGGGATGGGGCAGTGTCAAGATAGATGCCAGCAATGTCTCATCCCATCACTGGGATGTCAGGTGGCTCCATGTCCATCCATCCTGTGGGTGTAGAAGATGCCACCACAGCCAGAACAAGGACTGCATATGGACTCTGGAGAGTTTATGGGGAAAAAAGGTGCAGTGAGCGAAATGCAATCACTGCTGGCGCTGCCTCCTGGCAGCAGCCCGTGCATTCTTGGCACAGCGCTGAGCTGGAGCAGCACGGGAACCACTTGTGCCCATACAACCACAGCTGGTTGTGCCAACACTGCCACTTGTTTGGATGACACAGCGGTGATGGGGTGAGGACAACCAGGAGAGGCTGTGCAGCTGCAGGGGAGCGGTGAGGGGAATGGGGCCTCCCACTGCACACTGCTCCTGCAGCACAGGGGCACTGCCATCACATGCAGACCTTGCTCCAAATGCCACATCCCTTGCTGCATGAAGGTGCTTGGATCCAGGATCTACCTACATGCGTACAAGCCAGCTCTGCCTCCTAAGAAGGAAAATAGCAAGTGCCTGCATTAGGTCTGCACTCAGATTTCTTTAAGACCTCCATGTGAACAAAAAATGTAGCACAGACCTTTGTCTGAAGTAGAAGTCCTTTCAGGACTCGCCTTGCAGCATTTTACCCTGCTTATCTGTTCACAGACCTGGTCACAAAAGTTCAAGGATGTGATATGGATTGTGACTCAGGAGCTGGCCACAGTCAGCACCAAACAGGATACATTAATTTCTCCTGATCAACATCCAAGCCAAGCCCTGCTCCTTATCTCACTAACAGTCTTACTGCTGCTGGCCATTGTATTCAAACACCGCCAAGCACGGTGCTGACAGGCCATCCAGAGGTGCTCCGTGGTTTTTCACAAATAGAACAACGGTCACTGTGAATCATTAAACACAGTTCTAATATCACACAGTGTATGTTGATGCTTTCTGTGATCAGGTTTCCCACCGCCATTTCACCTTTCCTGTTACCAACAGACCCTCTAACCCATAAAAAACCTAATTAATGATGTGTAATGGAGCTTCCCAACAGTGCCTGGTGGCAGTAGCTCTGATCCCACTGAGGCTGGCAGGTGTGAGCTAAACGCACATCAACTTCCCACCTTCTGCTCCCCACAAAACACAAGAAGTATATTAGAATTATCAAGGTCAAGCAGAAATAATCCTTAGAATTTGGAGAAGCTGCTCACAGGAATGACAACTACCCCCACGCACAAATTCTGCTCAAGAGATGAGGAGATAAGAGGTAATTCAAGAAATTACACAAGTACAGGTACTGGTTTGCACATAATGACCTGAATCACTGCTTGGGGTTTATCTTCATCTCCATGCAGTGCCCTAGCATGGTGGAGTGGATGACATGATGTAGTGGGAGGTAAATCTGAAAACAAACTGCCCCTGTGCTGAATAACTCAGCGCAATCACAGCTTGAGAAGAGGGTGAATTGTATTTCAGAGTATAATGTTGAAAAGAAAACAACAAAAACACAGAAAAGTTTAATGTGGAAGCTTGAAAAAGCTTGTTGGCTATGTTCTTTCAATCTGATCAAAGTCAGCAATATGCTAGAAAGAATTGCTTAATAGGTCAAAGAAGAGGAAATGACTGATGTGCCTCTGTGATGTGGTGCAAAGATAATCACCATGAGGCCAAACACATTTCAGCATCAGTTTAGCAGATGAAGCCAGAGAGAAAATTAAAATGCGGGAGGCAGAATGTGAGATAGTCACAGAAGCAATACAAATTTGGCTTCATTGTTTGTCCTTTGATTCTTTAGCAGGCTGGGAAGAAATCTGTGTTTGGATTTAAAATGAGATCCATCGGTCCAATTGCTATTTTGCAGTCAGAGAGAGGAAGGGTTTATACGCCTTTCTCCCTCAGTGTTATATCTCTTATCCTTAATTTCCCCTTCTGAGTAAAGGATTCCCAAATGGATTAGAACACGAAGAATGCAGAAAGATGGAGGAATGTCCTTGGAGTTTTGTTAATTCAAGCATATCTAAGTTTGCTTTTTTGGAGAAATGCTAGAAATGGCCTAAACCCCAAGTTTCTGTGTAAGAGAGCTGAAGCCCCAGTTAGCCCGGAGCTGCATGGTTTCAGCACCTATGGATTTCTGAAAAACCTGAATTGGCAGCAAAACAAGGACTGCAGAGTGGGAATGCCATGTCTGCCTGTGCAGGTGTCAGTGACACAAGGGGGTATTCTCAGAGAGCAGCAACCCACGATGGGGTGATCCTCACCATCTGAATCTGATGACAGATGAGGGCTGAATCCTCTAAAAAGCTTCATCTGGGGAAAAACAATCTCATTTTACGGCTGAGTTTGGTGAAGTTGTCTCCTGCATTTTAATCATCTCTCTAGCTTCATCACTTATCATCACCTCCTGCCCTCCACTTCTACCCACAGATAGCTGAGAGCAGAACAGAGAGAGGTGCAGGATGATCAGGCAACATACAACACAGAACATTAAAAAACAAGAGAGAGAAGAAAAAGAACGAATGAAAAAATACTTGATTTGGTTGAGTCAGAAATGGATTTTTCTCCCAAATTGCTTGCTGGGTAGCCAGGTAAACAAGCTGCCTGGTGGCGTGACACCAACTTATTATTAGAACAGTGGATCCTACTTGGGGATGGGAAGAGGCATCCCTCCGGGAAGGAATGGAGCTCAGAGCCACATCAAGCCACTGCTGGGAGAGGCTCCATAGAAACAGAAAGCTCAGCTCCCTCCCATCTGAGTTCAACATTGGTTTGTTTTGTCTTCCCTTTCTTTCCTGACAGCATCAAGAAGCAGTGAGGGTCCCAGGCTCCCATACATGGACCTTGTCACTGGGGCTCAGCCAAGTGCTGGAGCCTTGCTGGGGCTTGCAGCAACACAAGGACTGCTGCAAATGGAGGGGTTCGCAGCTGCAGCACCAGTCCTGTTGGGTACCAACAGGGATTGCTGGGTGGGAGCCCTGGAGCTGCATTCCCATCCTTCTTACCCAGAGGAGATAGGGTTGCTTTGCAAAATTGAGGCTGAGAATGTCTCCCAGCATTGTTCCTGGCCCTGTGATGTGCAGGACATGGCCCAGCCAGCCTTGGTGAGCACTGTTCCCCAGGGAGCCCAGCTCAGCAGTGGCACAAGTGATGAGGGCACAGCACTGAGAGCATCATCTGTTGTTCAACTTCCAACTAATGCCCAGCCTTCCAATGGGTCCTCAGCTCTCTGGATACAAGAGCTTGGCTAGATCCTAAGAGGGACGTGACCCAGGGTGATCTGCACACCAAGGTTACGCTGTGGCTTGTAGAGCATGTCATGTCCACATCAATAGCACTAGGTCAAGTTAAAGCACTTCCGTTGGTTAAAAAGTAGAAGAGGTTGGCAAGACTCACACAGCTCAGAGGGAGAACAGGCTGAAACAGGTTGCTCAGACTCATCCATGACATGTTTGGTGCTGCACAAAGCATGTGGATGAGTTGTCTGAGCTGCAGGATGCAGGGCAGCTGCAGTGCTTGGCTCCATTCCATCAGTGAGGGGCACAAAGTGATCCAAGCTGTGCTGCTGAGCACCAGCAAGGCAACAGAGTCTGCTCTGGGCCAGCAGGACACAGGGATCTCCACCCTCCCCTGTCCTGCCTCTGCAAACACTGGACTCCTCTGCTTCCAGCTAGTCAGAGAGGAAAGCTGAGTATTCAGGCTGTGCCATCATTCAATCCAGTTCCTGTGAAGTTTGCAGGGCAGAGGCAGAGTGAGTTTCAGATCCAGCAGTAGATGGTTTCTCACTGACATGATTCAGAGTGTAAAATAAAAATGATGATGTGCTTTAATCCTCTCACTCTGCCAGCACCAGAGCCTTGCAGAAGAGAGAAAGCAGAGGAAACTGTAGGACCTCAAAGGAAGGGAGCAAATCTTCTGTACCCTACATACATGCATGTGTGTGAACACACCTATCTGACCATGCAAATGTATGCAGGCAGGTTGAGATTGCAGCACCCACTGGGGTGACATAGTGGCAGCCCCAAATGAGGAATACCCCTCTGTGCCACTAAACCAGAGCCTGCCTCCCTCCATCTGCCTCCCCCACAGTCTTTTTGCACTCACACAGACACACAGATGATGAGTACATTCCCTCTCGCTGATGGTCTGCAGTGAAAGGAGAGGGTATCAGTTTTTCATCCATCATATACTATTTTGGCTACTGCATCATGCAGGAAGAGGTGCATGCAGGGGCAGAGTTGAGCATAAAGCCAATAAGACTGAAGCCTTTGTTTCCAAAGTTGGAAGAAATACAGGTTTGTCTCTCCAGATCCAACACCACCTGATTTTTTTATGCTGGAGCAGATAGAGACAATTAAGATCACTTACTCTCTGTTCCTGGCTCCAGTGCAGTGAGGATTTTGCAGGAGCACTTTGGGAACTGGTGGCACCCACACACCCCACAACAGCCGTGGCACCCCCATGGCAACAGCCCCAGGCAGTCTCCCCTTGTCTCACCCTGATAAATCACCACTTCATGCTGACACGGGCACAGATTTAGCCTCAAGTACTGCAGGACTACATCTGCTCCACTCAACTCCTTAGTTTTTTTCTTATCCCCTGGGAAAATCTGATATATACACTTTTTACATTGGCCACACAGCACATGCAAATGTCAGTGTGAACTGGAGCTTGATGTCGTGCGACAGCACCAAAACACCTGGGGACCCATCACAGTGTAGCAACAGCAGTTTCCCCAGAGCAGCTATACTGCAATGGGTCTACAACCTCTAAATTGCTGGAGGAACGCAGGGCCAGGGATGCAGAGGCAGGACCAGAAATGCAGAAACAGGACCAGGGATGCAAATGCAGGTGAAATCCAAGCGGTTTGATGAGTCCTTGCCAACCAAGCAATGCTGGAGAAATCATCCTGCTGCCCATGATGTTTTTGTACCCATTTTCGCAGGAAATACAGGGAGGAGGGGCAAAATCCACCAGCGCATGTGAGCAATTCATTGTCTCCCTGTCAGCACTTTAAATCAAATTAAATTCCACAAAAAAGAAAGCAGCGTTTTTACAGCAGCACCTGCTATGCTACTGCAATTAGGACTCCTGTATAGCCCCACACATTAGGAGGTTTCAAAACATGGCCGTATAAATCCTCTCTGACTATAAAAGAAAAAGAACGTCAGTCAACTGCTCTGCTTTGGGAAGTCTCTGAGAACTCGAGGCCGAGCACTTCAGGGTCTGGGGGTGCTGGGCACAAAGCTGCTCCATGCAGAGATGGCACTGCCACAATTTTGACACCGGATGCAGACGGGCCAGAAAACTCCAACCCACTGTGACTGCCATGCAAAAAACATTAAATGCTGCAAATTATGGAGAAGAGTGAAGCAGCCAGATCAATGGATTGCAAATGGAGCAACTCGGGGCAAATCAGCCAGAGGGAGCAACCGGGCTGTGGCACTCACACTGCCTTGTAAAACCACTGTGGCACTGCCTTGTATGGCCAAGGCTCCTCTGCCAATGAGATGGCCCTACAAGAAGCCTCTGCAGGCACTCAATGGTACAGCAGATGAGTACAGTTTCAGAAGAGTTGTGGATTTAGAGTTTATGGAGTCATTGATATGTGAATTAATCACTGACTGACTGAGAGTAACTCTTCAAAAGGAGTCATTATAATCTCCATAGAAATATAATGATTCCAGTGACAACATCTTCAATGAAACTTCAAAAACACTTATTTAAAAAAAAAAAAAAAGAAAGAAAGAAGGTACAGAAATATATATTTAAATAAAGCACTAGTTCTCAGGTTTTCCCAGGCGCCGAGGTGAGGAAAATACAGCTTTCCAGAGGCTCAGCCCTGGGGATGGACATTCAGGCTTCATCCAGGAATGCATTTAGAAGATGCTTCCCCATCCCGGGATGTTCATAGAATAGAATCACCAAGGTTGGAAAAGATCTCCAAGATTATTCAGTCCAACCATCCACCTACCACCAGTACTTCCCCACTAAGCCATGTATTTTAGTACAACATCTAAACATTTCTTGAACACCTCCAGGGACAGTGATTCAACCACCTCCCAGAGTAGCCCATTCCAGTGCCTGATCACCCTTTCAGAAAAGAAATTTTTCCTAACATCCAACCTGGTTCTCCCCTGGTGCAACTCGAGGCCATTTCCTCCAGCCATATTGCTAGTTATGCAGGAGAAGAGGCTGACCCCCACCTCACCGCAACCTCCTTTCTGGCAGTTATAAAGAGCTATAAGGTCTCCCTTGAACTAAACAATCCCAGTTCCCTCGGCTGCTCCTCATGAGACCTGTGCTCCAGACCCCTCACAGCTTCATTGCCCTTCTCTGGACACACTCCTGGGCCTCGATATCTTTCCTGTAGTGAGAAGCCCAAAACCGAACACAGTACTGAAGGTGTGGCTTCACTGGAGCTGAGTACAGTAACTAACACTGGCTAATCCCTTTGACTACAGAGCCAGGCTACAAACCCCATAACACATAGAATACAAACAAATATTAACTAAGGTTAGATATCAGGAAAAGGCTCTTTATCAGAGGACAGTGGGCATGGAACAGGCTGCCCAGGGCAGTGGGCATAGCCTGGAGCACTGGGACAACACTCTCAAACATATAGCCTGATTTTTGGGTGGTCCTGTGAGGAGCCATGAGTTGGACTTGATGATCCTTGTGGGTCCCTTCCAACTCAGGATATTCTGTGATTGACTTGGCATTGGCGCAGTGAAACAAACCTTTGCAATGGAGAAAGACGAGGTTCTTGGCCCTTATGACACTTTTGCAACACTCAGCGTCTGGCTGCAGTGACAGACACACCAGTAGGTGCCTGTGACCCAGAAGTTATTTGCTCTTAGCCACTCAAATTAAATAACAGAACACTCTAACTCTCTTTGAATTGCTGAGCACAGCTTTGCTCCAGCTCACAGGGAGTGCTCAGCCTGTGCTTACCCCAATGGAGCCAAGTGTGATGACAGAGCTGGACATCCGCCCCATGCCAAAGGGCTGGGCTCCATACTACAGAAGCCACAGCTTTTCCTGTTGGCATGAAACCAATATTTTTGCACAGCCTAGGGTGCATTGCAAAGGGAAGCATAACAATTGTGCTAATCTGCAGTTGCTGCCATGCACAAAGTGCTTCTGCCCTTAGATGTGTTTTGGCAGCCCTCATGATGAAAGTGATGAGGGCATCCTGCTGGGGAGGATGGCATCTCCATGCTGGAGGCCACAGGCTGCGGCACTGCAGTTCAGAGACCGCTCCAAGGGTCACGGGCTGTCCTTGCAAGCTGACAGCCACCACTAGATGGGGCTGGACAGCTCTCTGGGGCTCCCACCATGGTATGTCCCTGATGAACTGGCTGAGCATCCCCAAAAGCCAGAAACATGCAGTTGTCAGCTGATGGGAGCCCCAGTGCCCTGCAGCCCCGCTTGTACCGAGCACATTGTGGAAAGTCCTGGACATTTTAATGGTATCAAAAAAGAAGAAAAACAAAGTGAGAGATCCTGTTCCCACAGGCCAATTTCAGATCTTCTCCAGTAGAGAAAAACTTCGTTTTTTATCCTTCTAGAGCTCTGAGGATGGGTTTCTGCAGCAGTGGGAGCTCTCATGGAAAATCCTCCAGGCCCTCCCTTCTGTGATGAAATGAGCACTCATTTATTCTTCCCTCACAGCATCTGAGGATGAGCTGTCTGGGACTGACCCCTCGGCATGGGCTGGCTCTGGGATGAGGCAGCACAGCCAAGGCATGGGCATGTGAGTGCAGGGGGAGTGGGGATGCATGAGCTCATACCATGGCCATGGGAACAAAGGATAAATGAATTGGACTTGAGGGTGGATTCACTGTGAGAAGGAAAAAAGAAAAATCACTTTTTCCTCAACTGAACAAATCAGATGGGGAATGAGGCTGGGTCGCCATGGAAACCCCTGGGGCAGCTTGGTTGTCACTTTTTGCAATGGCACCATGTTTTGCGAGGGGAAAGCCATAAGTGTTTGAAAGCCTGTGAAGTGGGAGCTCAGGCTGTGTGTACAAAACCCTTCAGAAAGCACAGAGAACCTTCATTCTGCCCCAGTCTTGGCCTGGCTCCCACCCTCTGCCAATATTTCCAGAAATATCCAGGTATTTAGGGACACAGAGCTTGCACATCACTCCCAGATACTTATATCATGCCTAGATCTCCCCTGCCATGTCTGCATCACCGTCAGCCTGGCATCTGGACGCTAGCACCTCCTTGCCCTTAAAATCTATCACTAATTGGGCTAATCTTAGTAAGATAGAGAGAAAACACTTTGACACCAGTGCATAATGAATTAAGTCACATAAAAGGAAAAAGGAGCCAAGTTCTTGTAGTGAAGCAGCTAAGAATGAGCTTGGCTTTCCATTAAAGCCAGGCTGCAAATCTCTCATTGACCACAGCTTGCAAGAATTGGCTACTGGATTGCAGCAGGTGCTTGCCACAAAATCCCTGACCACAGTCCTGCAGTATTTGTGCTGTCACCTGGACTAGTCAGGTTGTCTCTTAATTCCCAATCCATTTTTTGCCATCTTTTCTGTTTTCTCCTCCCTGGCTGAGTTTCCTGGTTGGAAGGTCCCAGCCTCGTCTTGTCTACCAGCCCGCTGTAAGCACCCAGGTTGTGCTGGTGATTCATCTGTTCTCACGACTATGCTGGGAGGCCCAGAAGGAAATGAGGCTGGTGCTGCTTGGTGGAAGGTAATTTCACAGTGCTTCCTCCAGATGGCAAGATCTTTTCAGGAACATGTGTTCCTGTTGATGGCAGGGCTAAGCAACAGAACCGAGCATGCCGGCTCGGCATGAAGGCTGGCACAACCACGATGCTGCATGACTGTTGCTGTACCAGGAGATGGATCAGCAAGGACTGAGCCAGAGATAGCCTAAGGCACTGCCAGGAAAAAAACAGGGCATTCCCTGCAAGGGTCTGCTTTTCTTTCTTTGTTTACTTTGAACTGAGAGCATGCGTTTATTTAGGAAGAGCCTCGTGGGCTGGCTGAGATGCCTCACAGCTCGCTGGGGACAAGGTGGTGTCCCCGTGGTGACCACTGAACTAAGGACCACAAGGTTTTTAGTACAAAGTCCTCTGAACACTCAACAGTACCACTGTGGTTCTGCTCAGAAAACATGCTCCTGATAAGGAAGGGCTGCTCATGGTGGCTTGTAAGCAAGAAGCATTTCTTAGAAGGTTTCACTCTACAGGGACAACAGAGAGCAGGAAGCATTACATGTATTATACCATTACCCAGCTTCACCATTTGATTGAACTTCGTGACAATTGGTGCTTTCTTTCTTTGAAGCCCCCTGCTGGAACGAGGAGACCTTCAGGTTTCCTTTTTAAAGAAAACAACCTCTCGTAGATATCTCGAGGGTTATGATCCTTTAGCAAAATTGGAGGAAAATGGCAAATAACTCCTAAACACATTAAGTTTTTAAATTCTCATGAGCTTCTATGGCAGACTCACAAGTCTGTGCTGCCTTGTAGTCAGCGTGTGTTGGGGACTGAGGTGACCTGAACTGCAGGGTGCTGGGCTCCACAGGCTGTGTTTATCAGCAGCCTGGAGGGTCCTGCTGCTGGCCGTGTTTTGGGAGGGCTGGTAGCTCCTGGGAGGGTCTGATCCCACAAGCAGGGTCTGTGAGCCGGTGGAACAGGAGCCCGGCCAGAGCCAATCTGCCTGTGCAAAGCAATACCCTGTAAATGTCTGGCAGAGGAAGAAATGACCAACCTGAATGGAAATACGTTTCCTTGGACTTTGTGTAAAATGGGGCTTTCCGCACCTTGGCATGTGATGTTTAAAGAGCTCTCAACCTTTGTCCCCATTGCCACTCTGCCAGAGAGAAGCGCTGTCCATGCAACCTCCTCCAGCCTGGCAGAGCTGCCTCCTGCTGCGAGGTGGCTCAGAAGTGGCTGAGGCTGAGAAGCTCAGCGCTGGGCTGTGTGGATGAGGGGGATTCCAGGCAGGACCTCCTGTACCCAAATGATGTTATGCTTAGTCCCAATTTTCTCAGCAGGCATCCTGCCACCAGCCTGCCCTGCACTGTTCAACATCATTAAAACCTCCCAGATGCCAGAATGTTGATGGAATCACACAATGTCCCAAGCTGGAATAGACCCATAAGGATCATCAAATCCAACCCCCCAGCTCAACCACCCGAATCCAAACCCTATGTCTGAGAGCGCTGTCCCAACACTCCATGAACTCCTGCAGCTCAGGGCCGTGCCCATTGCCCTGGGCAGCCTGTTCCATGCCCACTGCCTTCTGGTGCACAGCCTGTCCCTAACCCCCAGCTGCCCCTCCCCTGACACAGCTCCATGCCATTCCCTCGGGCCCTATTGCTGTCACACAGAGCAGAGCTCAGCCCCTCTGCTCCTTGTGAGAGCTGCAGCCGCCATGAGGTGTCCCCTCGGCTCCTCTGCTCTGCGTCGAGCAAACCCAGGGACTTGAGGTCCTCCTCACACACCTTTGCTCTCCAGACACTTCCCCATCTTTGTAGCCCTCCTCTGGACATTCTAACAGTTTTAGGTCCTCGCTGCTTTGCTTTGAGCTCCCTTCAGCATGCCCAAAAGCTGCTGGCATGGAAGAATCCAGGGCCAGCAACCCCATGGAAATTAGTTCCCAAAGCAAGGAAAGGAACGAGGGGGCGAATGAACAAATGCATGGCCGCAGGCACTGTTCTCCCGGTCCCTCACCTGTACCTGTCAATCATTACTCAGATCAGGCCACTTGTGACCTCCAGAAGTGCGGCAGCACAAGGTGAAATGGAGCCATGACCATGCACCAGCTTTGAGCTGCACTTGAGCCCTCACCCCCAAACCCAGGAGACTTCGCCCCATGCAGGGCGGGACCAGGTTCCAGGTTGCTTCTCCTTCTGCCGCCCCATCAGTCCCAGCTGCCTGAGCCCCTTGTCTCACCCCCGGCACAGAGCCTGCCTCACCGCTCTCATCCTACAGGAAATATTAACCCACATCTGGAGCTCGTCCAGCATTCCCTTCCTCCTCTTTGCTTCTTTTAACTGCACAAGTCATAGCGAAAGCGAAACACGGCTCAGGTTTTGCTCCTGCAGAGCAAACAGGTGAAGCTGCCAGAGGTGCTGGGCAGGAGGGTCTGGACCCTTCTTCCACTTCACCTGTGCTTTTCCAGAAGGCAGAGGAGGATGGCAGGAGGCCCCGTGCATGGGACAGCCCCTCAGCCAGCACGGGTGCTGCCGTGAATGGGCCAGGTGACCCGTCCCAACGCCTGCCCTGCCGACAGCCTGACCACTGCCACCACTGCACCTCTCCAGTCTCCTGCATGAAGCTGCTCTTCATTCTCCTGGACCACGGCTGGGTTATCTCAGCAGACAGGATCAGCGCCAGGGTGCGTATCCCTTCTTCCTTCTTCTTGCCTGTGGGTTCCTCCTGCCCTGGCTCCCTGCTCCATACCACCATAGCCAGCCTACAAGGCAGGTTTTGAGCCTTCAATCCCCTCCCTGCTGACCCCCTGGGAATGGGGTTCCCCCCTCTCCCTGCACCTTGCTAGTTAAGTATTTCCTCCGGGAAAGAGCAGGGCAGGGTCTGGGCCCTGCTGTACCATGAGCTCAGCCCACCCATGGGAGGGTGCAGTACTTGCAGTTCATAACCTGTGAAATAATTGTACACAGGGGAGTGGGAATGCGGCCAGGCTTAGATAGGGAAGGCTGAGATGTACTTGCAGGGTCCTAGCACGTCTGTTGGCCATAACCATGTTTCAATCTCTGTCTCCTGTGAGCTGGGCAGAACTGAGACAGGCCAGGGTGACCTCAAGGAATTGCTGTTTCTAATGATTTAAACTGATTGCTGAGCTGCCTTGAGCCTGCTGTGGGGAAACGTGCCATTGCCCATCCTCAGATCCCTTGCAGTGCACAGCATACCTGTGACTGGGTCATGCTGGCTGGCGAGCTGACAGCCGGGGAGGGTCAGGAAGGCTGCAGGGACCACTCACCTTGGGAATCCAGCAGCAGCCAGCTGGGGCCTGAGCAGGGCAGGAGCAGCAGCATGACCCGCAGTTGCCATGTCTGCATCAAAAAGTGAGAATACCTTGCTGACATTCAGCCTACATGGCTGGAAATGCACCTAGAAGAAGGGAGGTAAAAACATGCCTTGTTGCCAGCTGAAAATGATATGTTTAAGAGGCTTTGGATCCTTGACATCCAGCAATTCCTTGGAGCTGGGCAATTAGCTGCCATTTGCCTAATTTACGGAGTTAGGTAGAGCTTTCCTGGGCTAAAAGCAGAGCAGCACATGCACAAGGAGGATAAAGAGACCATTTTGGTAATGTCAGGCAGAAACAACATGATCTGACCTTGGATTAGGCTCAGAAAAAGGGTGGACCAGATTTTTAGTCCTTTGAAAATGCAGTAACAGCTCATTCAAATCCTCTCATCTCACTTTGTGTTTTCATTCACTTCAGTGATTACCAACAACCTTTTTGGAAAGGCCTTTGTTGAAAGACAAGATGAGTACAAATACAAAGGTCTGTCTAATGAGATCAGCCTCAGAGCCAAACTCTACAACACATGGTACAGAGAAGGAAAAGATGGAGGTTGCTTCAGAGCTGGGCAGCCCAACTTTACACGATGAGAACACAGGATTTCTTCAAAGAGGTGTTAAAACAATGCTAAGCATCCGGAAATCAAAACGCAAGAATGAGAAAGAACAGGAAGGCACTGGCACCTGGAGAAGGAGACTGCTTTCTTTTCAATTCCCCAAGAGCCCTGAGAACAAAACTGAAATCCCTGATGGTTTGGAAGAGATTGTTGATAAAATAGAAACAGATCCCACTGAAGGAAAACCTCTTTCAGGTAAGTAGTGAAATACACACAACCTTCAAGCAATTTAACTTTGCAAGTCTTTAGCTCAACAGAGATGCTGAGGAAACTAGCATCCCATTATGGGGTAGGGACAACTGTCATCCCTTGCACAAACTCTTTGGGATGTTACCTGGCTCAGCCTGGGCAGGCCACCTGTCACTGGGCAGGCTGCTCTGTGCTCTCCACTACCAAAGTTTAACCATATTGATCACCTTCTTATGAACAACACATCTGTCTGTCGGTTCATGTGTCAGTGGATGCAGCACACACCATCCGTATCAGTCACCAATCTGCTGAGCACAGTTTGGGAAGTGTTTGTCTGACAGCGTCTAAAAGTGCAATGCGGGCTATTCCTATTCATTCTATTGCCTGCATTGCTCTTGCGGACAATTTCTGCTCTGCAGCTTTTAGACTGCACTTGATAGGTTACTGCGAAGCTTTGATAAATGGCCCCATTAAGTAAGGTTGTAAAATAAAAAAGAAGTTGGGTGATAGGCACATGTGGCTGGCCATGAGAAATGCAATGAGTCAACAACATTCACAGATCCAAAAAGTTTCCACTGTTGCTGAAAACAGACTACTTCAGAAATAAGTGCTACTCTCATGTGCTTAGTCAGCATTAGATAGATAGGTTGTAGACCTGTCTTAGCAAAAGTTCAGCTCCTCAAGTGTGAACTACAGTGACTTTGTTCTTGGTCTGTGCACTGCTTTCCTCCACCTTTCCAAGGCCAAGGTACTACAGTGCATCCAGGAGATAGACTGAAGTGGGTCAATATGGCTTGATCCTTCCTCAGCCCAAATTTATAGATAGAAATCCTTGGTGTACTGCATCAGATGTCATGGGGATCAGATGGAAGGGCTGAGGCTCTCTCACAGCTGTAACATGCTTCACTGTGCCATAAAGTTATTTTCTGCTTTGCACTGATATGTTGTGAGGTTGGCAAGCTGGATCTTGGCCCATCTCATAAGCTTTGCCAGGCTGTTCTCAGAAGGTCACAGAGGAGGAGTTACGGGAAATCTTACCAGAAAGCCTCCTCAAGTCCTGCAATACACAGGCTGAGGAACTGCAGACATAAAACCAGGTCTGTGCCCAACAACTCACGATTGGCCTAGACTAAAGCAGCTCTGTCAGAAACGCATCCCGTCCTGAGATAAATATGGGAAGTGATGGAGACTCCACCATGTGCACCATTAAGCTGCACAATGGTTAATTGCCTTTCAATTGTCTTCCTCCAACTACCAGCTGGCTGATCTTGTATTGCTAAATTAAAGACCCATTTAGCACCCAATATCACCTCCCTGAATAATTATCCTCGATGATGATTAAATGGTGTTTTCTCACTTTGCTAAACAGAACAGAATGTATTCCTTTAGTCTCTCACTGCAAAATCTTGTGCAAACACAGGTTTTATATTAATTTATCTAGAAGAGACTAAGTTAATTGGCACACTCTTCCAGCCTTCTGAGCCCAGAAGTATATAAGTAGCTGTAGCTACTTATAGGCACTCTGCCAGGTATATGCATTATATGCTGCATAAATAGTTTGGTTATTTAGTGTATTTTTGTCTTCATACAGCTACTTCCACGCTGCACAGGTTATTTGGTGCATTTGTTATAAAATCTGTGTGCAGAAGAGCCATGGGGCATAAATTATGGGTTATGAGCCAGTCCTTCATCTCTTCTTTGAGTGCCCTCTAATTTTTCCCTATCGCTTCATATATGTGTGCAGCAGAAGCAGTAGCCACTCACATCTAAATAATACCTTTTCCCTCCTGCTCTTTAAAATTTACCCTGTGCCCAGTATCACAGCGGGATCTCCTGTTCAGAGCACCTATTATGATGCTGGATGTGGTGAGAGCTTCCCATGGCACCTCAGCAGTGGAGGTGGATCTCTGAAGCACACAGCAAAAACTCCTTGCATTAGTGGCAGATAGACGGCAGTTCTAGCTCAGTTAGGAGAAAGAAGTGGGAAACTCAGTAGACCTCAGGCGCTTTGAGGGTAGCAGTATTTGATGCTTTTCCTCCAGCCCCGACTGACATCAGCCAGCACTGTCTGGTGTCATACACCATACAGCAGTACTGGCTCAGCAAGGAGGTGTGGAAAAGCCAGGCAAGACCTGAGCTTCAGGAGAAAGCACCTGCATTTTGGGATGCACCCCCCAGTGCACACATCTCCCCAAGCCACCCAGGGCCAACAGTTCTGGGAAATCACATGTTGCTGGTGAGAGGCAATGCCTGGCACCTGACTGTACCTACAGTGAATGACCATGTCATCAGAACCTGCAAGGGCTCCAGGATTGTGAGCTCCACATACCAAACATACTTCGTTGTTTTTCCATTTCCTCCTAAATGTCTGGAGTGGATAAGGGTCATTTTCCGCAGGTCATTTGCTGTGTTAGACACAGGACAGCCAGCTTCATCTTACCAGAGAAGAATGTCCCTCACTTCACAGTCATGCCTTAATCGTGTCATCGCGCTACGTACATTTGTGAACAATTATTGTTAAGGATGAAGCACAGGAAGAGTAATATTTCATCAAAAATCTCTGACCAGCACCTTGATTGCTCACTGAGAACTGCAGGCACACCAGCCTGATGCATTAATTTCACAAAAGCAAGGTTGAACATCTCACTAGTTGTATGTTTTTAATGCTCTGTTTGGTTTTTTTTTTTTAATATATTTTAATAAAAAATACATTAAAAAAATAAGTTTTGTTACTCATACTCACTGACTTTATTATATATTTTATATGTGGCACAAGACAGTTCCTGTTTACTCAGTGCAACCGAGGCAAGCCAAAAGGTTGGACACTCAAAGCTCAGGCCTCAGAAATGCAGGAGCCAGTTTAGCCATGGTGGCAGTCAGGGATGTCTCTCAGGAGAACATATATTGTGGAAGACACAAAATCAGGACAGGATAGGAGCCCTGGTTTAGCCCAAGGTTACATCTTAACTGGAACGTTCCCAAAATATCAGGATTATCCCCCAGGCCAGAGTCTTGATATTGTGGGAAAGAAGAGCATCTCTGGTAACAGGAATCCTACTGGGAGTGTATATCAAGAGCTGTTCCTGCTGCCAGTCCAACTTTGGCTTCAAATTAGCAGAGCCAGAGGCAGTCTTATGCAGCCTGAGATCCCAGTGCAGCCTTGTTAGCCGCTGCTTGAGGTTCACCTGCAGGGCTATGATCAGGTTTTTTTATATTTCCTGTGTCTGAAACCAGCAGTTTAGAGATACGGTTCTGAATTTCTGACTGCTCAGAGCAGTCCTGCACATCTTGTCTTTCTGGCCTGTCCATCACCTAACACCTGCTTTGTCCTGACCCCTTTCCCCTCTTCTTTCTGCAGTAATGGAAATCAATGATCTTATTCACAAAAAGCAACTTCTGGAAGCATTTGCAAACATCAAATACATGGAAGATGAGACGATAGCAGAACGGGATGCAGGCAAATACGAGGATAACCCCCAGGAGCTTTTGAGGAAAACCAAGGATGTGAATTTACTTTACAGCTCTATCACGAGCATGATCCAGTCCATCGTGGTGGGAACACTGGAGCATCACACTGTGGAGGAGGCCACACTGACCTCCCTGGTAACATTAATTGCCCGTGAAGAGGCAGCTCATCCTAATACAGGCAATGATGCTGCTCCTGGGTCAGATTTGCTTGGAGCACCCAGAAAGTGGAGGGAAGAGTGGAGGGAAGCTGTTAATGAGGGCACAAGAAAGAGAGTTCTGAGCATACCCGTGGCATCAAAGGAAGAAGAGAAAGCCTGGCTTGATCTCCACTTAAATTTTCTCCAGAAATACCTGCTCGAAGACCTACTGAAAATCAAGTCATCAGTAAAAAAGTGCTATCCAGAGGAGTACCGGGTGTGTGAAGTGTATGTGGAGGCTTTTCACAATGCCATCGCCTCACACTTGCAAGATCTCTCCCAGGGACCACTGGAGTTCAATGAGCTCTACTCCTTGCTTGACTGGGTGGCCAACACCTACCACAGGTAAGCTGCTGCCTTCACCACACATCTCAGCCTCCTTCCAGAATGACAAGCTGCCAGGAAGCTTCAAAACACGCAGTTATTTTCAGTTTCCTAAGCAAGTAGAGACATAATTGCTTATTCAGTAGAGCCAGATAACTAGTCTACTAATAGGTGGGGACAAAGTTTTGAGGATAAAACACCCACTGCTTCTCACAGATCTCAGTTTCCCTGGTTCCTCCTCCCTCTCCAAACTGCTGTTTTCACACATCAGGAAGCTCCTCCTTCAAGAGCTGTGTTGCAGCTCTGATAAACCTCCTGCCTCTCTGGAAATGTTTTGCCAGGTCCAGCAGCTGCTCAGTGACTTTTCCAGGAACAGGAAAGGACCTGTAGGGGAACTCAGCCTTCTTACTATTTGAATAAAATTGTGATTCATTTGGAAATAACCCACGTTACCTCTATGCATAGGGGTCATAGCCACCTTGAGGAGTTGCCGAGACATCACTATGAGGAATTATGCACATTAAAACAAAGAATCATAGAATCATTTGAGTTGGAAAGGACCCTTAAAGGTCATCTAGTTCAACTCCCCTGCAATGAACCGGGACACCTACAGCTTGATCAGGTGCTCAGAGCCCCGTACATCCTGACCTTGGGTGTTTCCAAGGCTGTGGCTCAGATGTCTCAATTGGTTGGATGAGAAGTCCATGATTTTAGGACCTCTAAAAGCTTCCTGTAATTCAGCAGTACTTAAAATATGATGGGAGATGGGAGCTGCATGGACATATCAAACAACATCCTTAGGGCAGATGGGGTTTGAGGCAGGAATTCTTCACAGTAGCTGTCATATTGGGCACTGCCTTCTTTTAAAGCCAAAGGAGACATCTTAGATAGATACCCATAGGAGGTCATGGCATTGCATGTCTTCAGTTGTTCACTGGCTTAAACCACAGCCCATCACCTCAGCCCCAAATACTAAAACCCAACAGGAATACACAATGTGGTGGGAAGGAAGAGAGAGGCACCATCCACAGGAGATGAGTTTGTTTTGTCTTGATATACTCAAAAACAACCATGTCAGAGCAAAATCACATCAACCGCAATATATACTTCCAGATGGTCTCCAGGAATGGTCCTAAATAGATGCCTAGGGTGGAACTAGTCTAGGGCTAACCCTAGGCTAGTGAAAAATAGAGTGAAGGTAGGAATACCCACACTGTGCCTAACAGTGGCCGAAATGGAAAGTGAGGCAGAGCAGGGCAAGCAGCAGTAGCCTGCTTAAGAGCACTGCTGCTCTATAGTAACTTTTGGCTTGGGAACATTTGCACCGCAGGTGGTCAACAGATTTCTTCTGTAAACTTCCCATTTGCTTCTAAAATCTTGTTTATGGTGTGGTGACCATGATGACATGTGTGTAACCCTTTCAGCAGCATGGCAGTGGCTGACGAGCTCTTTGGTCAGGATTGCTATGGGAATGATGCTTGCGGGAGCTGGGGGAAGAATTGAGCATCAGCAGCCAAGTTCTACACCCCAGTACAGTGTCCTCACCATACTTCTCTAACTTGATGTAAAAAGCATATTGTGAGCTTGCAGCTGTTTAGAACACTGCTTGCAATCACTTTGCTGTGTTGGATGGTTTCCATTCCACTTTCTCTTTCTAAAAGAACTTCATCCTCTTTTGGACCCATCCCAAATTAGGAGGAATTGCCTGGCCTGAGATCATTATTAATGTTACAGCTCAAACAAATGAAAAAAGAAAGAGAAGGGAATATGCTTCTTCAGTGCACATTTGAGCCAACCCTCTCGGTCATAGCAGAGAGTTGTTGCTTATTTCCATTGTGTCCTTGTGAAGAAGCAGCAGATTCCTGCAGCAGCTGGGCCAATGTCATGGTTTCGTGGTTTTTATGGGTATTCCACATCATAATATCATGCAGTGCACTGAGAGTTAGAGTGCCAATGCCCCAGTGTACTGAAGTCCCTCTCTGGGAAACCTAAACCATGGCCACAGAAATACTGACTCCAGTTCGCTATCAGCAGGCTGAGATTTTTCTGCTGAGCAGTCACTCTACTGTGGTTTGACCTTGTACAGTACAGTCCTCATTTGCCTTGGATCCAAACCCAGCTCTGTGCTCAGTGATTTGGCTAAAGGAACCCCTTTTTGGTGGTCAAGCAAGTGAACAGGCAGCATAAAAGATAATGCCTTTGCATCTTTCTTCCTTGCTAACAGGTGATTGCTTGCAATTTATGCCCTGCATTAACCAAGTTCATGGATATTTTCCTCTTTCTCTCTGCATTCATCACGGTGAAAGATGCAGTGTAGTCTGCTGGCAGATCACAGGAGCAGCACGCTCAGTTGCACAGGCTAATAACAGGTTTCTTGCCACACAGAGTGGAAGGCAGGCACTGCCTCCCTTTCCCTGCCCCAGCTGCCCTGCCTCCTCAGCACTGCAGAGGGAAGTGAGTGGAGAAGACACGTGTCACCTGCTGCACTTTGCACTCAGCTGCTGTAGCTCAACGTTTACCCACTGCCACTGTGTGCAGAGGACACACAGTGCTGGGACTGCCCATGTTGCAGACACATATGGGCTTCCCAAAGGCTGTTCCTCACAGCCAGCCCTGCTCTGCCATCTCCCTTTCCTATGGGTAACCCACAGCAAAAAAGAACAGGCTGATGTTTGCCATGTTGTGGCACCAGCCAGGGGCATCAGCACTCAGCACGCTGCTGCAGGAACTGCCCTGAAAGGCATTTCATAGAATCAGCTTCATAAGCTGTAAAGGACCATAAGCAAATGAATCAGCTTCATGTTGTTTATTTAAAAATATAAATTCTCATAGCATTTTTCGTGTCCAAACAACTCAGAAGTCTCATGATTTCTAAGGTGGGCTGGAACCTTAGATCACTTTGATTTTGAATAATTAGGATTTTGAATAGCAAGGAAAGATTTTCTTGTTAAAGCTTGAAAACAAGCATCACAATCTAAGCTTTAAGTATATTTCTCACGGCTTAATAATTACGCAGCTCATGCCACATGAATATTCTACTGGTTTACTCATGCTCCAAGGCAACATAATTTGTTCCTTTGAATCTTTCCAGTGAACTCCTTCTTGGTCACCCTGAACTCAAACCAGAAGTTCAGACAGAAAACCTGTCCCCGCTGCTAACAACAGCAGACTGGGATAGACTGGAAAATGATTATATCACTTTTGTAAAGGTAAGGTCCTTTCCTTTGTCTCCATGTGCCTATTGGGAGGGAATGGGGACTCTGGCCTCCCAGGTAGAGGTTTCTCATTGTTGTATTATTATGGAATCATAGAATCGTTTGAGTTGCAAGGGACCCTTGAAGGCCATCCAGTCCAACCGCCTGCAATGAACAGGGACACCTACAGCTCCATCTGGTGCTCACAGCCCCGTGCAGCCTGACCTTGGTTGTCTCTAGGGACAGGGTATCTACCACCTCTCTGAGCAACCTATTCCAGTGCCTCACCACCCTTATTGTAGAAAACTTCTTTCTCATATCTAGTCTAAATCTCCTCTGTTTTAGTTTGAAATAATTTCCCCTTGTCCTATCACAACCGACCCTGCTAAAGAGTCTGTCCCCTTCTTTCTTACAACCCCCCTTTATCATGTGCCATGGTGTTGAGTCCTCTCAGCACTACTTGAAAACAATCTTTTAGTCAATAGCAAAAGTTTCCTCCACAATGCTGGGAACAAAGCAGGCCACCTAAATTCAGGCCTGGACCTGGGTGATGGCAGGTATAGACCCATCGTGATGGTACCAGACCCACAAAGTATGGCGGGGGCACACTGTTGTGCTGCATTGCAGGAAAGGCATTGCAAAGTTAAACATAAAGAAATGTTAGCTGCTGGCTTTAGAGCGTGTGAGCTCCTCCAGCACGACTGAACCATGCTGAACCACATGCAACTTTGGGTATGTCCTCAGCAGAGGATCTCTGTGCTTCAGCTGCTTGTAGGCATCTTCCCTGTGGCAGATGTCCTTCTGCCATCGTTGGCTGAGACTCTAGTACTATTCTTTGGTGGACTCAGACATTTTCTTTTCTTACAAACCATTTCTGAAATAGGTTTCATTTCAGAATTTTCTCAATGTGAGCTCAAGGTACCAACTGAATAAAATCAGTTTTGCTCCGTTGTTTTGGTAAGGACCCTTTTGTTTCACCAGCAACAAGGCTGATTTATCAGCCAGGACTGAGCACTTACGCAAGTGCTGTGAGCCAGAAAGGACTGATCTGATCCTTCACCTTGACCTTGTGCCTAACATGCTGGAGGACTTCCCACTGAGCAGTAAAGCAGCTGACTGAGCTACTGCTAGGGCAGGCAGTTGGGATTTTTTCCAAGAAAACACTGCTGCCTAAGTAAATGATCTGGAGGTTTAAATACCTTTCCTGCAAAGGAATAGCATGCATCTCCCTGCCAAAGGAGTCACTGCAGCTCTATTTGGGAGTACATTGTCCCAGGCATCTCCAGTTTTTTCCTGAGATCTTGTACAGACCGAAAGATTCTGGACCAAGGCTTGCTTATCTTTATGCACAGCTCAAGTGCATCGCACGTGTGCTGATAAAGAAAAACATCATATGTCAGCTCTGTGCTGGGAGCCGTCATTTGCCTCCTGCAAAAGCAGACATTGAGGGGAGCCAGAGGGAGGGAGGGAGATGCCCTGAGGAGTGCAGAGCTCGAGAGCTGCACCATGTTGGTCCCCTCCATCGCCACTGCCCTGGAGGGATGAGCTCCAGCCCTGTCTATCCCCACATACCCACCGGATGCTTCACCCATACTTGGCTGTATCTTCTGATATGCATTCTTCCCACATTTACCATTTAGGGTAAAATCAGGAGCTATTTTGGAAACATCCTGAGGCTGGAAGTGACGGAAAAGTGGGAGAAGGAAGTTTCCCCAGAAGTGAAGGATAACCTGTACCAGTCCTCGCTTTCCTTTGACATTCAGACGGTATTTAGTGAGCATGGGCACAGCACGGGGTGCATGGTGGTGCCTCCTGGTGCTGCTATAATGGATGTGAGTCACGCGCTCACAGAATACATTAGAGCAGAAAATGCCGTTTATTACAACTTTTAGCTCTGCCTCTTGCCTTCTAGCTGCAAATTAAACCTGCTGTCAATTGTGTCAGCAACATAATAGGCAACTGATTTTAGAGTCCTTAAATCTCTTTGATTAGGAAAAAGAAAGAGGGGGAAAAGAAAGGCAGAAAGAAAAGGGTTGTTAGAAAAATCCCTTTGCTGAAAGAGCGACTTTGTCCCAGGGCTGCGGCTGCCACACAGGTTCGTAGGCAGGGACAGCCACTTCAATTTAAACAGCACAAGAAAAACAAAAGTTCCTGCTAGCTCTAGGGCCCAGAGGGTAATAAATACAGGTGGGGTTTGGATTCATTTCCCTCTTTTTAAATAGGGTTTAGTCATTTCAATTAAATAACAAAAGAGAGAGAGAGAGAAATAGAGAGAGAAAGAAAGAAAGAAAGAAAATCAAAGAGTTGGGTGCTACCATGACTCATTTCCATGGAATACTATCGCGTGTTGGTTGATCACCGGGAAGGCAGATCTGAGCTGGATCAGTGGTTGGGTGGGATGCAGTCGAACTCTGTTGAGTCAGGCAAAGCCAATGCAATGGGAATCTGGAAGGGCTGGTGCAGAGAGAGGGCATGGCTTGGTTCCCCAGGTGTTGTGTTGCGTCTGTCTCATTCACTGGAGCTTTTCCTTGCCGTTTTCTAGATCATCGGGGAGCACATGAAGTTATCTGAAGACATCAACAAAAGCCTGAAAAAAAAAACGCTTGAGCTGTGCCTGGCTGAGCTGCATGAATTCATACCAAGGTCATACCCACTCTGGGCAGTGCATTCCTTTCAAATTAGTTGGTAAAAACCAAGGGAAAAAGTTCACGCACTGGGCTGAATGCTGGCTCAGAGCAGGCATAGGTCTGCACCTGGGAGCCCAACAGGGAGCAAGCTGCAAACAGCTTGGAGGGTGTCATAAACAGACCCAGATGAGACTCTTGTAAGTCCCAAAATTTGATGCCAAAGCTGCAGGAAGGAAGCTGGAAAAGGACTGTAGTCCCATCTGCCCAGGACCTTGGCTGCATTGGACACAGGTCACTGGCGGCAGCAGTCACCAGCAAGCAGCATCTACAGAATCCCATCCCCCAAAAATGCTTGCCCCTAACATCCCCTACATGTCCCTGCCACTGGCTGTGCAGGCAGCTCCTGCCAAGAGGGTTTTTGACTAAATGAAGGCATAGGTTGCCCAGAGAAGCTGTGGGCTTTCCTCTTTGGAGATCATCAAAAGTTCTGGATGTGGTCCTGTGCACTCTGCTCTGGGTGGTTCTGCAGGGGTTGGACCAGATGAATGCAGAGGTCCCTGTGAACCTCAACCATTCTGTGATTCTGTGATTCTCCTGCATCCCATGGCTATGGGCATTGAAACACAGCTGATGGGACCTTGGGCAAATTATCCCAGGTTCAGAATGACAAGTGACCTATGGTTGAAATAACATTTTTCTTCTTAGGTGTAGTCCCCAAGTTATATCCCCAGACCTTGAGGTGCCCTGGGGATTTCCCCAGGGAAAGTTTGGGGTGGCAGATGAACCACCCCGACCCCTCAGCACCACTCTGCATGTCTTTCCATGCTGGGAGGGCCGCGTTTCGGAGAGGCCATAGCTACTCACCAAAGTGGAAAAGAAAGGACGTTCAGCATGAATCAACTCTGAGCGAGACTAAAAATAATTTCGCATTAACCTTTAGAGTTTCACACCTCCGGCAGGCGCTGAGTGGGTAGTTTGCTAATAGACGCTTTGCCGAAATGCATGTGGGGGAGAGCAAGAGCTGCCTGCTTAGATCGTGAACTTGGGGCATGGCAGGTGTTCAGAATATGCTAAAGGCAATGCTTTCTCTTTTAAACTCTCATATCCCAACTTGTTTCTGATATCTTGAGTGAGCAGAGCAGCTCATACCAGCTATTTGGCTTTGAGTCTGCCTGGTTTTATAGAAGAAATGCAGTACTTACTGATGTAAAGTGCAAGCCAGGGCAGCAGAGGCTCCCAGATGAAAGGCTCACTGAAACTCAAGCTTTTTCTTAAACAAACACAAGGAGCAGGTGTTGAGGCTGCTCTAAGCAGCTTGCTTTGGGCTGCCAAAGGAATGAAGCCTGGGCAAGCCCATGTGAAACCTGCCCCAGCCTGCAGCCTCCTGCACTGTGGGGACCTGGGTGTCAGAGCCCAGGAGCTGGGTTCCTAGCACTGGTATGCTGCCTTGTTCAGCTTCAGCTTCTGTTGTAAAACGTGCCTAAGAGGACACAACCTGCACTGCTCCAAAAGCCAAAGGTATTGCAGGTCGACAAGTATGCATATCCCAGCCTCTCTCTGAGCAAGGAAAAGTCAGGGATTTCACCCAGGAACTCTCATGTGCAGAGATCCTTGGAATTCCTCCAATCTGTGCTGCTTACACATTCAGGCAAGCATACCCCAAACCAGTAATTACCTGCTATGTATTCCCCTCCAATGCTAAGAATGTTAAGACAACTGAAAAAAAGAAGTCCATATAAGCAGAGGAGAGATTGGGCCAGCAACCAGTGTCTTCTGACATCCCACGCACGCAATGTGAGCAATGCTCTGCCGCTCGCCCTGCTCCCATTGCCGACAGCATCCCCTACGTTTCTCCTGCAGATTCGGGGAGGAGTTCCTGGAGTGGCACGCAGTCCATGACAGCCCCATGTTTGCACCCTACTTTGCTGCCTACATCAACAGCTTCCATGATCTCTTGTAAGTCCTTGTCCCCTCTCCATATAGGGATGGGGAGGGGTGGCGAGGGATGGAGAGGAAGGACTAAGCAGTGCCAGGATGGGATCAGCTAGAAAGGACACCCAAGGGGTACCTCAGGACAGGCTAGAGATGCATGGATGCATTGGATTTGGGGAAGCTGTGCTGGGGTGCTCTAGGCTAATGTCCTTCTCCAGCCTGGGCACGGGAGCTGGGAGCTCTGCCACTCGCCCATTGTCCACCTCACGGGGGGGATGTTCGCTAAGAGATGAGGATGCAAAGTCAGCTCGCTTGGGCAGAAGGGTGAGGAGAGAAGCAGGGATGAACCCGGTGCTTGCCTGTTAGACTCGTTTTCAGCCAGCCTTTCTAGCCTAGAGGAAGAGTGCTTTTTTATATGTATATATTTTATTTTTTTTTTACATATTGGTTTTACTCTTGAGAGCAGTAACACAAAACCAGCCTGATTGCTAACTTCGGCGCTAGGCTGGAGGAAATCCTGCAAAAGCACAACCTGCAAACAAACCGACACTATCGCCGGGCGGGCTCTAGGTGGCACGGCGTCCCCAGCGATGCTCTCCGCTGCCTCTCCTCGTTCCCTCCAGTTCCCCCGCCTGGCAGGAAGAGGAGAAGCCAGCAAGGAGCACGGGGCTGGCAGGTGCTGGCAGTTGCTGAGCTACATGTTCCCCAACGTCAGAACCTGGGACCCCAAACAGCCCATGTGCTGGGTCCCCAGAGATGGGGCTCCTATTCTCCCCATTTTGGTTGGTTTTCTGTGAAATCCCTGTCTGGGCAGTCTCAGACATAGAAACAACCTGTTGTGCTCCAAGACCCCGTGGTGAACATAGCATATCCAGGGTGTGCACAGGATCACAAATATTTTGGTGGTGCCACCTTGGGTTCTTATGGCCAACCGTATCCTGGGTTGCATCAAAAGAATGACCAGCAGGTTGAGGGAGGTGATTCTGCCCCTCTACTTTGCTCTTGTAAGATCCCACCTGGATAACTGTGTCCAATTCTGGGGCCCGCAGCGCAAGAAGGACATGGATCCGTTGGAGCAGGTCCAGAGGAGGGCCATAAGGATGATCAGAAGGCTGGAGTACCTCCCCTACGGGAACAGGCTGAGAGAGTTTGTGCTTATCAGCCTGGAGAAGAGAAGGCTCCAGGGACACCTTATAGCAGCCTTCCAGTACCTGAAAGGGGCCTACAGGAAGGCTGGGGAGGGACTTTTTGTAAGGGTATGTAGCAGCAGGACAAGGGGAAATGGCTTTAAACTGGAAGAGAGTAGATTTAGACTAGATATTAGGAAGAAATTCTTTACTGTGAAGGTGGATGAGACACTGGAACAGGTTGCCCAGTAAGGCTGGGAATGCCTCTTCCCTGGCAGCATTCAAGGCCAGGCTGGATGGGGCTTTGAGCAACCTGGTCTAGTGGCAGGTGTCCCTGCCTATAGCAGGGGGGGTGGAACTAGGTGATCTTAAATGTCCCTTCCAACCCAAACCATTCCATGATTCTATGAAGCATATTGCACCAAGGCAATGACATAGAGAGAACAAAGGCCGGAGCTTACAATGCCCTCAAAGCATATTTCATTAATCTCTTAGAACTCCTATCTTCTCTCTCACAAGACATCACATAGTCCTTCCAAAATTACACACTTTCCCTCAAAACCTCCACAGACTTCCATCTCTGTAGTTTACTGTCCCAGTTTGCTTCATGGAGGGAGTCAGTGTGGCCCCAATAGGAAGACTGACAGCTTTTCCTAACACCTTGGTGCTTCCTCAAATACCTGGAGATCATTTCACATAAGTGTAGCTCAAGTGAAAAAGTAACAGGCTTGAGTAATTGTTCTGCATGTTTGAATTGTTCTATCTGATGAGGAAGTAGGTGGTTTTTTTTAAGTACAGTTACTCATTTGTGATTAAATTGGACTGCGCAAAACAATTCAGTATTTTGACCCCTTATGAGTTTCCAAAAGGAAGTACTGGAGTTACAGAAGTTGAAAAAATGCCCAAGATACTGATCTGGCTGAAATGCTTAGGAAAGTTAATAGCTTACACCTAAACACTGACCCCCTGGTGTTCCTCTCTCTTTAGGTCAGGCTTAGAAACAGTGTTTAAGGTCAACACTGAAGAACTGCAAAAGATTTTGGCAGCTCTGACAAAGAACTTCAGAAATGTGTTTTTAAATAAGTTAAGAACAAAAACACAGGTAAGTCTCAGCCACATAATTCCCTAAACATAAGGGATGTGGGCAGGACCAGTGCAGAAGCTGAGGGCCATTGCCCTTTTCTTGACATGCCAATTAGACCTAATTGTGCTGCAAATGACACTGTGGTCTCTTCAAAACACAATGTACAGATCTTCCATTACCCAGAGTGACACTTGCAGTATCCGGGGAGTTTTTCACTATGGCAATGGTACAGCAACCAAAAGAAAAGGGTATTCAGTGGTTTCCAGCTTCTTGGTCAAAGCAGTGGGGGGAACTCTGCTCATAGTGAAGTACTGGGAATTCAGAAGGGCAACGCCGACAGGACTTTGTTTTCCTAACAAAAAGTCTGAATTTGTCAGAACTTTGTTTTACTCTCATTTATTCAGAGATCTGCTATCATGGTTTGTTATCAGCCTCTGCCTAAAAGATACACCGTGGCCTCTTCAGACAGAATAGGATATTTCCTGGTTGAAGTGATTTTTCCAGTCTGTTCCCAGAGATTGATTCTTTCACCATGAGGATGATAGAGCTCTGATGTCCACTCCTCTGGGCAAACTCATGTTAAGAGTCCTAAAAGGCACGATGCTGTGATGTAGACTGTGCTTCCTAGGTGCTGTAGATGGGCTTTCTTCTCTCAGCTGTTTGGGAGCCACTGGTTCTGCCTGGAATAATGGGGGAGATGGGGAAAATTAAGCCTTTAGTGCCATTACTTTTCACTCATCCTAAATCACTTTCTAAATTACCAAGCATAACTTTCAGAAACCAAGGCAGACGCAACAAGAAGCCTCTGATCAAAGCCAAGCCTGCTTGACCAAGGGGACTTTCCAATGACTACAGCATTTGTTTCGGAGCCTTTAGGGGCAGGCGAGGAAGGAGCCAAGCCAAGGCATTGAGCAAGAGAGCTGAAATGCCCTGAGAACTGAAAGCTGCCGAGACACAGCATTTCTAAACAGTCCTTCAGCAGGCTGGGAGCACAGCGGGGTGGAAATAATTGGGAATGAGATGGCCAGCAGCACAGGCAGGAGACTGAAGACAGAGATCCTGAGTGCTAAGTGGAGGAAAGGACGATGGGGATGTGCTAGAGAAGGGATTTTTTAAACTCATCCCATAGGGGAATCTCTTTTGGGTACCACCGGAATCCTCTAACAGACATTTCTGTGTTTCAGTGTGGAGTCAAATTAATTCCAGGGCAAGGGAAAGAGCCTTCTGGGCACATTTGGTCAGAACACCTTGTACCTGGGGCAAGTGATACGGCATCACTGACCACGATGCATTAAGTGCAGGATGCTCCCAGCCACCATCCCCCCCACTGCCACATCAGAGCAGTGAGTAGAAGTAAAATCCCAGTGGGACCTTGCAGAGGTACAGGGAGTGCAGACAGCCCCTACAGTCTGTTGAGCAAGGGCCTGCTGTCATTCCTTGTGGAGGCATATCTGTGGCTTACTCCCCACGAAAAGCCAGGCAGATTGTTAAGTTACATGGGAATGTTAATGAGCAAGGAGATGGCTGGCATCAAGAAACCATTTGGGCTTTTGCTTGAAGCAATCCTTGAGCCTGAAATAAGAGCATAGGATGAGCGTCCAGATTATATCCCAAAGCATCTCCCACTTGCTCCTGTCTTGTTAGGGAACCAACTAGTCTGAATATTCCCAATGATACTAGTTAGTTGGTCTTTTTTCAGCCACTCCTCAAGAAAATCCTAACCAAGGACTGGATTTTGGCAAGAGGGAAGCCAAACTCACTGACAGAAGCAGTCTCACAGTTCTCAGAGCACCTGCAGCACACAAGGCAGCCCCTGGGACAGGTATGTGACTGCTCCTGCACCAGGCACAGTGATACTGTGGGGCACTGCTTTCTCTTGCAGGTTGTGGCCCAACCTGCAGCCTTCTTTGCAGCAGCAGGGGCTGTTTAGAGCCATGGGCACTGCTGGAATGGGGGCATTCAGCTGTCATCCAACATCCACATGAGAATATGTAACATCTTTCCTTTCTGTGGGTTAAATATGGGAATTGATTTCTTTAAAGAGGAACAAAATGCATGGTAAGCATTAGCGCTGAACATTGTAACCGCATGAATCATAAACATATATGCCTTTATATGCTCCTTTCACATCTATGCAGTTGTGAAATAAATGGGTACATAACAACAGCTTTATATTTAAAATCTGCAAGCACCATCAGAACCTACTTCTAAAACAATCTTAAATATCTCCTGTTAACACCGAGAAGCCAGATTGCCAGCATATAATCATGGCTATTTTAGTGTAAAGAGTATTTCTGTGGCGTTCCCATGGGCACTGCCTCAGCTCTGTGCCAAGTGTGGGGCTTGTGAGCATTTCCTATACACCCTCAGCTGCAGTTAAAGACCCGAAGATTCCCCTACCCTCTCTCACTCATTGCCATGACCTTGCAAAGGAACTATGGAAAAAACATCACATATGTTTTTTTAAAACAGGAACTTCTATGCCATGTTCATAAGTATGTGGTGAGGGAATATATTGCGCAGATCATCAAACCCAAGAAGAAAATGAATGGAGAGAAACGGCAGCAAGTGAGCCAAAGGATAAATGAGGAAGCCGAACTCCTTAATAATGCTCTCATCGATCATGTATGTCAGCTCCCTCCTGGCATCCCCTGGCTGCCCCATTCCCATAGGTGCAATGTCCTTACTTGGCCCCCGGGAACCAGGATGGCAGGCTCTCAGGGAAGGCAAGCTCCGAGAAAGTCAAAATTGAAGTGCTTTAAACAGAAGAAACAAGGTGCTCACTGCAGGTTAACCGTGTGGATTTCTATCCCAGAGGTTACTCTGAGTGTAGCTCACAGATCTCTAAACTTCTCACAGGGTGGTTCTCATGCTGTAGGACCATACTCATCCTGTGACACACTGTTCATGTTCTATTGGGCCATGGGATGCCACTTATCTCTGAAGGATCCCAGCCTTGGGTGCAGCTCATGGTGATACCAGTGAGAGTTCATCCCAGCACAGCCTGCATATGGAATGTGATAGGGAGAAAGAATTAACAGGATAGGATAGGATAGGATAGGATAGGATAGGATAGGATAGGATAGGATAGGATAGGATAGGATAGGATAGGAT
>JANHGO010000042.1:15862433-15898203 GCA_024606505.1 Aquila spilogaster | reverse complement strand
AGATTTCACAAAAGGGGAGGAAAAATGTCAAAGTGCCAAGAATATAATGGAATTTCTAGTCTCAACCCTCTTCCCCATAGATCTGTTTTTCAGCATACATCCCTCTCCTTCTCATGGCAGCAGCGAGGCTAAGCCAAGACACTCTCTGAATGGTAATTTAGTGGCCAGCCCACGATATTGTGGTGCTACACTTCAGTAATCTGCAGCTTTCTGCCCCCGCTTTGTACAATTTTCAGGGAACTAATGCAAGGAGCTGGTGCCAAACGATTGCACAGCCTTCCCCCAACCTCTCCTTGACTTCTCTCCACTTCTTTCCTTGTTCACTGTTTCTCTCCTGTCTTCCCATGCGTCTTCTTTTCCTCTGCTGGAAAGATTTTTATTTCTGCCAGTTACTTTCATTTTTTTCTCTGCTGTGTTTATTTGTTTTGCTTCACAAAACATATTATATTTCCATCTCTTCCCCCACTCGGTGCTGTCCCTTCTGTTCTCCATCACCTCTAAGGCCCCCTTGCAGAGCATGGACCCCCCAGGGGAGCAGATGTGGGTACCACCAGTGTGATGCTGGGAGGCAGGGAATTAGCTGTTCGTACCAGTAACCACTTTAGACAGGCACCAGTTCAGCATGAACACGAGAAAGTCTTTGCCTGCCAGAGCTGCCGTGCCCAACCTTGCTGGAGGCAGAGCTGAAAGTCTGCCTAAATTTAGTGCACTTTGCTTTCTGCCTTGGATCTAAAAGCAACCCGGCTCCAAGAAGTGCGGGTGCTGTAGCCTCTCCTGGGGGAAATCCAGTGATGCAGGATGTATGAAAAAAGAGGGGCTGCGGGGAAGAGATTGGGGGCAGGATGCAGCCGCCAGCTTCCTACACCTCTTTGGGAACCTGCATAGGGTTGGTTTCTTGAGGAACAACAAGATTCTTGAGAGTCTACGGGGAAAAAGGTACATTCAGTATAATGCAGCCACTCCTGGCACTGCCTCCTGGCACAGCCGGGAGTCCTTGGCGCAGCGCTCGGCTGGATCAGCGCGGGAGCCACCTGTGCCCATACACCGACGGTTGGTTGTGTCAACATAGCTGTTTGTTTGGAAGACAGGCAGCGGCGGCAGGGAGAGGATTCCTGGCAGAGGCGGTGTGGCTGCAGGGGGAGGTGGGGAGGGCAGGGGTCTCCGAGCTGCTCGCCACGGTGGGGCGAGGGGGTCCGGGCGCTCGCTGTTCCTGCAGCAGACATGGGCAGGGGGATGCCAGCCACCGCTTTCAGATCTTGGTCCAGATCTTATATCCCTTGTTGTATGAAGACACTTGAATCCAGGGTTTACCTTCACCACCTAAGAGCCAGCTCTACCTTCTAAGAAGGAAAAGCACAGATACTTGCACTAGTTTCACACCCTATTTTCTTTAAGACCTCCATGTAAACCAGAAAAGTTGGGCACAGACCTTTTTACCAAGTAAAGGTTCCTTCACGACTCGCCTTGCATCACTTTACCTTGCTTATCTGTTCACAGCCCTAGTCAGTTAATTCAAGGATGTGATATGGGTCGTGACTCAGCAGCTGGCTGTGGCCAGCACCAAACAGGATACATTAATTTGTCCTGGTCAACAGCCAAGGCCAAGTCCCGCTTTTTGTCTTATTTAATGATTTTGGCTATTGACCATTGTATTCAAATGCAGTCAAGTGCAGTGAAGACAGGCCATCCAGAGGTGCTCCTCAGTTTTTCGCAGGCAACACAGCAGGTAAATATGAATTACTGTGGTTCTAATATTATGCAATGTATGCTGATGCTTGGCTTTTTGTGGTCAGGTTCCACACATCCGTTTGACTTTTCTTCTTACCACTGGACCCCGCAACACGTGAAAGCCTGACTTAGTGGTGCCTAACGGGACTTCCCAAAAGTGCCCAGTGGCTGCCAGCTCTGCTCCCACTGAGGCTGGTGGACATGAGCTAAATCCACACCGACTTCACACCACCTGCTTCCCCCCCCCGAGATAAGAAATATTTTAGAAGTATCAAGCTCAAGCAGAAGCAATCCTTAGACTTTGGAGAGGTTGCTCGCAGGAATGAGGACAACCCTCATATATCAGTGCTGCTGAAGGGATGGAGAGATTGGAGGCTGTGAATCGAGAAATTACACCAGTGCAATTACTGGTTTGCACATAATGACCTGAATCATGGCTTGTGGGGGGGTTATTTTCATCTCGGTGCAGTGCTATAGCATGGTGGGTTGTACAGTGTGATGCAGCGTGTAGTAAATCTGAAACCAAACTGCACTTGCTCTGAGTAACTCAGAGCCCACAATCACAGCTTAAGCAGAGGGTGAATTGCATGTCAGAATACGATGCTGAGAAAGAACAACAAAAGCCCAGAGAAGTTTAGCAGGGGAAATTGAAAAGGCTTGTTGGTTCTATTCTTTCAATCTGATAAAAGTCAATAATATATTAGAAAGAAGTGTTTAGCAGGTCAAAGAAGAGGAGATGACTGACATTCCTCTGCGATGTGGTACAAAGATAATCACCACGAGGCCAAATATTTTTCAATGTCAGTTTAGCAGATGAAGCCAGAGAGAAAATTAAAATGCAGGAGACAAAATGTGTGATAGCCACAGAAGCAATACAACTTTGGCTTCATTGTTTATCCTTTGATTTTTTAGCAGGCTGGGGAAGACATTTGTGTTTGGATTTAAAATTTGATTTATCAGTCCCATTGCTATTTTGCAATCATAGAGAGGGAGGATTTATACACCTTAGTGTCATCTTCTCATCCTTATTCTCCCCTTCCAAGAAAAGGTATCTCAAATGGCTGATTAGAAAACAAAGAATGCAGAAAACTGGAGGAATGTCCTTGGAGTTTTGTTAATTCAAACACATCTATGTTTGCTCTTCTGCGGAATTGCTAAAAATGGCCTAAAATCCAAATTCCTGCATAAGAGAGGGCTGAAGCCTGACTCAGACCAGAGCTGCGTGGTTCCAGCATGCCTGCCAGGCACTGCCGCAGGAGGAAGGTGCCAGTCTCCCTTTCGGAGCCTGCTCTGTTTTGCACCAGCAACAAAGCAGTCCCTGGTGCAAGGCTGGTGACCTTGTGCGTATCTAGGTGAGGCTCTGGCTAGCCAAGGTATGCTTGCATGACAGGGGACACCAAAGAGGACACCAAGTATCACCTGCCACCTCCTGCCATCCAGTTCTACCCAGATAACTGAAAGCAAAATGGGGAGAGGGGCAGGAAAGGTCAGGCAAGGTTTCATGTAAAACACTTTAAAAAAAAAAAAAACAAAACCTGAAAAATTACAAATTTAATTGAGTCACGAATTGATTTCTTCTCTCCCCCTGCCCTCCAAATTGGTTGGTGTGGCTGCTGGCCTGGGAAATCAGGCAAGAGGGATGCCCCACGCCGTGGCACCAGCCTGCCGTCGGTGCTGCGGCTCCCTCCGGCAGCGCCCAGCTCCAAGGTGTCCGTCCACGTGGCTACGGCAGAGCTCTGCAGCGCTGCTCGGCGTGTGGGACGTGGGTGTGAAGTGGCTGGGTGACGAGGAGGGAGCTGCTGCTTCCCTGCAGAGAGAAGGGAAAAAGTCTCCCTCTGGGAAGGGACGATGCTGACAGCCACTGGGAGCTGGGGCCTCGCACGGGGCTCCATAGAAACAGGCAGAAAGCTCAGCTTGCTCCCATCTGCTGACTTCAAAATTGGTTTGGTTTTTTTTATTATTTCTTTCCCGCAGCGGCGGTGGGAAGCCCATCCGGCATGGGTGGCATCAAGAAGCAGCAAGGGTCCCGGGCCGATGTGGGTGTTGTGCCCACGGTGATGCGCTCGGCAGGAACACGGGCACGGCTGCAAACCGAGGGGCTGGCCGCAGGACACAGCTCCCAGGCAGAGGGAGCAATGCTCCCTGGAGAGCCCAGCTCCACGGTGCCACAGCTGAAGAGGGCTGCGTAGCCACAGCACTGAGAGCTTCATCCGTCTTCCAGCTTTCCAACTCATGCCAGGCTCTCCAGCACATCCTCAGCTCTACAGAGACAAGTTTGGCTCAGTCCTAGGAGGGATGTGAACCAGAGTTTCCCGCACACCGAGGCTATGCTGTGGCTTGTAGGGCATGGCACGTCCTCAAAACTGTGTCAATAGCATTAGGTCAAATTAAACCACATCTGTTGGCGAAAAAGGAGAAAGGATGGCCCAGCTAGGAGGTAGTGCAGACCGACGCAGGTTGCTCAACCTCAGCTGCACCGAGGCATGTTTGGTGCTGCACAAACCACACAGATACTGCTCAGAGGAGTTTTCTGTGGGCTCGGGGATAGAGTCACGGCTGTGCTGCCGTGACACTTGGCCCCATCTTGGCAGAGGTGGGGACAACGTGGTCCGAGGCAATCTGCTGGGCTTTGCTCTTGGCAGTCATGTGAGGACCAGGGCAGCAGTAGGGTCTGGGCTGGCAGGACACAGGAGCCCTGGGGAACGTGTCCCTCTGAGATCTCCACCCTGCCCTCTCATGCCTCTGCAAGTGCAGGATTTCATCCCCTTCCAGCGGGGCAGAGAGAAAAGCTGCGTCTTAAGTCTGGTACCATGATTTACTTCCATTCCTGCAAGATTTGCTGGGCAGAGATGGACTGACTTTCAGACCCAGAAGCGGATTTCTCACCAACATGATTCAGAGAGTAAAATAAAAATGATTTTGTGCTTTAATCCTCACCCTGCCAGCACTAGAGCATCGCAGAAGGAAGGAAGCAGAGAGAAACACTGCAGGAGGGTGAAACGTTCACTGCAAGAATTCGTATGAAGGGAGATGTGATGGCCTGTGGTCCTTTGCTGTCCCCTACATAGAGGCACATGTGTGAACACAACCGTCTGTCTATGTGAGCATATGCAGACAGGTTACAATTACAGCACGCATTGGGGTGACATAGTGGCACGTGGAGGTAACTAAGTACTCGGTAAATCTGAAACCTTTGTTTTCCAAGTTGGAAGAAAGTCAGTTTTGTCTCCCCAGGTCCAATGCTGGAGCAGATTTTTGATGCTGAAGCAGATAGAGGCAATTAAGCAGATCTTTCTGGTTTTGGCTCTAGTGCAGCGAGGTTTTTGCAAGAGCACCTTGGGAGCCCGGGACACCCACGCACCCCAACGGCAGCTCTGCCCCCCCAGTGACACAAGCCCCGCGGCGGAGGGGAGCGCACCGCCAGGCAGCCTCTCCTTGTTTCACCCCAGGTAAATCACAGCTTCCCGCTAACACATGCACAGAGGCAGCCCTGGCACTGCAGAATTACATCTGCTCCACTTGCCTCCTTTTTTTTTTTCCTTCCCCCTGGGGAAATGTGATATATACGCTTTCTTAAAGGGCCACATGGCACATCCAAATATGACCCGTTGGGGTGTGCACCGATGCCCAATTTTGTCCGACAGCCCCGAAACACCTGGAGTGTGCATCAGCGGGGGAAATCGCTGCTGCTGCACCACGCCAGTTCCCTGTGCCGATGGCAGCCCTGACTCGCTGGAGGAAGGCAGGGCCGGGGATGCGGAGGCAGGGTACGGCGGAGCAGTTTGCAGAGTGTTTGCCAACGGAGCGATGCCAGAGGAACCGGCCTGCTGCCGCCCAGTGGGAGGAGATGCATGGGAGCCCTTGGGCGAAGGGTGGCCATGGAGGGTGGCCAGGGAGGGCAATGCAAGCAGCCGTGCTCCCCCCAAGCAGCTGGCCCCTGTTTTGCAGCAGGGTGACCCGTGGCCCAAAAAACCGGTCCCCACAGGGGTGGCTGTACAGGAGACAGGCTTCGCCTGTGCCCCTGCAATTGGGGCTCAGTGGGGCCACAGCGGCCAGCTGGCACTGCCAGCCTCTCTGACAGGCACAAGTGCTCCCATACACTGCTTTTGCACCCATTTCTGCAAGAACCACAAGGAGGAGGGGCAAAATCCGCCAGCGCGTGTGAGCAATTCATTGTGTCCCTGTCAGCACTTTAAATCAAATTAAACTCTACAAAAAAGAAAACGGCATTTCTACGGCAGCACCTGTTATGCTACTGCAATTAGGCTCCATTGTAGCCACACACATTAAAAGGTTTCAAAACATGGCTATATAAATCCCCTCAGACTGAAAAAGAAAAAAATTGCCAGTGAGCTGGTCCATTTGGAAAAGGCTGTGTACAAACAGGACTGACAGACGGCTCTCAGGGCTGAGTCCTTTGGGGATACTCAAATTATACACCCGAGCCGCTTGACTGCATGGGTGATGTTAATCCGGGGTGTGAGCAAGAGCCATTCCCACTGACCTCCTCAGCAGCTGCCCGTGCTCCCACTGCTCCAGGGAGTTCTGGCACCATTTTCTACTGGCCTCCAGTTTTCCATAGAGATTACACATTTAATAAAATAAAGGACAGACTCCTAGGACTGGTTTACAATAGCATCATTAAACGGACTCCAGTCAGCCAGAAGAGGAGCCTGGTGTTTTGCAGCAGCAGCAAGGGTTTGCAAACGCTCTAATAACTGGTTAGGAGCGACTGCCTTCAGCGGCTTAATAACCAGCTACGGCTTAACCAGTTCGCTCTGAACAAAGCAACATCATGATTTCCGTACTGGCCAGATGCAGACGCACCAGAAAGGTCCGACCGCCCCAACATCGCCGGGCAGAAATGATGCACGATTTGCTGCAAATGATGGGAAAGACTGTGAGGGTCAGGTTGATGGATTGCCCATGAAATAGTTTGGGGCAAACCAACCGAAGAGAGTGACCGGGCTCTGACACTTGCCCTGAGCGTGGCTCAGTTATAAAACCTTCAGCTGCCTCGCACGGACAAGGCCCCTCTGCCATCGCCGACTACCCACCCTCCTGGTGACGCCCGTTAAGTGAATTATCTCCACACCAATGAGCCCCTGCAGGCATTCATTGGCACAATAGATTAGAGCAATTTCAGCAGATTTATGGATTGAGGGTTTATGGAGTCATTGATATGTGAATTAAGCACTGACTGACTGAGACTAACTCTTCAAAAGGAGTCATTATAATCTCTATAGACATATAATGATTCCAGTGACAACATCTTCAATGAAACTTCAAAAACACTTATTTAAAAAAAAAAAAAGTACAGAAGTATATATTTAAATAAAGTGCTAGTTCTCAGTTTTTCCCAGACACCAAATGTAAGGAAAATTCAGCTTCCCAGAGATTCGACATTCCAGCTTCATCCGGGTAGATGTTCAGTAAAAGCGGCTTCCCCCTTCCCTGGGGCATTGCTGTGGGGACCACAGCTCACACTGGTGTAGGCAATGCAAAGGTGTGATACATGCACCCTCTGGCAATGGGAGAAAGCCATGGACTCGTACTGTTATAGAGATAAGAACCAGTCTGCACCTTTGCCCCTCCATCAAACCAAGCCCAGGATTAAGCTGGAGAAAGTTCAGCCAGGAAGAAGAAGAGGCCGGAGAGGTTTCTTATAAGGGTCTGCTGGTTTTTCTCAAGGTCCTTGTGCTTGAGAATATCCTGCAGCAATGTGGCAAAGAAATATTAACCTGGCTTTGGTAAAGCTTTTGAGCACCGTAGACCGGAAATTTTGGTGCAGTAGAGCAAACCCCTGCAATGGAGATGGACAAGTTCCTGCAGACTGTGACCTCCCCATCCTCTGCAGGAGCTCCCAGCTCAGTCCTTGGCCTCAGTGACATATTTTCAACAGCAGACATCTAGCTGTGGTGACATGAACAGCAGGCAGGTGCCTTTGCTCCAGAAGTGGTTTGCGCTAAGCCACCTGATTTAAATGTCAGAGTAGTTGAACTTTGCTTGAATCGCCCAGCGGGGCTTACTCCCTGCTCACAGGCTGCTGGCCACAGGGGAGCAATTAGCCCTCGGCCACCTCCAAGGGGAAACTCTCCCAACTAAGTGTGATGTCCCGTCTCCAGGTGATGGGGCTGGTTATCCCTCCCGTGCTGATGGACTTCAGGCTCCATCCCACTGAAGCCCATGAAGTCGCACCACGGTGAAAAGCCGTGGCATCAGGCTGGTGTTTTGGCAAAGCGTGGGGCGAATTAAGAGCGGAAGCACAATCATGTAGGTAATCTGCGGTCACTGTCATGCACAAAGCGCTTCTGCTCTTTGAGGTCTGGTTTGGCAGCTCCTGTGATGAATGGGATGAGGGCACCCTGCCCGGTAGGACAGCAGCTTCTTTCTGAAGTCAATGAGCTGTGACATTTCAATCTCGAGGCTGGTCCAAGGGCTGGGGTGATGGACTCCACCCTGGCCTTCCTGATGTTCACTGCAAATTAATGGGCTACTGAGCTCACAACCTGACCAGCTAGGTTTTTCTGTGAAGAGCAATTACCATCCATCTACTCATTGGCTCACCGCTAATGAAAAACAAGCAGAAAGAAACGCTCCGCAGACGGCACCACAGCGTGTCCCTGATGCACCAGCTGAGCATCCCTGGGAGCAGAGCTGCTGCCAGGGTTGGGGGGGACTGCACGGGCACGGGGCCCCGGCCCCGGCTGCACCACGCAGCACCGGGGCTGGCGGGGGCTGGTCCTTGCTGCGCTGGTGAAATGTGCTTGCGGAGCTGTTGCAGTGAGCGGTGAGCACAGGATTTGTGCACAGGATTTGTAGCTCAAACGGACAGAGCCAGGTGAGCGGGGAAGCCTGTCTCCCAGGTACACCATCCCCATTGGCCTCGCAGGAGGTCTGGCATACTTTGGCATAGCTCCTGGTATAGCACACAGGGCTGGTGGCTTGCTGAAAGTGTTAAACATTTTCATTATACCAAAAGAGAAAAAAAACAGTGTGAGAGATCCTGCTCACACAGGCCTATTTCAGACCTTTTCTGGGAGGAGGGGAGGGAAAATTTTGATGCTTATCCTTCAAAAGCACCTAGGATGAGCTTCTGCGGCAGCAGCAGTTCTCATGGAAAATCCTCCTGGCCCACCTTTCTGCAATGAAATGAGCACTCGTGTGTTTGTTTCCTGGTGTAATTTACTAATCCCAGTGGTCTCCTTCCATGGCTGTGCAGAAACTGTGCTGGACCCCGTCACACCCCCATCCCTGGGTCTGGAGCACCCTCCCCTCCCAGGCAACACTCTTGTGCTTTGCAGAAATGCATCTTCCAAATGCTTCCACTCAAGCCCAGGGGCCAGCATCCCCTCTGCAAAAGCCAGTCTCCAAATCACAACCTGCTTCTTCCCTGCAAATGGACTTTTCAGCTTAAGGCTCAACCCTCCCTCACGTCCTCCTACACCCTAAAAACAGGAAGAAAAATATTGCAGGTAAAGTAATATATCTCATTTCACTGCAAACCACACCCCAGGAGGCAATGCGTGCATAGGCACATGCAGCCTCTGAGCATGCCTTTGCCTCATCCATCACCAATGATGCTGTTAAAAATATCAGGCCAGCTTCTCTGCTGCAATAAATCACTGCAGCTCCACCCGCATGGGCTGAAATTTTGGGCCCACCACAGGGTGAGTGAAACCTGCAGAAAGGGAGCGGGTCACAGCACACCCTGCCAAGGCCATGCCAGTTGGGCTGCCGAGGCTAGGAGTGAGGATCCGGCACGGCTTTCTGCAACTGCATGGGAGCAATATTCCCCCACAGCCTCAGCAATGTCTTTTTCTCCCGGCACTTGGAGCTGATGAAAACCTCGGGGCTGCAGAGCAGTTTGCGGGACCCCTTCGTGCCACTTTCCCTGCCCCTCACCCCCACCAAAGAGCACTGCACCTCTGGAGCCTTTCACCGTGCTCCACGAACGTTAGATCCAAGAAAAGAAATAAGCACGAAGAAAATAAATATGAGTAATAACCCCAAAGAAGGGAAGAGGGAGAAAATAAGCCTCAAACCAAATATTCAGAAGGGTCAGGAGGAAAAAGCAGCAGTGTGAAAGCCTCACAGAGGTTAGTGGGTGCAGGGCATTAGGGAGCTGTTGGCCAGCAACACCGCTGCAGATTTGGGCCGTGCATGTCCTTCACACTATGGCCGAGGAAATCAGAAACCCCTTGAAGTATTCTCATAGCAAGAGATCAGCCAACACACTTCATCTATATGACCCTCCCAAGCAGAATAAACCAAATACCTGCATTTCACAGATGGGGAAACTGAGGCAGAGGGCACAGCAACATGCTCCGGAGGTTGTCCTGCTTCAGCTGTATTTGTTAAACCCAGATTAAGCCAAAGCAAGGACAAGACAAGCAAACACAGGGGCCAGGGACATCTGCGAGCTGCACAAATACCCACTGAGAAGAGACCCCTGAACCTCAGAGGGAGGGAGGAAGGAGAGAGCAGGGGACCCCATGCCTTCTCTTTGGCCACGGCCAGAGGGGTGTCTCCCCATGCACAAGGCAGAGAGAACAGGAACCCTGCACCTAAACTGCTGCTTACAGACACTTCTCCAAATCCATCCCAAAGATCTCAGGTGATACAGCTTCAACAGGTGGAAAACCACTGTCCTCTCCCCCTTGCAGATGGAGGGCAAGTTATTCCCTTCCTTTTTTCAGCAGTCCTCTCCATAGCTGAAACCTCTTGTGTGGCCTCTCCTAACTTAAACAACCCCAGTGCATTTAATTCCTCTTCACAGCCCTTATTTTCTAGATCTCTGAAAAGCTGATCTGACCACCTGCATGTCTGTGAAATTTTCTGCACTCCCTCCACCTCACTTCTCTGCAGCCCTATTTACAGTCATTTTTATGCACCTACAACTTGACAAAAACTCTTTGCAAAAGCCAAATGGACAAATGTGCTTGCACATGGGGGGACTTCACTGCTGCAAGACTCAAAGCTCATCAAGGTTAAAAAGAATTACGTTAATCCCACTTTCATGGGGAACATCAACACATGGGAGATTCCTGCAGCTTCAGTCAGTCCTTGCTTTCAGCTGGGCAGGTTGCATAGAGATGACCAGACTTCCTGCACTGACCAGACCCTTCTCTTCTAATAAACACCAATGGAAAAAAACTTTGTTTACAGGAGCATCACTTGCTTTGTCATTGACGTTTCACCCCAGCTACAACCCTGAGTTCTGATATGATCTGTGCTGGAAGAAGGGGTAAGCCAGCATGTGAGAAGGAGTTGGCTTTGCACTTCAGGGTGATTTTAGTGGTTTTTTGTTCCTGCGAGCGCTGCTGAGGCAGGGCATGTACTAAGGGCTCTGCTTGCGAGCTGGCATGCATTGACATGCTGAAGGCTGGAGGGGTCCTGCCCCATGGTGGGCAGTTCTGCAGCAGGATCCAGCGGGGACATCTCCAGGTATACCTCCTCTGCCGTGGACTGGGCCCTGAGGACGAGGAGGATTGGGACCGTCCCGTCCCAGGAGGGGGTGGCAATGGTGCGAGAGCATGTGGCCATGGGAACCAGGGAGAAACGTGCTGGACTTGAGGATGAATTTGCTGTGAGAAGGAAAAAAGAAGAATCCCTTGCAAAATGAGCATAATGGATGGGGAATGGGGCTGGGTCACTGAAAGCCGTATGTATGTGAAAGCCTGTGAGGCAGAAGCCTCAGTTCTGCCCCAGTCCTGGCCTGGCTCTCACCCTCTGACAACATTTCCAGAAATATCCAGGTATTTAGGGAGAAGGAGCTTGTACATCGTTCTCTAATCCTTACCTCATGCCTGGATCTCTCCCAGCACCTCTGCATCCCCATCAGCCTGGTATCTGGACATCAGCAACTCCTCACCATTAACATCCATCAGTAATTGGGCTAACCCTAAAAAGATAAAGTGAAAACCCTTTGACACTGCTGTATGATGAAGTATAGTCAGAAAAAGGAGCCGAGGTCACAGAGCCAAGCAGCTGAGAACAAGCCCAGTTTTCCATTAAAGCCAGGCTGGAAATTTCTCATTGAATGTAGCACAAAAATTGGCTACTGGATTGCAGCAGTCACTTGCCACGAGATCCCTGACCACAGCTCTAAGGCACTGGTGCTTTCACCTGGATTTGCTAGGTTCTCTCTTACTTGTGATTTCTCAACCCATTTTTGCCTTCTTTTCTGTTTTCTTCTCCCTGGTTGAGTTGTCCTGGTGGGAAGGTCCAAGCGTAGCGTGGTCCACCAGCCTACTGCTAGCTCAGGCTGAGAGCATCAATATTCAAACCCCCAGACAGTGATTAATCTGTTCTCGCGACTGTGCCCAGAGACCCAAAAGGCAATTAAGCTGGTGCTGCTGGGTGGAAGGTAATTTCATGATGCTTCCTCCAGATGGCCAGATCTTTTTCAGGAGCATGTGTTCCTGTGACAGCAGGGCTGAATAACCATACAAAGCACCATGTGAACAACAGTACAGTGCAGCCAGGATGCTGCGTGGCTGTCACTGGGTCAGTGAGTGGATTAGCAAAGGCTGAACAGGAGACAATCCAAAGCATTGCTGGGGAAAAACAGTTGGAGGCCATCTACTGCAAGGACGGGCTTTTCTCTCCAGTTCACTCATCCACTTCAAATTAAGAGCATGGTTGTGAGTTTAGCATCAGAGGGCTGCACCTTCCTGGTGGCTGGGAGGGATGGAGGAGCATCATGGGCCTGCGATGCCCAGGGCTGGCTTGGGTGCCCCATGGCTCACTGGCAACACAGTGGTATCCACGTGGTGCCCACGGCACTAAGCACCATGAGCTTTTTAGTGCTAAGTCCTCTGAACACGCACCAGCTCCACCGTGGTACTGCTGAGAAAAGATACACCTGATACTGCAGGGCTGTTAATGGTGGCAAGTGAGGGATCAAGACTTCTTGAAGACTTTTCTCTACAGGGGCTACGGAGAGTAAGGAGGGATAGATATATTATAGCATCACCCAGCTTCATCATTTTGTTGAACTTCACCAGAGTCAGTGGGTTTCTTTCTTTGAAGCCCCCTCCTGGAGTAAGGAGACCCTTAGGTTTCCTTTTCTAAGAAAATTAACCCTCACAGCTAGCTTTAAGGTTATGACCTTCTAGCAAAATTGAAGGAAAATGGTAAATAACTGCACAACATAGTAAATTTTTAAATTATCGTGACCTTCTGGGCCAGACTTCTGGAATCAGCATCGCCCTGATGGCATTTCTAGGAACATGTGTGCTCCTTGAGAGCTGGTGCTGGGAGAGAGCACTGGAAAGAGCTGCGGGGAGAGAGGTGACCTAAACTGTGGGGTGCAGAGCTCCCACAGGGTTGTATTTATTAGCAACTGAGCAGGCCCTGGTGCTAGCTGTGTTTTGGGGTAGTTGACATCCCCCAGGGAGGTCCAGATCAGACCCCATCCATGTCAGACCTGCCACCTCCTCTGGCTGCACCCCAGCCGTAGCAAGGCTGTCTGTACCCACCAACACCCTGTAAATGCCTGGTGGAGGAGGCAATTACTGACCGGGATGGAAAGAGTTTACCTGGGCTTTGTGTCCAAAGGGGCTTTCCAAACCTCAGCCTGTGCTGAGTAAATAGCTCCCTCCCTTTGTCCCCATTGTCACCCTGCCAGAGTGGCAGAAGCGTTACCCATTGTGGTTTTTCCCAGCACAGCAGGGCTGTCTCTGGCTTAAATGTGGCTTTGAAGAGCCCAAGGATGAAAAGCTCAGCACTGGACCACCTGGCTGGGGGAGGCTTCAGGCAGGACTCCCCCTGTACCATGGAGCAGCCCCAAATGATGCTCTGCCAGTCCCATCTCACCATCAGGGCATCTTCCCACCAGTCTGCACTGCCACTCTTCCCTGTTTAGTTGATCATAATTATTCCCACCCCACACACTTTCCATCGCCTGGACACAGAGCCTCTCCCAGCCGTAGGGAAGTTACGAACCCCTCTGTTCTCCTCTGCACAGCACAAAGTCCAAATGCCACAGGACTTCATTGCATCAATCTCTCACTAAAGCCTCTGATCTCCCCTGTCACACTGACAGGTGATGAGCTGCAAGGCTTCTAAAGCAAAGAAGTGCATGTTGCCCATGGCACAGTGGCACCTCCTGATTTACCCCTCTTGCTTCAAACAGGGGCCTCAGCCACCTGGAACTGCCTGGTGTGCCCAGTGGGACCCCCTGGCTCACCTCCATCTGGGCACCACACGCTCCCCAGGGTTAAATCACTTACACCACTCAGTTACAAGCCAAGTGACTGTGTTTAATGTCGTTTAAACCTTCCAGACCCCTTTTTTGCTCCTGTGCATTGAGTTCCATTCAAGGTGCCCAAACGCTCCGGGGATGGAGGGATCCAGGGCAAGTATCCACAGGGAAATAAGTGCCCCTCGGGCAAAGTGAGGGGCGGAGAGGTGAATATATAAATGAATAACCACGAGACACAGCGGTCCCCGTCCCTCACCCACGCCTGGCAATCATTACTGGGACCAAGCTGCCCATGACCTCCGGAAACAGGGCAGAAGGGGGTGAAATGCAGCCATTCTCACATGGCAGCTCTGGGGCTGCTTTTGAACCCCCACACCCAGACAACACAGGGCTTCACCCAACCAGGGCAGGACCAGGTGCCAAAAACCTTCTCCCCCCAGCTGCCCCAGGCTGGCTCAGCCCAGCAGCTCACCGTGTTGTCGTGTTGTCGTGTCTCTGGTTTCACCTCTGTCTGTAGGGTAAATGATTAACCTTGAATCTTGGAGCTCATTCAGCATTTCTCCCCAACCTCTTCCTTCTTTTAAATGCCCAGACATACTGAAAATCAAACAGTGCCCGAGTCTCTCCTGGGGAGCAAACAGGCAAAGCTGCTGGCGGTCTTGGGCAGGTGGGGACAGGCCTTTTTTTCGACTTCCAACAGCCTTTTTCCAGAAGACAAAGGAGGATGGAGAGCAGCGCCATGCCCAGAGGGACCCCCTTGGCCGGCCCGGGTGTGCGGGACACTGCTCCAGTCAGCTGAGGTGGGCGAGCTCCCCCAGACCCCTGCCCTGCAGAGCTGCCCACCCACCACCCCATCTCCCCAGGATTTCCTGTGGCACAGAGCTGCTCTCGGTTTCTGTGGATCGTGCCTGTGTTATCCCAGCTCCACTGTGGAGAGGATCAGTTCGGTTGGTACTGGGGTATGTATCCCTTCTTTCCTTGCCCGTGGGCTCATATTTTATGGTCCTCCTCCCTGGCTCCCTCCACCACACAGCTCACCCCTTTGATCATTGCTGCTGCTCCACTCTGGCCACAGAGCCCCCAAGCAGGGTCTGAGCTAGGGACTCAGCCCCCTTCCTACTGAAATCCCTGGAAAATGGCGTGTCCTCCTCTCCCTCCCACCTTCCGTATGGGCTGCTATGGGATGAGCTCCTGAGCAAGGCAGTGAATGATTAAATATTCCCCTGAGAGGGTGTGATGCAGGGTCTGAGCCCCACTGTGCGAGCAGCACTACAAACCCATGGGAAGATGCAGTCCCTCCAGTTTATAGCCCGTGAAATAACCATGCGCAAGGGAGCGAAACAATGACCAAACTCGGACTGAGGAAGGATGAGATCTATTTCCAGAGTCCCAACATGTCTGTTCGCTGCAATCATATTTCAATCTGTGGCTCCTGTGAGCTGGACAGACCTGAGACAGGCAGTTCCTGGGTGACCTCAAGCAATAGCTGCTTCTAATGATTTAAACTGATCGCTGAGCTGCCTTGAGCGTGCTGTGGGGAAATGTCACATTTCCCATCCTCAGAGCTCTGCAACGTACAATGTCCCCGTGAGTGGGCCGTGTTAGCTGCTGACCTGCTGAGAGCCATTTGCAAGGGAGGGAAGGCAAAACCTCTGTCTCTTTCCCCTTCCCAAGCACTTGGGCCAGTCCTCAGGGTGGGCAGAGGGGAGCTAGTCTGCCTGCAGCAGGGCAGGAGCTGAGCAAGTGCAGGGAATGTGACTACAGCCCAGCAGCACTGACAGGAGCACTTCTGTTGAAATCTGAAATCTCCTGCAGCATCCCCTGCAGCTCACACAGGGGCTTGCTTGGCCCTCGAGATACCCATTCTCAGCACACCAGGATGCAGTGCTCTGAGGCAGGATGAGTGATGTGAACCTTTACTGCATCCTACAGCCTCCTGCGCTGTAACCATGACGATTTGGAGTGTGGAGATTGCTGTGGGTTTGGTGGAAGGGGCTAGAGCAGAGCTTAGCCACCAGCCGGGGACCGCTCACCCCTGGGCCACCTTCTAGCAGCAGCAGCAGGTCAGGGCTTGAGCAGGGCAGAAGCAGCAGCACGACCCAAAGTTGCTGTATCCACGTCAGAAAGTGGCAACATCTCAGCGAGACTGAGGAAGGGTTATCATTCCTACATGGCTGGAAATCCACCTAGAAGAATGGAAAGTAAAAACATATCCTGTTACCAACCAAAATGGTATGTTTACACAGATTTCATCATCTCTGACGTTTAGTGATTCCTTGGTGCTGGAGAAATAGCTGCCACTTGCCTGATTTATGGAGTTAAGTAGAGCTTTCCAGAGCTAAAAGCAGGTCAGCACCTGCTATCTGTGACTAGAGAGATTGTTTCAGTAGCTACAGGCTAGAACAACTTGCTCTGTCCTTGTATTAGGCACAGGAAAGGGATGGGCCAGATTTTCAGTCCAGGACTGACTTTGGACACACAGTAATACCCTGTTATGAACATCTCATCTAATTCTGCTGTTTTATGCAGTTCAGTGGTTACTGTCAACCTGTTTGGAAAACTCCTTATTGAAAGACAAGATGAATAGAAATACAGAGTCAGACCCAAGGAGCGTGACCTCAGAACCAGCCTCACCGACGAACAGTGCAGGGGAGGAAAAGATGGAGGTTGCTTCTGAGCAAAGCAGCCCAACTTTGCATAGCAGGGACAGTGGGTTCTTTGAAAGAGGTATTAAAACAATGTTAAGCATCCGGAAATCAAAACGAAGTCTGAACAAAGAGAAAGGAAAGGAAGGTACCGGCACTTGGAAAGGAAAACGACTTTCTTTGCGATTCTCCAAGAGCTACGAGGAGAACAAAACCACGATCTGTAATGGTGTGGAGGAGATTGGTGAGAAGATAGAAGCAGAGCCCATTCAAGGAAAGCCTCTTTCAGGTAAGAAGCATAACCACCAGTGTAATTTGCTTGGCAGGATATACATAACCTTCAAGTAATTTACACTTTGCAAGTCTTGCGCCCAACAGAGGTGCTAAAGAACAGGCATCCCATTACGGGGCAGAGACAACTGTCACCCCTTGCACAAACACCTTGGGGCGTTACCTGGCCCAGCCTGGGCAGATCACCTGTCACTGAACATGCTGCTGTGTGGCCTCCACCGTGTTAGTTTAAGCATATCAACAACCTACCTATCAACCTATCAGCTCACATATCAGTGGACATATCGCCCCTCAGACTTATCAGTCACCAATCTGCTGAGCACAGTTTGGGAACTGCTGGTCTGACAATATCTAGAAGTGCAGTGTGGGCTATTCCTACACTATTGCCTGCATTTTACTTCTGGACAATTTCTGCTCTTCAGCTCTCAGACTGATGGTCGCCAGACTGTAGTCTGTAAGTTGCTGCAGGGCCTTGATGGGGAAAAAAGATGGTTTGGATGTGATCTGGTTCGGCATCTCCAACTTGGTTCCTAATCTTAGGGACTGCCTTGTGAATAGACCTCCACAGGTGCTTTGCTCTCTTACACTGAATTCCCATCTATTCTCACAACAGCAGTGCTGCAAGTATTTGTTCAGTTTGTTTTCCTCAGGCTGGTTACTGTCATGCATTTTGTCAGCATTATATAGATAGGTCTTAGTCAAATTATAGTAACTACCTTCAGTGTAGCTCTCACCTTTCCGCAAGTGTGGGCAGACTGCAACGACTTTGATCTTGGTTTGAGCACCGTTCTCCTCCACCTTCTCAAGGCTGAGGTACTACAATGCATGCACCAGGAGATAGACTGAGGTGGGTCAACATGGCTTGACCTTTCCTCAGCCTAAATTTCTAGAAAGAAATTTTTGGCCTACTGTATCGGATGTTGTGGGCATCAAAGGGCTGACATTGTCTCACTGCTGTAATGTGCTCTACTGTGCCATGAAGTTATTTACTGCTTTGCACTGATACATTGTGAGGTTGGTAAGCTGGATCTGAGCCCATCTCATAAACTTTGCTAGTCTGTTCTCAAAGGCTCTTAGATGAGAAGCAACAGGAAATGTTACCATAAGCCCTTTTCTTCTCCTGCAATAAACAAGCTGAGGAATTGCACGAATAAGGCCCATCCTGTGCCCAATAACTCGTGATTGGCCTAGACTAGAGCAGCTCTGTCAGAAACATGTCCCATCCTGAGATAAATATGGCAAGCGATGGAGACTCCACCATGTGCACCATTAAGCTGCATAATGGTTAATTGCCTTTCAATTGTCTTCCTTCAACTACCAGCTGGCTGATCTTGTATTGCTAAATTAAAGATCCATTTAGCACCCAATATCACCTCCCTGACTAATTATCCTAGATGGTGATTAAATGGTGTTTTCTCACTTTGATAAACAGAACAGAATGTATTCCTTTAGTCTCTCACTGCAAGCACTTGTGCAAACACAGGTTTTATATTAATTTATCTAGAAGAGACTAAGTTAATTGGCACAATCTCCCTCCCCTCTGAGTGCGGAAGCAACTGTAGCTCCATATAGGGACTCAAAGCTCTATGCATTCTATGCTGCATCAATAGTTGGGTTATTTGGTGTATTTCCATCTTCATACAGATACTCTCACGCTGTACAGACTGTTTGGTGCATATGGTATAAAATTTGTGTGCAGACAAGCCCAAGGGCATAAATTAGGGGCTATGAACCAGTCCTTCATATCTTCTCTGAGTGCTCTCCAATTTTTCCATATCATTTTATATGTGTATGTCCCAGAAGCAGTGGCCACACATGCCTAAATAATACCCTTTCCCTTCTCTTTAATATTTGCCTTATGCCCAGTATCACAGTGGGATCTCCTGTTCAGAGCATCTGTTATGATGGTGGAGATGGTGAGAGCTTCCTGGGGCCTCTCTAAAGCTAACAGTGCTCTTAGATCTCCTCAACACATGGCAAATACTTCTTATGTTACTGGCAAATAGGCAGCGGTTCTTGCACAAGCAAGGCATTGAAAAAGAATGGTCAGTAGACCTCAGCCACTTTGGGGGTAACACTATTTGGGGACTTTCCCACAGCCTCAGCCAACACCAGCCAGTATTGGTGCTGAGGCAAAGGAGGTGGGGAAAACCCACGTGCGACCTGAGCACCAGGAGAAAGCACTCGCAGGTTTGGATCCCCCTCCGGTGCACACACCTCCCAAAACCATCCAGGGACAGCAGCGCTCACTGCTTGGAAGACAAATGTCACTGGTGAGAGGCAGTGCTGCGTATCTGACTGTAGCTTTACATAGAGGTGGTGAACAGCCAGGTCACCCAACCCTGAACCACCACAGGTGGGTGAACTTCACATACCTGGCATACTTTGGCGTTCCTCCATTTCCTTCTGCTGGGACCCCGGGACCACCATCCCAGAGACTGTCCTCACTCCCCAGCCAAAGGGTTATTGCAGATTGCAATAACTGCAGGGCTGAGAAGCTGTGGCTTCTGGTCCTCCAGAAGTCCCTCTTTTTGTTGAGAGAAGGCTGAGGACCACAAGCAATCACAGAACATCTCCTAAATGTCTGGAACAGCTAAGAGGCCAGCCATGAATGGGCCAGTCTCTGGCTTGCTACCTCAGTCGCTATATCTCAAGGAGTCATCATAATGCAAATCACCAGCGACAATCTCTGTAGTTTGCATTAGCATTTTGCTCAGCCCTCAGAAATGCAAGAGCCAGTTTGGCTGTGACATTAGTTGATCGCGTGTCTTAGGAGAACTCGATAATGCACAAAATCAAGACAGGAGGGAAGCCTGGGGTTTGCCCAAGGTTACATCTGAACCGGGAACGTTCCCAAAAACGTATCATCAGGAGCATCCCCAAGCCAGTATCCCGCTCCGCCAGGGCCTTGGTATCTCTGGAGGACATGCAGGTGGGTAGGCTGGGGCCAGACACGACCATCCAGTGAGATGTCTGACCTGGGAGCTCAGAAGGCCCAAAGGGGTCTGTCCTGCTGTGCTCCCTCCCACCCCTCCAGCCAGACCCCTGGGCACTCTCCCTGCCTTCTTGGGCAACACAGTGAAATGCCCTTTCAAGCCAGAGATGCCAGAGCTGGGCTGCGCCGCCGTGGCCAATTCAGCAGCAGAGTGTGCTGGGCACTCTGGTATGCTGGGAAACAAGGGTATCTGTGTTAAAGGAAATCCTGCTGGTAGGGTATATCCCAAACTGTCCCTGCTGCCAGTCCCACTTCAGCTCCACATTAACAGAGGGGCAGAGCCAGAGGCGGTTTTATGCAGCCTGAGACCCCAGCGTCCCTCTGCGCAGCCTCATTAGCCGTTGCTTGAGGTTTTCCTGCAGGGCTATAATCAGTTTTTTGGATATCTCCTACCACCGAAACCAGTAGTTTAAAGATGTGGCTCAATTTGCAGTGATTGCATTTCCGTTGCTTTCCTCTCCTGTGTCAAACAGGAGGTGGAGAGACGAGGGGGGTCAGTCTCAGGGGCACTGCTGGGACCTGGCTACTCAGAGCAGCCCTGCAAGCCTCCCTGTGAGGCATCTTGTCCTGTTACCAACCTGTCAATCACCTAATGCCTGCTTTGTCCCAACCCCTTCCCCCCATTCTTTCTGCAGTAATGGAAATCAATGAACTTATTCAGAAAAGGCAACTTTTGGAAGCATTTGCAAGCATCAGGTACTTGGAAGATGAGACTATTGCTGAACGGGATGCTGAGAAATACCAAGATAACCCCCAGGAATTTGTACGGAAATCCAAGGATGTGGATTTGCTTTATAACTCTATCACAAATGCGATCCAGTCCATTGTGGTGGGAACGCTGGAGCATCCCACTGTAGAGGACACTATGCTGACCTCCCTGGTGACTTTAATTGCTTGTGAAGAAGCAGCTCATCCTAACACAGGCAACGCTGCTGGTCCTGGGTCGGACTTGCTTGGCACGCCCAGAAGGTGGAGGGAGGAGTGGAGGGAAGCTATCAATGAGAGTGCTAGAAAAAGAGTCCTGAGGATACCCATGGCATCGAAGGAAGAAGAGAGTTCTTGGCTTGATCTCCACTTAGGATTCCTCCAGAAACACCTGAGTGAAGACTTACTGAAAATCAAGTTATCAGTAAAAAAGTGCTATCCGGAGGAGTACCAGGTGTGTGACACGTATGTGGAGGCTTTTCACAAGGCCATTGCCTCACACTTGCAAGATCTCTCCCAGAGACCGCTGGAATTCAATGAGCTCTACACCTTACTCGACTGGGTGGCCAACACCTACCGCAGGTAAGATGCTGCAGTTGCCACGTTGCTTCAGCCTCTTCCAGAGACCGGCAGGGCCACACCGTGCTTCGAAACCACCAAGCTATTTTCAGTTTCCTGAGTGAGGAAGAAACACAGTCTCTTCTACAGTAGAGCCAGATAGCTAATCTATTAATAGGTGGGGACAAAGGTTTGTAAATAAAACCCTTACTGCTTTTCACAGATCTAAATTACCTTGTTTTCCTCCCCTCTCCCACTTGCTGTTCTCACATGCCAGGAATCTCCTCCTTGCAGTTCTGATAAACTTGTTCCTTTTCTGCAAATATTTTGCAAGGTCCAGCAGCTGCTCGGTGACTTTTCCAGGCACAGGGAGGGACCTGTGGGGGAGCCCTGCCTTCTTCCTTTTTAATTAAAACTGTGATGCATTTGGAAACAGGCCACGTTACCCTCCATGTTCAGGGGTCAGAGTTGTCTCAAGGAGGTGACGAGACAACACCATGTGGAATTAGCCACAGTAAAACAAAGGCTCTGGCTCAGACGTGTCCACTAGTTGAATGGGAGGTCCATGTTTTTTAGGACCTCTTAAAGCTCCCTGTAATTCAGGGGTGACTAAAATATTCTAGGAGCTGCATAGATGTATCAAACACCATCCTCAGGGCACCCTCTGCATGTGGGAGTAAAGGCAGGAATTCTGCACAACAACAGTAAAAACTGTGATGCTGGACATTGCCTCCTTTTACAGCCAAAGGAGACATCTAAGATAGGCACCTGTAGAAGGTCCAGGCATTGTTTGTCCTCAGTTGTTCACTGGGCTAGACCACAGACCATCATCCCAGCCCCAGAGATCTCCCAGACTAAAACCCAACAGAAATACACAGTGGGGTGGGAAGGAGAAGAGAGGCAACATCCACAGGAGTTGGGTCTGGTAATGAACATGTAAAAACAGCCACGTCAAAGCAAAATGGTGTCTGCCCCAGTAGCTGGTCTCCAGGAATGGCCTGAACCAAGGAAGGGACAAACGCAAACCAATTGGCACCCCTCAAACAAACAAAAAAGGGAGTGAAGGCAGGAGTATCGACACTGAGTCAAAGAGTGGGCAAAAATGGACAGGGAAGGGGCAGTGGAGGAGCAGGGCAAGCAGCAGCAACACTTGCCCAGAGCACTCCTAGCCTGGGGTAGCTTTGGGGTCAGGATCATTTGTACTGCAGATGGTCTTTGTTTTGAACAGCCCTCAACAGATTTCTTCTGTGAACTTGTCCAGTTGCTCCCAAAACCCCATTTACAGTGTGGTGACTGTGACGACATGTGTGTAACCCCCTCAGCATCACGGCACTGGCTGACCAGCATTATGGCAGGACCGCTATGGGAGTGACACTCCCACCCATTGTCCTCCCTCATGTGTCTCTGCTGATCTCATCTGGAGGGAAATTCCTGCATGTCCCCAGCCCCTGCGAACTGTACTGCACCCCAACATTGCAGGAGACAGGGGAAGAAACAAGCTTCAGCAGCCTGGTTCCGCACCAAAGTGCCCCCATCGTATTTCTCTAACTTGCTGAGAAAGAGCTTATTAAGAGTTGCAGCGTTTTGGGCACTGCTGGCAATCACCTTGCTGGGATGGGCTGTTTCCATTTGATATTCTCATTCTCAAAGAACTTCATCCCCTCTTGGGACCCATCCCAAAAAAGAAGAAACTGTCTGACCCAAACTCATTATCGATGCTACAATTCAAACAGCTGGGAAAAAAAGAAGAGGGGAATAAGCTCCTCGAGTATACATTTGAGCCAGTCATTTCAGTCATGGCAGAGAGTTTGTATTTAAATCTGTGGTGTCCTTTTAAATGAACAGCAGACTTCTGCAGCAGCTGGGCTGTGCAATGCTCCACATGTGCAGATGTACCTCTCTGGGAAATCTGAACATTGACTCCAGGACACTATCAGCATGCTGAGCTTTTTTTCTGCTGAGCAGTCAGTCACTCTGCACCAGCCTGACCTTGTACAGTGCAATCCTCACTTGGATCCAAACCTAACCGTGGGCTTGACGCTGGTTTGGCAATGGGAACGCTTTTTGGTGGTTGGGCAAATGAGCAGGCTGTGTGTAGGACATGGCCGCTGTGTTCCCTGCTAACCAGGTGACTGCTTGCAACAGTCATCAAGTGCATGAATATTTTCTTCTTTCTGCTCTCCACTTTCATTACCCTGAAAGACGCAATGCCTCCACGGTCCATGGCAGATTGCAAGGGTAGCACATTCAATTGTACGGGCTAATAATGGGTTTCTCGCCCCAGAGGGAGAAACACAATCACTCCTTCCCTTTCCCTGCCTCCCCGCTAATCAGCTGGCCTCATTACATCACAATCCAGAGGAAAGTGAGTGGAAAAGTTGCGTGTCAGCTGAGTGCACTTTGGAGTCAGACTCTGTAGCTGCAGGTCCACCCACGGCTTCCATCTGCGGAGGAACCGTGGTGCTGCCATGGCCCGTGTCCCAGGCATGGGAATGCCTTCCAGAGGCTGCCCTGCGCAGAGCAGGACCTGCTCTGCCACCTCCCCTTCCTAGGGATAACGCACAGGGAAAAATAACAGTATGACATAAGCTGTGATGTGACACCGGAGAGGAGCCAGGGAGATCAGCTAACTCCAAAGCAGCACGCTGCTACAGGAATTACCCTGAAAGGCATTTTGCAAGCTTGTAGTCAAATGAATCAGCTTCAGGTTGTTTATTTAAAAAAGTAAATTCTCATAGCACTTTTCATGTCCAAACAACTCAGAAGTCTCATGATTTCTAAGGTGGGCTGGAACCTTAGATCATTTTGATTTTGAATAATTAGGATTTTGAATAGCAAGGAAAGATTTTCTTGTTAAAGCTTGAAAACAAGCATCGCAATTTAAGCTTTAAGTATATTTCTCACGGCTTAATAATTATGTAGCTCATGCCACATGAATATTCCATCAGTTTACTCACACTCCGAGGCAACATAATTTGTTCATTTGAATCTTTCCAGTGAACTCTTTCTGGGTCACCCTGATCTCAAACCAGAAGTTAAGACAGAAAACCTGTCCCTGCTGTTAACACCAGCTGATTGGGATAAACTGAAAAATGACTACATCGCTTCCGCAAAGGTGAGAGTTTTGTCCTTGTCCCCACGTGCCCCCCAGGGAAGGTATGGGAGCCCCAGCCTCCAGGGCAGAGGTCTTGGATGGCTGCATCATGGTTTCTAGCCCCACCAGGTGCTGAGTCCTGCCAGCACCATGCAGAGCGGCCTTTAATCAAAAGCAGAAAAGTCCTGAACACCAATTCAGGGACCGAAGCAGGCCATGGGCCTGAACCTGGGTGATCACAGAGCCAAAGGGACTGTACCAGACCCATACAGTATGGCAGAGGCTTACCAAAAGGTCATAGCTGGGCTTCCTCAGACTGAACGCATTGCAAAGCTAGATGTAAAGGCATTTTAGCTGCTACTTTCGCAGCGTGTGTTCTCCTCCAGCACATCTGAGGTTTGCTATAGGCAGACAACTTTGGGCATGTCCCTGCCAAAGGACCTCCCCATGGTTGAGCTCCTCCTAGGAAGCCCCTTCTGCTGCTGTCGTTCTGCCGTCCTTGGCTGGGACCCTGTGTGAGACTACGTGCTTTCCTGGCTCTTTGCTGTGCTCAGACATCTTCTTGCAAACCATTTCTGAAACAGGGCACTGCTCAAGGTGAGCTCAAGGTACCCAGCTGAATAAAATCAGTATTGCTCCATTGTGCTGGTGAAGGATCATTTTGTTTCACCGGCAAAAAGGTGGATTTATCAGCCAGGACTGAACAATGCTGCCACTTACCTGAGTGGCTGTACCACCAGAAAGGACTGGTTTGATCTTTAATCCTGACCTTGTGCACTACACGTGCTAGAGGACTTTGCAACCAACCAGTCAAACAGCTGACACTATTTCCCTGCCAAGAGAATGATTCTCCCTTGATTTGGGAGTACCTTGCCCCCACACAGCACAGCTCCTGATTTTTCCCGAAATCCTGTGTAGACCGACAGCGTCTGGAGCAAGACCTTTGACTCTGCCTACCTTTCCGTACCGCATGCGTGAGCCTTACACACATGCCGACAGAGCAAAACACAGCGAGCCGCTTTACTCATGCTTGCTTTGTTATCCTGAGCTGCATGTTTCCTTCCTACGTTTAACATTTAGGGGAAAATCAAAAGCTATTTTGGAAACATCCTGCGACTGGAGGTCACGGAGAAGTGGGAGAAGGAAGTTCATCCAGAAGTGAAGGAAAACCTCTACCACTCCTCGGTCTCCTTTGATATTCAAACGGTATTTAATTAGCTGGGGCAAAGTGTGGGGGGCTCTGTGGCTCCAGGGAAACTGGATTGTTACCTTCTGGCATGGAGGTACTGCCTCCTGTGATAATTTATGTTAGTCACGCACTGGCAGAATACATTAGAGCAGAAAATGCCATTTATTACAACTTTTAGCTCTCCTGCTTGCCTTCTAGCTGCAAATTAAACCTGCTGTCAATTGTGTCAGCAACATAATAGGCAACTGATTTTAAAGTCCTTAAATCTCTTTGATTAAAAAGAAAAAAGAGAGAGGGAGAAAAAGGCAGAAAGAAAACGTTTGTTAGAAAAACCCCTTGGCTGAAAGAGTGACTTTGTCCCGGGGCTGTGGCAGCCACGGAAAGGCCGTAGGCAGTGACAGCCACTCCAATTTAAACAGTACAAAAAACAAAAGCTCCTGCTAGCTTTAGGGACTACAGGGTAATAAATCCAGGAGGGGTTTGGATTCATTCTCCTCACTCAAAGGGTTGAGTCATTTCAATTAAATAATACCAAAAAAAAGAGAGGGAGAGAAAAAGAAAGAAAATCAAAGAGTTTTGCCTGCCGCCGTGACTCTTTTTCCATAGAGGAATATTACACGCTGTGTGATCACCGGGAAGGAAGGTCTGAATTGGATTAGCAGATGGGTAGGATGCCTCAAGAAGCGCCAGAGCGGGACAGCAGCCTGCCTCACTCCGGAGAGGCAGCCGGGGTTGTGGGAATGGGAATTAGGGAGGAGTCCCAGTGCAAGCACGATTTCGGGGTGACGGCCGACCCTCTGTGTGGCCCCGGTGTCACTCCTGGGGAGGGGGCTTGTGTGAGCCCCCAGGGATGGTGCTTATAGCCACCCTCACCATGAGGACAGGGGGACAGATCAGCTCCTCTTGGGCATTGGGTTGGGGATTGGCCTCTCTAGCAAATCACCCCAAAAGAAGAGGATGGCTCCAGGGCAGCTTGGGGCTCCAGTCAACGCTGCGTCTAACTCACGCTCAGACAGCGGAAGGACACTGGGCCTTTAGGGATGAATGATTATGCCACAAATCAGTTTGTGCCTCTTGGCCCATTCTGGATTATTATTTTTAAAACTGCCAGAGGATAATGAAAACCACCTGGCAACAAGTCAGCTGTTTCCTCCTTTGCTAGGCGAGTCATTTTTATTAACTAAAGCTGCATGAGAACCTTGTGAAGGATGTTTTGCCTGTGCTTGTCCCATTCACTGGAGTTTTTCTGTGCCCTTTTCTAGATCATCGGGGAGCACATGAAGATATCTGGAGCAATCAGTAGAAGCCTGGAAATGAAAATACTTGAGCTGTGCCTGGCAGAGCTGCACGAATTCATACCAAGGTCATTGCCGCTCTGGGCAGCGTATTCCTTCCAAATGAGTCCCACATTGGTAAAAAAGCAGGGAAAAGGTCCATGCAGTGGGCCAGACCTGGCACTGAGCAGGCACAGGCCTGCTCCTGGGAGAATTAGAGATCACAATGACCCCAATAATGAGCAAGCTGCAAAACAACTTGGAGGGAGTCATAAATAGACCCAGATGGGACTCTTGCAAGTCCCAAAATCTGAGGTCAGCGCTCCAGGAAGGAGCTGCTGGCTGGAAAGGGATGGGACCACTGTGGTCCCATCCATCTGGGACCATTGCGGTATTGGATGCTGGTTGCTTGCAGCTGCAGCCATGGGCAAGTTATGGACCCCCAGACCCAGAGCCTGCTTGCCCAAAACATCATCTATGTGTCCCAGGGTGAGTCCTGCCAAGAGGGTTTTCTTCTGCATGCTGTGGCTGTGGGCATAGAAGTGGCTGATGGGACCCTCTCTGTTACACCCGGGCAAAACATATAGCTGGTCTGCCTTCTGAGTCTTTCTAAAATTTACCCATTGTCCAAAGGACACGGGACCCTGCACCTTTGCTGAAATGACAGTTTTCTGCTTGGTAGTCCCCGAGTTATGGCGTCAGCTCTTACCCCCTGCGACATGCTTTAGGAATGCTCCAGGGAAGGTTTTTGGCTCGCAGAGGGTCCCAGCACAGCAACACGCTGTCTGACCTCTCCAGTGGGGCTGTGTTTTGCGGGGTTCATGGCCGCTTGCCGGAGCAGCAATCTACAGAACAGAAAGGCTGTGCGACATGAATCAACTCTGAACAAGATTAAAAGTAATTTCGCATTAACCTTTGAAGTGTCCCACCTCTGGCAGGTGCTGCGTGGAGGGTTTGCTAGTAGACGTTTTGCAGGAGTGAGGGTAAGGAGCCCGAGCACTCCTTTCTTAGACTGTGAACCCAGGGCATGGCAGGTGTCCAAAGTGTGCTAAAGGCAATGCTTTCCCTTCTAAACCCTCATGTCTAGTAGGCCAGCAGTCCACATTTGTCTCCCATACCCTGAGTGAGCAGGGTAGTTCAAACCAGCTATTTGGCTTTGAAGTCTGCCTGGGTTTTGAAGGAGAAACCCAGTACTAATGTTCTGTTCTTTATTTTTTTCCTTTTTCCCCCTTTTTTTCCTTTTTTCTTTTTTCTTTTTTTCTTTGTTCTTTTTCTTTCCTTTTTTCTTTTTTCTCTTTTTAAATTATTTTTTCTTTTTTTCCTTTTCTTTTTTTTTAAAACAAAATTGGTGTAAAATGCAAGCCAGGGCAGCAAGGGTTCCCAGATGAAAGGGTCACTGAAACTTAAGCTTTTTCTTAAACAAACCTGAGATACAAGCAGCTGAGGCTGGCCTGAGCAGGTTCCTTTACCCTGACAAAGAATGGGACCACCAGGCAAAACCTGCCTGAGCATGCAGCCTCCTGCCAGCAGTGCAGGTCTGGGTGTAGAACAGCTGTCAAAACCCTAAAAGATGTGCTACACAGAAAACAGCTACCTAACACACCATGCTAGGATTACGGGGGGGAAATGCTGCCCCGTTCCTATTCACCTTCTGTTGTAAAATCAGCCCTAAGGTAAATCCTTTCCTTGTGTGCTTAAGAGGACACATATTATATTGCCCCAAAAGCCAGAGAAATGAAGGACCAGACCGATGACCCTGAGCACCACGGCCACAATTAATCCCTCATTGTGAGGTAAAGTCAGAGATTTGGCGTGCTGAGAATGCTGGCATCTCTCCAAAAGTGCTGTGTGCCCGCTCAGGCGAGCGCACCCTAAACCCATAATTATCTACCATCTATTCCCCTCCAATGCACACGCATGTTATGACAGCTGGAAAAAACACGTCCGCATACAGAGGGGACAGTTTGGGCCAGCCACCGGTATCTCCTGACATCGCCGTGTACGCAGATGAGCCATCCTCAGTACCCCCACCGTTAGCGTTACCCGTGTGTCTTCTCCCGCAGGTTCGGGGAGGAGTTCGTGGCGTGGAGCACTGCCCGGGACAGCCCCATCTTTGCGCCCTATTTCGTTGCCTACGTCAACAGCTTCCACGACCTGGCGTAAGTCCGCTCTCCCTGAGCAGAGCTGCCGCGTTGCTGGGGTCCGGGAGGGTGGCAGTGCCCGGAAAGGAAAGACCAAGGTCTCCTTGGGGTGCACCACTGGGTGCTCAGCCTCCAGCCCTTCCTCACCTCGCGGGGGGATGTTCCCCAATAGATGCAGATAAAAGTCACAAGGGTGAAGAGACGGAAGCAGGGTTGGATCCAGTGCTTGCGTGAAAGCTTTAAACTCATTTTTCAGCCCATCTTTTTCAGCCTCAGAGGAGGGGGGTTTTTTTCATTTTTTGTCCTGGAGGTTAGCAGTATAAACCCAGCAACACGGTTTGAAGGCTGCTTTTGGCACCGGGCTGGAGGAAACTCTGTGAAAGCACTCAACCTGCAAATAAACCCCTGCCATCGCTGCTGGCAGCAGGAACTTCTAGGGCTTTGCTTGTGTTATGAATTAGTTATTTAAAGCCATCCATTGAAAAGGCCTCCGATGAACAGGTATGCCCACCAGCTCTGACTATCAAAGAGTGCTTCCAGGAGAGGGACACTCTCCCTGTAAGCAGGATGGTGCCAGTCAGTGTGTGCCGCGGGGTCTGGTCCATCAGCCCAGTGCCGTGGTACACGAAGACCTCGCAGGTCCCACCGCGCGGCCGCCGGCGCAGCCGCTGCAGCCCCCCTGTGCCAGCGCCGCGGGGGACCGAGGCTGTTCGTACAGCACCTGCCCCGGGGGGGCCGTCTGCAGCCACGCGGGGACACGGTCCACCGAGGCCCAGGGGCTCTTCGGCATCTGGGGTCATCCCTGCCGTGCAGATGTGGTGCTTCGGAGGCCAACCGGCGCGGCGCTAACGCCCGGGGTCTGGCCACCAAAAAGCTCGGGTTGTTATCTCCAGCCCGTGCCGCTGCATCGCTGCCTGGCCCGGCCTGCGGCGGGGATGCTCTACGCCAAATGTTATTCAGGGGATGCAGAGGATTTCGCGTTGCAGTGTCTCACGGGAGCCGACGGCTCCAGCCGCAGTGAGCACTACCGTCGGCAAGTCTCTAGATGGCACGGTCTCTCCAGCAATGCTAACCTCGCCGAGGAGCCGGCTCTCTCTGCCTCCTCCTGCCCCTGCGGAAAATGGCTCTGCCATTCCCCGCTGGGGACTGGAGAGGTGGTGAAGGGGGAAGCCAGCCCCGGGCAGGGAGCTGGCAGGCGTTCGGGTGGTGGGTTGGCTCCGCGGGGTTTATTCCTGAGTCGGGTTAAGTATTCGTCAGCCTGGGGTGATGAGTTGCTGGGCAGAGGTAGGTGACCTAACAGCATGATTTTGTGGATGCTGGACCCAGATTTCAGGTGTTCAGCAGGAGTTACGGACCTGACCCCCCTGCCTGGGGCAAGAGGGATACTGTTGGGTGTTTTGTAGTCCTGCCTGGGCAGCCTCAGACATATAAACTAGCTACCAGGCAGCGGCAGGAACCCGCCGTGCTCTGTGGTCACAGCAGTGGATGTGGCACGTCCAGGGAAGCTCGGGGACCACTAGCATTTTGGCGGTGCTGCCTCAGTTCCCCCCGCAGACTCTTTCAGCAGGGCAGGGATGGAAAGTGAGAAGAAAGCCAGGAGCTCACAATGCCCCCAAAACCCCCGCATACTGCGGGGGATTTCATTAACCTCTCAGAAGTCGTGTTTTCATCCTCATCAGTGTGAAACCTTGCAGAAGTACACACTGTCCCTAGGAAATTCCACAGGTTTCCACTTCTGTAGTTCACAGTCCCAGCTGCTGCTGATAGACGCTGCGTGGAGTGAGTTAGCCGGGCTCTGGGGGAGGAAGGGTCAGCAACTTTCCCTTCTTTGGCTTTATTATTTATTTCTCTCTTACCCCATAAGCCCCTCTGTGCTCTCTCAGACACCTGGCCATCATTTAGCAGAAGTGTTGCTCAAGTGAAAAAGTAACCAGCCTACGCAACTGCTCTGCATGGTTGAATTGTCCCACCTGATGACGAAATAGGTGTTTTTTTAGGCACAGTTACTCAGTTGTGATTAATTTTCAGTGTATAGGATTGTGCAAAAAGAGTTTTTACTTTGACCCATTAAGTGTTTCCAAGAGGAAGTACTAGATGTGCAAATTTATTTAAAAATAATGCCCAAGATGCCAATCTGGATAAAATGCTTAGTACAGTGTAATAGTTTACATTTTAACATTAACCCATTGGTGGTGTCTCTCTCTCTCTCTCTCTAGGTCAGGGTTAGAAACGGTTTTTAAAGTCAACACTGAGGAACTGCAGAAGATTTTGGCAGCTCTGACAAGGAACTTCACAAATATTTTTTTAAATAAATTAAGAACAAAAGCACAGGTAAGAGGATCTTGGCCACATTAGTTCCTAAATATAAGGGGTATGTGCAGGACCACTGCAGCAGCTGAGGACCATTGCACTTCCCTTGTCTTGCCAACTAGACCTCATTTTGCAGTGCATGACATTATGGTCCCTCCAAAATGCATTGTGCCTAACATTCACAGAAATCCTCCTTAACCCAAAGCGACACTTCCAGCATCCTGGGAGTTTTTTACTATGAGCAATGATACATTTGTCAAGCTGTTTAACTTTAGTACAATGGCAACTCAAAAAAAAAGGGTGTCTTCCAGCATGTCAGGCAAAGCAGTCAGGGAAACCTTATCCATAGTGAAGCACCGGAGAAGTCAGCTGGACACCACCAGTGGGACATTTTTCCTTCTATCTCAACATTTGGATTTTTCAGGACTTTGATTTACTCTTACTTATTTGTAGATCTGCCATCATGGTCTGTTATCAACCTCTTCAGACAGGAGAGAATTCATCCTGGCAGAGGTGATTTTTCCAGGCTGTTTCCATGGTGAAGAAATACTGATTCTTTCAGTGTGAGGATGCTAAAGCTCTGGTATCAGCTGATAAAGCTCTGATATCAGCTTAACTTATGTTAAGAGGCCTATAAGGCAACATGCTGCAACGCAGTTTGTGCTTCCCAGCTCTGCTCTGAGCCAGCTGGGGGTCCACTAGCCCTAGCTGGTACAACACAAGAGATGGGGGAAATTAAGCTTTGGTGCCACCCCTTTTCACTCTTCCTAATTCACTTTTTAAATCACCAAGCATAACTTTCAGAAACCAAGACAGTCACGCAACTGCTCCAATCTAAGCCAAGCCCGCCTGGCCAAGGGGACTTTCCAGTGACTGCAGAGCATGTCTCGGAGCCTAAGTGGCAGGCAAGGACGGAGTCAAGCCAAGGCATTGAGCAAGAGACCCGAAATGCCGTGAGAACTGAGAGCAGCCAAGGGAAAGCATTTCTAAACAGCCCTCCAGCAGGCTGGGAGCACAGCGGGAGGGCACAAGTGGGGGAAATAATTGGGAAGGAGGTTGCCAGGAGCCTAAAGACAGAGATCCTGAGACCTAAGAGGAGAAAAGTACAAAGGGGATGTGTCAAAGAAGGGATATTTTGAATTTGACCCTTAGAGGAGTCTCTTCCAGGTGCCACCAGAAGCCTTTAGCAGATATTGCTGTGTTTCTATGTGGAGGCACGTTAGCTCTAGGGACCTGGCAAGGGAAATAGCCCACTGGGGACACTTCGTCAGAGCACCTTGAACGCAGGGCAGATGGGAAATGGTGCCATCACTCCCACATCATCAGTGACCATGAGGCATCAAGTCGGGGATGCTCCCAGCTGCTATTCCCCCCCACCACATCAGAGCAATGAGCGGAAGGAAAATCCCAGTGAGATTTTGTGCAGACACATGGGTCTGGAGGGAGTAGAGACAGCCCCCTGCAAGTGCTGTGAGCAAGAGGAGCTTGATTTCTGTGTGGAGAAGACTGGAGGGGTGATGGATTACTGGGCTGATTTCCAACAGATTTACTACCAAGTGACTTGTCATGGCCATAGCTGGTGCAAACCCATTTAACACTAGCATACCTGGTTGCATACCACAGCCTGTTCTAGCCATGCCTGAGTTTCATCTGATTAACATTCACATCTGTTTCTTCATCTATACAGTAGGGATACAAATTTATTTACCTAAAGAAATATAGCTGGTGGATTAGAAGGTGGTACAGAGCAAGGGAACGAGGTGTCCCAAGTAAGCCTTTAATGCCAAAGCATCTCCTGCTCAGGGAGTGATGCTTCTCCTGTCTGCACTGGGGTGCCTACCCAGAAAGGGAAGGTGCGGGTCTGAATTCCCTGGGGTGGAGAGAGAAACCCAGCCTGCTCTGTGCCCTTGGTGCCTAATTCCTGGTGAGTCTTCACGCAGAGTGGGTGCGCAGTCGGTGCTCTGTGCTTTTTGGTTCAAGGCCCCCGAGCAGGCTTACAGCTGGGTGCCTTCAGCTAGTGCATCAGCTAGTCTGAATATTACTGGTGCCATCAGTGAGTTGGTTTTTTTTCAGCCACTCCTTAAGAAAATCCTCACCAAGGACTGGATTTTGGCAACGGAAAGGCCGGACTCGCTGGCGTTGGCAGTCTCGCAGTTCTCCAAGCACCTGCAGCACATGAGGGAGCCCATGGGGCAGGTAGGCGGCTGATCCCATGCCGGGGTGCAGTGATGCTGGGGGGGTCCCACTGTCATTTGCAGGCTGTGGTCTGATCTGCAGACTCCTTTTCAGCGTCAGGGGCTGTTTATAATTGTGGGGACTGTTCCTGTGGGGGAGTTCAGCTACTACCATACTTACATGTGAGCATAAGCAACATCTTTCCTTTCTGTAGTTTAAATACGGGAACTGATTTCTTCAAAGAGGAATAAAAAGCTTTGGTGAACGTTACCACTGAACATTATAATTCCATGAGTCATAGGCTTATATGCTCCTTTCACATCTATGTAGTTTTGAAATAAATGGGGAGGTGACAACAGCTTTATATTTTAAATCTGCAAGCACCATCAAAACCTACTTTTAAAACAATCCTAAATATTGCCCTTTGCTACTGAGGACCCAACCTGCCAACACAAAATTATGGGCTATTTCAGAGTGAGGAGTATTTCCATGGCATTCCCTTGGGCACTGCCATTGCTGTCTGCTGGAGCAAGGGGCTGCCAGCTGCCAGCTCCCTTCGGCAGGGCTGGCCTGGGCAGCGTGTGCTGATGGTGTGCTGCCTTCGTGTATCTCTTCCACGCCCTTGGCTGCTGTTAAAGACCGAAAGGCTTCCCCTGCCCTCTCTCACTGCTGTGGCCTTGCATGAGAACCACAGAAAAACCATGAGGCTTTCTTTTTTTAAACAGGAACTTCTACGTGATATTCATAAGTACGTGGTGAGGGAATACATCGTGCAGGTCATCAAACCCAGACGGAAAATGAATGCGGAGACACAGCAGCAAGTGAGTGAAAAGATGAACCAGGAAGCCAGAATCCTTAATAATACACTCATTGATCAGGTATGTTAGTTCCCTCCTGGCATCCCCTGACTTCCCTGTTCCCAGAGGTGCAATATCCCTGCTTGGCTTCCCGGGGACTGAGGCGGCAGGCTCTAGAGGAGGGCAAGCCTCAAGAAATGTAAAAATGCCTAAAAGACAGCAAGCGAGGTGGTTACTGCAGGTTCATGGCGTGGACTTCCAGCCCGGCGGCCACTCTGCACTAGTGGCTTGTGCGTGCTCAGCTGGCAGCTCTCCGACTGCAGCGCACGGTGTTTTAACACACTTCCAGGTGCACGGGCACTTTGCGTAGGATGGTTTGTGTGCTGTAGGATCACACGCGTCCCGTGGCAACTTCCTGCTGCGTGTGTTCCCTTGGGCCATGGGATGCACCTTGTCTCCGAAGGATCCCTACCCTGAGTACAGCTCAGGGAGATGAATCCGTCGAGAAGGTCCATCCAGGCACACAGTCTGCAGGCAGGAGGGTGATGGGGAGAAAATTGTGGCTGTTGGTGTGTTTTGTGACTAGGCAACATCAGCCTGGGATTTTCAGGGAAGCCAAAGTCGAATTAATTGGATTTTGCAGAAGGTCAGGTGTCCGGGGCACCAAGTCCCACTGAGGCAGATCCCTCTCAGAAATGAAGCACACGAAACTATCAGGCACCAGGAGGTGAAGTCTCTGGCATCCGCTGCCGTGCCAGACTACAACCACAACGCCCTGCTCGGGGTCTGGCTAGCTGGGGTGCTCATGAGCACCGGGGAGTGCAGAGTCAGGCCCCGGCGGAGCTCCCGGGGGTACCTTGCCATCGCCGCCCAGCGCTGCCTCGGCCAGCATCCTGCTGCCCCCCAGCAGCACGCTGCCCACCCGAGGGCAGCCTGTCCAGCCCGCAGCAGTACTGTCTTACACCAGTAAAAGCATCCTGCTGCTGTGCTCTGCACTGCAGGTAAAAAGGCATTTTGCAGGTGCCGTGCTCCCCCCTGACATCCCCGTATGCCTCCTTGTTTGCAGGGCTCTGACTCTGACTGGCTTCTTCCCGCCATACACCACATTGCCAATATAATTGGGGAGAGGAAAAAAGACAGGATCAAGGAGTACATCAAGGAGCTGTGTCAGGATTATCCAGATATCAGGTACATGAAATGGCAGATGCCAGAACTGCTGGGCTCCATCCCAAACAGCACGAGCTCGCCCCATGCCTTGGCCAAGCTCTTCAGCTTCTCTTCTCTGCTAGTAGCTACATGTTAGAGGTGCCAGCAACAGGGGGAATCCCGCCTTATTTTTCTTTCTCTATGACTGTATCCTTTCTCTTTTTTCCCCTGTCTGCTGGGTCTTATAATGCACACAAGTTACCTCAAAAGCATTTTCATTTTAGAATAGAATAGAATAGAATAGAATAGAATAGAATAGAATAGAATATTTCAGTTGGAAAAGGCCTACAACAATCATCTAGTCCAACTGCCTGACCACTTCAGGGCTGACCAGAAGTTAAAGCATGTTGTTAATTGTCCAAATGCCACTTAAAGACTGACAGGCTTGGGGCATTGACCACCTCTCTAGGAAGCCTGTTCCAGTGTTTGACCACCCTCTTGGTAAAGAAATGCT
>JANHGO010000042.1:15828829-15856042 GCA_024606505.1 Aquila spilogaster | reverse complement strand
GATAGGATAGGATAGGATAGGATAGGATAGGATAGGATAGGATAGGATAGGATAGGATAGGATAGGATAGGATGGAATGGAGTACATTAGGGTAGGGCACGGTAGGATAGCATAGGATAGCATAGAATAGAATAGTTTGTGTGTTTTGTGGCTAGATAATATTGGGCTGGGATTTTCAGGGAAGCCAAAGTTCAACTCATTGGGTTTTGCAGAAGGTCAGGTGTAGGGGACTGCTAAATCCCACTGGGGTTGTTGCCTGGCCAGGCAGGTTCCTCTCTGTGATGATAAAGGCATTCCCACAAACGTCCTGCTGCAACTTCTTGCTCATAGGGCTCTGACTCCTGCTGGCTCCTTCCTGCTATAAGTCACGTCGCCAATATCATTGGGGAGAAGAGAAAAGACAGGATCAAGGAGTACATCAAAGAACTGACTCAGGATTACCCAGACATCAGGTAGGAGAAATGGCAGAAGATGGAGTCGTGCACAATGGCCAAGAGCTGGGCTCCAACCCAATAGCACCTTCTCACCCCATACTTCATCCACACTCTTCAGCATCTTCCTCCTGCGGGTAGAACATGTTAGCGGCCAAGCTGCCAGCAACCAGGGGGAATCCCATGTTATTGTTCCTTCTGGTGGCTGTGTCCTTTCCTTTTTCCCCTGTCTGATGGATCTCATGATACACACAAGTAACCTCAAATGCCTTTTCATTTTATCACTTCAAATCAATTTTGTTGCACTTTGTAGCTCCAGGTTGCTTTTGGCAGCATTTGCACAGCTCGCCAATTTGCGGGCTGCAACTTTGGAGCAAATGGTTTGTCCCCTGTTCCCAGGACCAGGCCTCTAATTGCCACAGACATTGACACAGTTCATCTGCAGTTTCTGAAAGGGGCTCAACACAACCACTAAGTCTTGGAACAAACTGCAAATTCTTTCTTTTGTATTTTCCATTTGCTGTTCCAAAGCAGCATCTGCAAAACTTAATACTACTGGAAAAGTAAACAGATTAACTAACCAGCTCTGTCCATGGATGGGCAGCTGCACATCAGAAGCTAGCTATCTCCTCTTCTACAGTTTTTCCAGCAACAGTTGAGAAGAGTCATTAGCAGTACAGCTTGCAGGAAAATCCATTTCAACACAGACATTTCTGAAAAAAGACCCAAAGTGTTCGTATGGGGTTACGCAGTTCCTGCTGGATAATATTTATGCAATCAATTTAAACCTTAAGTTTAACGAATTGCTCAAAACACTGAAGTGGATCCTTAAATATTCAAGAAAAAAAAAAGACCTATCTTGAGCTTACCTGAGTTGGAAAATTCAGGACCTGGATTGAAAAAGGACATCTGTTCCTAAGTAATTTCCTTGGCGAACGCACCTGTTCCACAAAGAAATGCCTGAATGCCGGTATGCTGAAAAGGAGGCAGTGCCCGTTCTGGGAAGGATGGGAATGTAAATGAGGGCTGATCAGAATTAGCTATTGGAAAACAATTTTCCATGCAGAAAAACCATTTACAAGGCTGAGATCTGTGGTACTTTTTCATCATTAGCCTTAGACTCAAGCCAGGTTTTAAGGCTTGTCCTCTTGGTTGATCCATTTCCTGGCTTTCCATTATTGAGTAACATTTTTAACAATTAACTTTGGAAAATTAGGCGGAACCAGCTAGCCCTGCATGGCTTCCTGTTCGTGCCTTTGTTTATTCTTCCCCTGAGCTCTTGGAGAGGTATACACTGAGATTACTAGAACAGGGTATGTTTCCAAGTTCACTTTCCTAGCTGTAATCTAATTAATGCCTGTCAGCTTCCTAAATATTAGCACTTCCATTACTTAACTCAAAATAATCATTAAATAAAAGGTCTGCAGCCTCTTGGGAAATCTTGCAAAAGACATTATGTGTGGGAGGGGACAGAAGGAATTCCCTTAAGCATAAACCCCTAAGCCATGCTCGCTGGTACCTCTGGAGGATGCAGACCTGCAGACCCCATCCTGGTGGTCCTGCTCACACCACACTCCAGCACGGCAAGGGCACACCTACCTGGACCTTGCCATGATGATCACTGACTTCTGGGCTAGCTTTGGTATTGCTTGCTTTCTGCAGGAAGGAGCACATCATGGCCATCCTCACAGTCCGGGGCCTGGGGTTCACCAGCAGAAGGACGATCTTTCAGCAAGGCTTTCATCATGCACTGGAGAGCCCTGATAGCGAGGATGGCAACACACTCTTTGCTGAAATCGATGTGCCAGCAATCATGAGCTGCTTCTAAAACACAACCAGCACAGAAGACAGCATCCTCCCTCCTCCTACGCTGCCTCTACAGCATAATGAAAAAGCTGCTACCTCTCCTTACTCCTCTGCAAACAAACATTTAACTGTTGTGGGAAAAGGGACCTGGGGGTACAGAAACTGAAGGCAACAGACACACCAAGCACCTGACCTCCTGCAAGAGTCTCTGGGCAGCAGCACCCACCCCATGCTCACCGTATGGATTTTACTGCTGGGAGGCTTGTTTGATCCATGGCTGAGTCTCCCTTCAGTAAAGAGAACCAAAAGGAGTTTATGCAGGGCTATATTAAGGCTTGGACTGTGTGGTGTATAATTACAAAGCAGAAGAGCAACAGCCTCTTTCATAATTAGTGTCCCTGAGCAACCCCAGAGCAGAGCTTGGGCAGTGATGTGGCAGTGCCCAAACTTTATTTCCTCCCTAGTAAACCAGCTGAGTGAGCTGACATGATACAAGGTCAGTGATGTTGTGCTCTGATGCCATACACCTGACTGAGGGAGGCAGCCTGGGAGGGTAACCAAACCCTCTGCTTCAGACATGCAGTGCGCAGACTACTGCGTGATGGGCCCCATAGCATTTGTCCTTCTGGTGTTTCAGCAGATTTTCCTCACTCATAGGCTTGCCCTGCAAAACTCACATTGGACCCAAAGCCTGTTCACTCCTTTACAGCCTCCAAGTGTAGATAGATGTGTCCCAATTGGATGTGCCACATGGAACAAGTCTGCAAGTCCTCCTGGCCCAGGGGAGAAGGGCCACGCTGCCCTTAGTCCATTGTTTTGCATGTTCAAATGTATTTTAACCTGGTATAGTCTGATTGCTATATGAAACTTTATGTGAGGTAGACAGGAATGGGATGGGATCCTCCTCTGGCATGAACCAGCATCACCCCATTGACTGCTTTATCTCTGAGAAGGACCCGAAGCGTTACATGCAGCATCTGCAGGGCAGGCTGAAAGAAACATTCAGTAGCCTACAACTGTACTAATCTGATTTTACTTAATTCAATTTATCCTGTAGGTTGTCTCCTGTGGGAATGAATCCAAGACTGTGCAGAGACATGTTTACGATCTACCAATTAATGTGATAAATGTGGACAAGGCATAGCCCTGTACACCAGTTTGTCTGCAGCTTAGATCATCAGTGCTGAGCCTCTTCCTTCTCCCTTGCTCCTGTTTTCACCTGAATAAACTTCAGCCCATGCGAGTAGCTGGTGATAAGTCAAAGGGGTTCTCTGATGGATACGACATTCAGTATACCTTTAATTTACAATCATCACATGAAAAAATTCTAAGGCAGACTTGCTAACTCAAGGGAGTGTCTGGGCAGAAGAACGCTCAGCCTGGGCTATGCTTTCTGAAACAAGCTGCTGCTATTCAGCCCTGTTCTGTGAACCATCCCCTTTTCATTAGGACCATATTTTGCATTCCAATAAAACAGAAGAAAGGTCTCCTAGTGGTTTTACTGTGAAACACATTGCTCTTGTAGGAAAATGCCAAGGAGCTCAGTTTAACCCTGTTAACTTCCTCTGCCTGTTGCAGCCTGTGCTTTCCACCATGAGTCTTCTTCCTACCCCAGAGCACAGCTGTATTCTCAGCCACGGCAGACACAGCTCACCACCACCTTAGGCATGCCCAAAGTGCGTAAGACTTCCTTAAAAGTATCAAAGTAGACAGAATAGGCAAGCTCTGGCCAGGTTTAGCTTTGGGGGGAGATCTGGCACACTTCACAATGCTGCGTGGGTGGTGACAGATATTTTTGTTTTGGAGTTCTTTGCTGTTTTGCAATTCTGTTTGCTTCTGGTTTGAGGTAAAAAGCAATGCTCTCAGTCTTCTGTGTTCCAGACACCAGAACTGGCAGCCAGGGTGACCCACGGGCTGTGGCTTGTCATCTGAGAAAGGCTTTGGGGTGCTCAAGTTGTCCCCATCCCTGGACAAGCCCCCAAACTCAACCAGCCACAGTCAGGCTAGGAGAAGTCAGCTCCCAGCAAGTAAGGAGGGGATAAACCACGACAACACAGTGAAAGCACAGGAGGCTGCCCCAAGCTGGGGGTCTGAACCAATTCCTTGACATATTCCAGATGCCTTTTAGTGCAGCAGTGCTCCAGTATTGAGCTCTGTGCACGGTGATGCTCTTCAGCAGAGCTCTTCGTGGGGTTAATGTAATAAGGATATGCATTGAGAGGAGGACTGCAGTATCACATCCACGCTATGTGCTGGGAAATGTGACCCAACACCACCCAGCAAACATGAATAGGAAGAAAACATTATTATCTCAGGTGTGGGTGAAAGTTGTATTTGTTTGTGGCTTAACAGCATTAGCAATTGTAGCACAGTTCTCCAAAGTGCTCATTTATCTTGTGTATTTTGCAAATTTCTCCAGGAAATCTTGTCACAGCGGGATTCACAGCTGCAAAGCCGGGCACTTGGGTTCTCAGTGTGCTGGTGCGGTCACACAGTAATCAAGGGCAGGTACAGCTGTGCTCTGCTTGGCACTGCTCTGAGCTTTCATCGCTTTGAGACACTTTTACATAATGCTGCTAACTATGACATGGAAAAAAAACCAACCCGCAGCATATCTGAACTATTTACTTTAGCAATTATAACACAGTCTCAGGAAAACATCAATGCTGACGTAAACACCAACTTGTGGCAAAACTGGATTAAGTTTTAAGGAAGAATGATGAGAAGTTGAAAAGAAGAACTGCCTCTAGTCCTATGACCACAGAAATGTGATTATTTGCCTGAGGACACCGAACAAAAGTGAACTTGACTCCTTGCATTAACCTCTGTCAGTCAGAGCAATTACCCCCTGACATGCCTCCAGTGTAGGACTGGGTGTTTGTAACTGTTAACTCACATAAAGCCATTCATAGAATCAGGAAGACTGGAAAAGAGCTATAAGATCATCCAGTCCAACCATCAACCCATACCCACCGTGCCCACTGACCATGCCCCTCAGTGCCACATCTCCGCAGTTCCTGAACACCTCCAGGGACAGTGACTCCACCACCTCCCTGGGTAGCCTGTGCCACAATGCCTGATCACTCTCTCTGAGAACAAATTTTGCCTAATATCCAACCTGGTCCTCCCCTGGCTCAAATTAAGGCCGTTATCTCTCATCCTATCGCAAGAGATACATGGTCCACATGGTCCAGCCCTGCAATGGGGACAGATGTGCTCAGTCCCTTTTAGCAGCTCTGCATCACCCTGTGGACACAAGGAGAGAGCACTTAGCTGATACACGCCACTGGCTGCTCACTCATGGTGACACCGATCCCATGGCTCCCCAGTGCAGTGCTGGTACAAGGGATCGTGGGGCTGTAAGCAGCCCTGGTGCTGTTTTACTTTCAGATGTCCACCTACAGCAAAGAATGAGATGGGGGAGTTTCTCTCACATGCACATATTCAGCAGCTGCTTTTGGATGATGTTTTTTACGGGTAATCCCACGGCTGAAATTAAGGAAATCAAAGTAGTCATAATGATCCATCTTTGTAAGCAAGGGACAAAATGCTGGGAACCAATTCTGGAGTAAGAAAGCTCATGACTTGTACAATACTTCTTCCGAAACCTGGGGAAAACACTTCCTGAAGGAGCTGTGCCATGAACAGAATCTGACTGTGTAGATAAGAGGCAATAATGGAATTAATCATCATTAGGAAAGAAGCAAGGCTAAAAAAAGCCAGTGGTTTATGTCTCTGAAAGCATGTCACTTGCACACGTGGACCATCATCTTCCCAGATTACAGTGCGTGAGTGCCTTACACACACTTTCAGCTGGAGAGCCCTTCAGGCCAAGAGCCCTCCAAAACCCTCAGTGCTTCCTTCCATAGGTGATCTCAAGGCTGAAGCCATGCAGTGCTCTCTCTTGCTAAGCAGCCATCCGTCACTCTCCAAAGCAAAGGCCATCCCTGGGATGATGTGTCTGCTGTCTTCAGTGGGACGCACAGAGATGAAGAACAACCTACTGTTCTGGTCTTACTTCCCCTCCTTCTCCAACACTGCCCCTGGGTCCTACAACTAAATGTGAGGCTCTGTGGCATTACATGAAAAATTCATCCCTGCTGGTCTATTTTGTCTGGGGAAAAGATCTCCTTTATTTTAACCAAATTACTTTTGCTCATTGATTCAATACCATGGCAAGATTCACCATTCAGCAGCCTGCACCACACAGTTCCACTGTGATGTTTCAGGGGGAGGATGCCGCTGCTTGCCTTCCCCTTTGAACATGAACACCATGCCCTCAGCTCTTGGCCCTGATCCTTTGTTTGGGTGTTTCCATTTCCATCTAAATGCCTTTTACAAGTGATTAAATACTGAAACAGCTCAAGATTCTGTGTCTTCTGAGCAGATTAATGAAAAAAAGACTTGTTTTGCTCACAGCAGGGCCAGAACACTTGAATGAGTTCCTAGTTTTTCTCTATGAGACTTCTAGAGCAGAAAAAAATCTCAGTTTAACAAAGCTGCCTACAGACAGGCAGCAACACTCACAGCAATTCCCAGAGTTATTCACAGCCCATTACAAACAACTGCAGTTGCTCTAGAATCAGCTCACCTTGGGCTGCAGCATATGGATTCAGCTTCCATTGTTTTAATCACGACATGAAAAAGGAATGGTCTCGTTGCTGTTACAGCTTGCATGGGGAAGCAGGGGAAATGCTTGCATGGGACGTACTGAGCAGAATCCTCTGGGGAATGTTCTTTCCTGTAGTGAAAGGAAAACATAATAATAATAATGAAAAGTTTATTTAATACCGTATGTAACGGCCCTTTCAGCCTCTCGTAATTGAACCTGCTTCTTCCTAGTGCAAGCAGACAGAAGTCTGAAGGAGGGAAAAGTGCGCACACATGGGTTACACTTCAATACTGCACCCAAAAGACTGCCTTTGCAAAGGCACTGGAATATTATTTTCCTTATCCATCACTAATCCTTCATGCTTTACTGCACTAAGGGGTGGTGGAAATACTACGATAACCGCAGACGATGCCAAGGCAGTTAGGAAGGCTCCATGTCTGCGCCGCTGGGACAACTCCCATGAGAGCAAATATGCTCAAAGTACCCTGCGCACCCGGGCTCTGCCACACAGACGGGAGTAAAGAGAAACATTACCGTCCTGAAGAGCTAGCAGAGCTTTTCAGGTGTTTGCTGAGGAAACAGGAAATATTTCCTGAAAGATCAGTGGGAATTTCAGTCCTCAGGAGATGCTGAAGATCAGTGTGCCTGTATTTATGAAGAAATAAAGAACCTTCCTGCCAGTAAATGTGATAGCAAAAAACTGTTGATTTCAACAGTGCAGGACGAATTCCTTACTGACTCAGAGGCCTTGAAACGCAGGCTGATGGCAGATACTTGGATTTCCCCTGGAAACTTCCATCTGTGCCCCTTGCCAAGCCTGCATTGGCTTGGACACGTGAGGAGATCCCAGCAGGAAAGCAACAGGGAGCAGAAATAAGCGAGACACAACAGGAACTCAAACAGAAGAACCCCCTGGTGTCGTGCTTTCAAGACCTCAGAAAGAGGTACTGCTTCTGCAGTTCCCCACTTATTTTTCCCCACATAATTCCCCCTTTGCGGTGATGGGGACTTTCTGCAAGAAGAGGCCCTAGCAGCAGGTCTAGAGGGTCTGAGGGGAAGGGGAAGACATATGGGGAGCAGCTGAGGTCCCCAGGTTTGCTCAGCCCAGTGCAGAGGAGCTGAGGGCAGGCCTCATGGCGGCTGCGGCTCCTCACAGGGAGTGGAAGGGCAGCGCTGAGCTCTGCTCTCTGTGACAGCAACAGGGCCAGAGTCAGGGGAGGGGCAGCTGGGGGTTAGGGAAGGGGTCTCCCCCAGAGAGCGGTGGGCATGGCCCCAAACTGAGCTTGAAGTCTGGTTCAAGGAGCATTGGGAGGATGCTCTCAGATATAGGGTTTGGATTTGGGTGGTCCTATGTGGAGCCAGGGATTAGACTCAATGATCCCTATGGGCTCCTTGCAGGACGCTCTGCAGTGGCAAAACAGCCTGACCAGTCCCACCAAGTCCCAGCGCAGCGCTGACATCATGACGATGCCACACAATGACCTTTGGGATCAGCGTTTCATTCCCTGATCTAAAATTAGGCACAGCCCACATCCTTCGCGGGGGAGTGAGAGGCTGAGCAGCAGTGAGCACAGCCATGCCCCAGCCTGGCTTTTCAACACATACCGGAGCATTTCTGCTGCAGTCATGGGCAGTGGGCACTTGAGCAGTTCCACTGGCACAGCTGAAGCTCTTGCTGCTGCTGTGGAGTTTCTGGCACCGCTGCTGAGAAAACAATGTGCAGCTTGCAAACGCACAATTGTCCGTGTCTACACAGAACTGACTGTTGTGTTCATTCTGCTCCCACCACGGGCATTTAGAAGGTGTCGTAAGAGAAGAAATGCCATCAGAAGGAGCATGCTGAAAAGAAAGAAAGAGCTATGGAGCAGAAAGCGTTGGGATACATTAGAAATGGGGTTATATAACAGCACTTTTCTCTCATAGGACCTGAGGCTTCCCACCAGCAGCAGTGTGTCTCACCCCATCTGCAGCACCAGCAATTGTAACCCTGGGCTTCCCACCCCAGAGCTCCTGCAGAGATGTTGTAAGCAGGTGGCTGAGACCCATCCCAGGCCTCAACCTGCCTACATGACCCCACAATGTGCCCACTCATCCACTGACTGATGCCAGGCAGTAGGAAGCACACACTCCCATCCATGCAGAGATAACTGTGCTGCCACACTGGGGAAAGGCACTTCTAGCCGCCTTCAGAAAGACCACAACAGTGAAGAGAAGAAGCTGCGCCCTTCCTTATTGTCTGCTGCTCCTCACCAAGTCACTATGCCACGTGTTAAGGACGCCAGCCAGTCTTCAAGCAGCTGCAAAGAGAAGGTGCCATTTCATATGGGCTTGGGCGATTTGTCCCAGGCTCTGGAGTTGCTCTACCAAAAGAACAGAGATAGCAAGCAAGCAATATCCGGCTGGTAGGGATGTCATAGCAAGCAGACCATACTTCCAGCACATCTCCTATGTGCTGTGAGCATGTCAGGGACAGCTGGGCCCAGAAACCTCAAGTATGGAGCCCTCCTCTAGCCTGTGTTGTGGGAGAGTAGCAGAGCAGCCTCAGAAATGCATGCCTCCCTCCCACAGATACCAGGGTAGCCTCAGCCATGGATGCCTCCCCCACCAGAAATATCATGGCAAAGGTGTCATCAACCTCAGCTGTGGACCACTCCTTGAGCAGAAATAGAGTGGGGATGCAGACCCACGCTTGCATACAAGCCCCTCCTTCAACAAAGATTTAGGGCATTCCAGCCAGATTTGAACTCCTTGTTCATTACTCTGACATGGAGGATCTTTGATACCAGCAGAAACCAAAATCAGGAAAGCTCTGTATGGTTGGTTCAATTCACATGTAGCTGAAGATGGCAGAACCTTGTGAAGCTCGTGCCATTGGTAGCAAAGTTCTCAAAATGACTCACACTTCCATAGCTGACAAATCACAGCTCTACTGCAGATCAAGCCTCAAAGAGTCCTAGGTGAAAGCATAATGTTCTCTCCATTTAGGGGTGAAGGTACAGCTGCACATATTGGTGGAAGCCACCCTGCTTGGCTCTCATGTCTACATTCAGCTGATTTATCTACCCAGCACAAGGGCAGGCTTTTGCCTGTCAGGCACTGTCTGTGTAATTGGCCAACCTGATAGTCGCCTTTAACCCCAGACTGAGCTACCACAGATGTGAGGAAAGAGCCTGCTCCTTGCCTACTCGAAAAAATAACCTGCCCAGGGAGTTCCTCAGTGAAGGCCGCAAGTAGGCTTCAAAAGATAGCAGAAGTCCATCCATTGGTGCATGGAGACCAGGGGTGCCATGCTTAAAACCATATCTGTTAACACTAGTCTGCAGCTGCAGTGATTGCAGGACGCAAATGAAAACCAAGTTGGGCCAGGGAAGTAGTTAATGAAGTACTAGGAACAATGGGGTTACATCCTGCCATCTGACACGGGATACAAAACCTAGATTTTTCTCTAAATAGCAAGGTGAACTTACTACTGATTCCTTCTTGTGGTTCAAACCCTATTCCTACAGCTGCTCTTGTTAGAGCACATCTCAAACAGTCTTTTCAGCCCAAACTGTTTCAGGTGTTCCAGCAGGACTGTCCTCCCCAGGAGGTCTCTCAGCTCACAACATCTTTAAGTTCTCCAAATAGCTGCAGCCAAGTTGCAGTTCAGTAAGACACAGAGAAAACCCAAGAGGAAGCATAACTTCATCCTAGTGATTTGGGGAATTTGTCTGAGAGGGGAAGTCCTGGATCCACCATCTCTTTTGCTTGCTTACAGGAAACAGTCATTGAGTACCGCAGGAACTTTTCCCTTAGCGGTTAGCACTGTGTGACAAAACCTGCATGGAGAACACTGGCACCCTCACCTCTCTGTTCCCCACCACTTCTGTTCTTGCCCTCAAAACCTCCCCGTTGCTCTCTGTTGCTCCTCTGCCTTCAGTATTTGGGCATATCACCACAGATCTGGGTTTGGTTGTTGATGGAGAAAAAGAATTCTTGTTTCCATTACTTGCAGCCATGAATGCTGGAGTGAAAGGCACTCCAGTCATTCAGAAGCAACGTATCTCTGTGAGCTCATAATCCAAGCAATCCTTTTAAGATCTGGGTGGTTTGAGTTAAAATGTACAGCAGTCTTGAGGGCTGGAGCCATGTTCTCCCACCAGTTACCAGCTGCTCTGCCTCAGCTGCTGAGCAGAGGCCATGCCTCCTGAGCCAACAAACTTCTTCAGAGCTTGCTGAGCCTCCACATCCCACCACTGAGAGCTGGGGCTCCAGACCTGATTAAGTCTTCAGAACTCTCAGCTCTTGTGCTTACCCCAACCCATATGAACTCCTGGACAGAGCTAAATAGATACTATCAGTGTGACCTCTTGACTTTTCACCCCACAGTTTAATAAGCATCCAAATCTCTGTTACCTCTGTCTGTGCATGCCTTTCTTCTATCAAATAGCCCAGATTGAGCAGAACTAGCAAAGGCATTTCTGACTCTCCCAAGTGCCACCTGGGGTAGCTCTACCCAGGCCAACCTTGTTGGGTGTCCCACCAGCTCCACAGCTGCTCCCCGCATTCCAAGTGGAGGGTGACAAGGTGATACCTGCTCTCGTTCAGAGTTACTGCCAGACACCTGCACCCATACCTCTTGATGCCCTAATACTGAAGTATATACAGCTGGATTTTCTTAGGACAAATTAGTTCAGCTGGTGGAAAATCCAGCAGGGCAATTAATAGTTCCCCTTGCTGCTAATAAAGGTAATTAAACCAAGCTCAAACAAAATATTGAATTCCATTCTATGAACAATCAAGTTGAATTAGTAGGTTCCAGGAAGGAAACCTTTACCATCACAATGATCTGTATCTTGACACACCTATAGCTGGTGGAGGAGGGTAGCAGTTTCCCCAGCATGCTGAAAGAGGAAATTCAAACTTCCCTTCAAAATAATGCCCCATTAAGCACTTTTTGTTTGATTCCCTTCCTCTTCCATGGATGAAAGCAATCATTCACTCTCTAGGGCAAGGAGTTAAAAATATTTTGTTATTATTTTTTATTTTCTTGGCAGAGATACATCCCTTTTGTAGACTCTTACCTATCTAAATTTGGGTATTAGAACTGCTAGTGAAAACAGCTTTAATACTCAACGTAGAAAAGGTGAACGATCCCATGCGAGTTCATTGTTCAAATGTGTGGAAGAACCTTCAAAACTGAGTTACAAATCTCTGAAGCAGCTCTTGTTTTTAAAAGAAAGGTGCAGCTGAGAAATATAGAATTCATATCAGGAAAACAACAAACTGAAGATAACTTCTTAGCTTAAATTATAAACCCAGAATATCAGTGTAGCCCTATGCATTACATTCTGAGCAGTTACAGAGCATGGAAAAATTTCCATGTAGCTTGATTAGCCTCTAAATATCACATCAGTCACCACAAGAGGCTTGTCTGGGAAAGCAGACACACAGACAAGCAATGCAATGATTCTGTGGATCAGCAAGAGATTAAATGCAGAGATGGATCTCTTTCAGGTTAACATGGCACCTGAAGGATGACATTCAGAAGAGCATCCTCTGCCTGCAGACAGCAAATCTTGCACCATTCCATCTTCACAATGATTTTTAGGCTGACGTGGCACCCTGTGTTTTGGTCCCATGGCAATGATGCTGATGGCCAAGCAGAGGACCCAGCCTCAAGGAGTCCCAGGGGGGAAACCTCTGCCCAGCACAGCCCTCAGTCTGACCTGAGATGAATCAGTGTTCCCACTGACTGGAGATCATGGGTTAGTCGACTGGAGCAGCCCTTCTGCTTCCTGTTTTGGCAGATATCGTGGAGATGGATTTTATTTTTTTTTTTCCATTTTCCTATGGTCCTTTTGTGCAGACATTGCCAGAGATGAAAGCAGCAGCCCCAGGGAGCAAGATCCCAAGTGGCACAGACCAGGAGAAGGAGCTGCTCTCAACACCATGCCCAGTCAGCCCAGAGCTTCCTTCCAGCAAAAAGTTCAGCCCCAGACTACCTCTACCACCGGGGAAGCTCCCAGGCTGGGCTTCCATTGCCCACCGTAGCTAGGCCACCACGTAGTGCTGAGTGTGCGTGTAAGCAGTCAGGCACACCAAGGGAAGGGCACCAGCAGTACTATACAAGCTCTTGGTTTGCACTAAGCTTTAAGTCTCTGTTACATTTTTGGCATTTTGATTAGACCACAGCAATCAGATATAAAGCAGAAATCATCTCAGGCACAACAACCAGGTGCAGGTCCTCCTGGCTGCTTCCCAAGAGAAGAGAGAAGTGACTTCAGTAATCCAGCAGCAAGGTCAGGCATTGCAAGACCACCACGTTTTGATTTTCCACCTGCAGAGCAGCTGCTTCAGCCCACATCTCCCTTAGAATCAAAGAGTCATAGAATCATTAAGGCTGGAAAAAAGATCACCTAGTCCAATGCCTAGCCTGTCACCACCATGCCCACTGACCATGTCCCTCAGTGCCACACTTCCATGGTTCCCAAACACCTCAAGGAACAGCAACTCCACCACCTCCCTGGGCAGCCTGTACCAATGCCTCACCACTCTTTCAGAGAAGAGATTTTTCTTAGTATCTAACCTGAACCTTCTTGGCACAACTTAAGGGTATTACTAGGCACTTATCATAGACACAACCCCCGTACCCCATTCACCACTCCATCAAGATGCCAGGGCAGATGCCACCAACAGTTTCCCAAGCTAGCCAGGTCCTCCCACTGGATTTTCTTCCCCATCCTAGGGGATTTTTCGCTTCCTTTTAGGCATTCAGGGCGGGCGCAGTTTCCCAAGCAGCGGGCTGCCTGTGAGGTCGGATCTCCGCCTCCGTGCCCTCCCCTTATAGCAGGGCTGCTCCGGTGCTCCGCAGCCAGCTTCGCCGCCGCTGCCGGGTGCCGTCGCACGGTAAGTCCGCCTTTCAGACTGTCCGTCCGTCCGTCCGTCCGTCCATCAGCCGCAGCTCGGGGCTCTCCCTCTCCTGCTGGACCCGCGCTTCTCCTGCCTTCCTGATTGCTGAGCTAGTGGGCACACAACTCTTGGTTGTGCTCGGGACAGAGGAGTTAGGTGGAAAGTGCTCGAGGGCGGGCTCCTCGGACAAGTGGTCCCACTTTGTTATGGCCAGAATAGAGCAGACAGCTATTCCAGCAGCAGCGAGAGGAGTGCTGGCTCCAGATGCATCCGAGGACCCGGGACCATAGGTCTGCATGTCTGGCAATAGCATCCTAACAGTTGTGTCTGATTGCTGTTGCTCATTGCCTAGATGTCAGGGTATGAATACAGGCAGTAAGCAGTGGCTCTTGTTAATGCACTCAGCCCAAACTCCAGACATAGATCTTGGGCACCAGAGCATCCTCAAACTCCATTGTGCTCGAGGATCCAGATTCAGTGTGGCACTTTCCACCCCCTCCTGCATTTGTTTGTTTCAAAAGGAAGTGGTTTCCCCCCAGATTACAGGAAAATAATAGGTTTATGATTCAGTCAAAACAACTGTGCTGAAAAGCCCAATTTCAGTGTCTGGACTGTGCGTTGTCCCAGGCAGCTGTCATGCTCAGGGTCACGGTGCTGAGCTGACACACTTCTGCACTGTCATGCTCACAGCTTTGTAACTGTGCGGGGGGACCTCTCTGTGACCTTCCAGTACTTAAAGAGAACTTATAAACAGGGGGGAGACCAACTTTTTACATGGGCAGATACTGATAGGACAAGGGAGAATGGTTTCAAAGTAAAACACGGGAGATTTAGATTAGATCTCTGGAGAAAATTCTCTACTCGGAAGGTGGTGAGGTCCTGGCACTGTTGTCCCAAGAGCTGTGGGTGCCCCATCCCTGGAGGTGCTAAGGGCCAGGTTGGTTGGGCCCTGGGCAGCCTGAGCTGGTGGGTGGTGTCCTACCCATGCCAGGGGGCTGAGAGTGGATGGGCTTTAACATCCTATCCAACACAAGTCATTCTATGGTTCTATGAAGTGTGAGGCAAAAAAGTGCCACTGCCCTTAGCACCCACCTTTCCCCAGTGCACTGAGGAACCTGCCTGAAATTCCCTGGGCAACCACCTCATATCCATTGCATCAGCTTCTCAGCCCCAGGTGAAGGCTGGTTCAGGATTAGGATCCTCATGTGGCTCAGTGTAGGACCTCTTCCTGAGGCTGCTACAATTTAAGGATGTGGCTTTCTGTGGCTGGAGCTATTCTAGAAGCTGTGGTCCCTTGCCATCACACCCACATTCAGAGCTGAAAATGCTAAGAAATGGTTATTCTTCAAAATATTCAACTGCCTGCTCCCACTGTGGGACTTCTGGGCTTGCCACTTCTGATGGAGATAATGAAATGGGAACAGAGAGCTTTGGAGAAACTGAGTTTGAGTTTGCTGAAGCTTCAGTACCCTTTCTATAAAAAGAAGCCTGGAAAGCCAAAGAGTCTGAAAACTATGATAAGAAAGGTTGCTCCAGGAGCTCTAGAATGGCCACTGTAATCAGCGTGTCTACTTGGTCTGTTTATCCCTACCAGCAAACCTGGCAAGCTGTAAGCCTGAGAGCAGGATTTATCTTCAGGAATAGCAATAGGAAAACAAACTTCTGGAGAGCAGCATCTGGTTTGCCTTTCAGCAGCAGCAGTTTAAAACGATACTACCTGCTTCCAAAGCAAGAAGTGAAAAGAGCTGATTACACTGCATTTTCCCTTTTTTTTTTCCTCCAGTGGCAATATATGTTTATAAGTTTTATCTTCTCTTTTGCTGCTTGAAAATTTTTCGCTCCCCATACCGGGTTGCAGGACTGTTTCCAATTGTGCTTCAGTACTTTAGGAAACCCAAACCCTCATTTAAGAATAACAGAAGTATTGTGCAGTTCTCTGTGTGCTGTTCCCTGGACAGAAGATAGTTTGAAGTCCATTTAAAGCACCTCATGCCAGATGAGATGCCTGGGGCCATTCTCCTGCTTCCTTGGGTCCCTCATCACCCCTGCCCCTAGAGGCACTGGTGTCCTAGTTCATCTATGGATTGCATCTCCCAGGCAGAACCAAGTGCCAGCTCCCAGCTTCACAGAGGATTTGTTCAGTACCAATCCAGCCAACAAAAATCAGTAGGAAAAAGAAAAATACTTCTTAAGAGGGCTTCCCAATTTGCAAAGGCTGGAACTGGTGACTCAGCAGGCTCTTTGCTTTGGATCCTTGGGAGCTTATGGAGGTGCTGCTGCATGGTCTGAGTTACAGCGTGATCCGCTGCAATGTTCTCATGTTGTGAGTCCTACTTCCATGGGGAGGAAGGGCAAAAGGAATGGCTGATGGAAATACAGGGAACAAACTTTGCTGAATAACTTCTGTGGGAGAGAGGGGCTTTCCAGTAAAACCAGACAAGAATGTGACCAGAAGGCTGGAAAGAACAACAAGTCCAAACAAACGCCTGTTATATTAGCAGCAGCTGAGGAAAAAGCAGTCAAACAAAAAATTCAGAACAGAGTTAGTAAGTATATCTCTGCGAGCGTGAGACGAGCTATCCCTCATCAATGAGCTCATCCTAAACGCAGAACTTCTGTAAAGGCCCTGAGCACCTGATGGAGCTGTAGGTGTCCCCATTCATTGCAGGGGAGTTGGACTACATGACCCTTCAGGGTCCCTTCCAACTCAAACAGTTCTGTGATTCTATGGAGCCGGTGGCTTAGCACCCTGCTGGTCCCAGTCCGGCCATGCGAGCAGTCAGTACCATCATCATCCCACTGGCACAAGCCTTCAGTGTGGGATAGCAGAGGATGCTGTGTTGGTTGTGCAGCTCTTCTGGTTAAAAACCATAAAGCTGAATGTAGTGTGCTGGGGACTCAGGACACATAACAGTAATGAGGATGATGATGATGATAGTAAAAGTTATTAATAAATAGAAAATTAACAATAATGATGACTTGATCAATGTAGAGACATGATCTTAAACCATTAAATTTCCCAAAACTCAATTATGAACTCCTTTCCTGCTTTGGGAAATGACAGATCACTTGGGAAATGACTGCTGAAGTGATTAGGAGCCGGCTGCATTTCAGACCAGAACTGCGAGCAGAGGGGAGTATGCACAAATGGCCCTCGGCTGAGACTTCCATGTGTCTGCTCTGCCACAGCAACCAAGAGTGGATCATAGAATCACAGAATCATTAAGGTTAGAAAAGACCTCTAAGATCACCTAGTCCAACTGTCCATCTGCCATCAATGTCACCCACTGACCATGTCCCTCAGAGCCACATCTCCCCATTTCTTCAACACCTCCAGGGATGATGACTTCACCACGTCCCTGGGCAGCCTGTGCCAGTGGCTCACCACTCTTTCTCAGAAGAAATTTTTCTTGTTATGCAGCTTGAACTTCCCCTGGCACAACTTGAGGCCAGTCCTCTCATCTTATTGCAGTGCTGCTGGAGAGGCACAAAGAAATGCAAAGCAGAAGTGCCAGACTGATAAAGTCTGGGTGAGCACTCAATCTAGTCAAGTGTAAGTGCTATTGCATTTCCAGCCTTCCTCAGATACTTTGCTACCTTGGCTGTTATTAGTTCAAGCTGAAAAAACATACCTGGGCTCTTTCATGCATATTCTTATTTCAACATTTCTCAAAGATAAATGACATTCCTCTTCCTATTGAAGAAGCAGCAAAACCATTCTGAAATCTTTTCTTTTCTGATCATCGTTCCTCAGAACAAAAGGCAGAAGTGACTGCTACCTGAGCGTCACCTTTGTGTGGAGGGGAGGAGCGGCTTATGTTTTCAGAAACAAACAAAACATGCTTTGTTTGGGATGATAAGGATCAGTGGACTTCTGTGCTTGCACAAACAGGAAGGATGGAATTTGGCAGAATGAATTTAAGTAATGGAATCATAGAGTTGTTTGAGTTGGGAGGGACCTTTAAAGATCATCTAGTCCAACTCTGGCGTAGGATTGAGAACTGTGGGCTAGCGACCACGATTAGAAAAGTCCCTACTTGTTACCATTAGAATTTTTCCTACTGGAATTTAAAAAAAAAAAAAAAAAAAAAAAAAAAGCCCTTTTCTGCACTTTTTTTTTCCTTATTCTAATGGAGCACCATGACCGGAGTAGCACCAGTGCAGCACCGCTGCTCTTTCTCCCTTCCTCCCACAGAGAAGGGGTTGGTGCATGGCTACAAGGACCTGGTGTCCCCAGCCATAGCAGCAACCCAGGACATGCGTTGTGTGGCACCCAAGGTCACTGGGCACACGCTCAGTGGAAAGCCAGCCAGCTGCATGCCTGCACTCCTTCCTGTCCTTCCCAAAGGAGCTCTCAGCTTCACAGTGCCTTAGCTGTAGAAGCTTTACGGACTCTGAAAGTGACCAAGCAGCTAAGCAGGGAGCAGGAAAGCATTTCAGCAATACACGCTTGCTCCCTCTGACATGGTGCTTCAAAGCTCTCCAAGCTGTGGGGAGACAACAGGAGGAATTGCAATTAAAGCAAAAAAGCCACATACTTCCAACCGGTTTGCCCAGAAATGAGTATCACAGTTTGTATCAGCATAATACATACCAGCAGCATAAACTTGCAAGGGTATTTGAAGATTGCTTTGTGACTGAAGCCAAATTTGTCCTTTATTTACAGCCTAATTCCTCTACTCTTACATGGTAAATTTAAGCCAAAATGTGCCTGAGAGTTCTTCTTACAGAATTACAGTGGTCTCCCAGAAAGTCACTTAGAAAAAGTGTTGGGACAAGGACTACTTCTATGAAATTCATTAAATACAATTTTTTAGAATATACGGTTATGATAACAAATATGTCTGCTGTTAATTATTTGTAGTGCAGGAGCATGCAAGGTGGTGGTGGTGGAGTGGGACTGTGACAGGAGAATGTCAACAATCCCAATCCTGCTGCTGTGTTCCTATGTCCCCTGAGCCAGGGGAGGGCCGCTCTGCCATGCAGCCACCCCGTTTGCTGCCAGCAGCTTCATTAAGCCCAGGTTCATTACTCCTTAATGGGGTGGTGAGAAATTCACCCCACCCGTGATTTCTTTCTGCATAAACCATAGCTCACGCTGCAACTCTGTGTTTCAAGATGTGCAAGTAGCTCCGTGGGAGTTTCCACAAGCTGATATGCAGCTGGATGAGCAGGGACCAGCAAAAACAGGTCCCAGGAAAGGCTGGAATCAGTCCTGATGCTGTACGAAGGCAAGGAGGATGTAAGTTACTTTGAACGGGGGCAGGACACTTGTCCCACCCCACCACACGGCCTACGTAGGGAGGGCTTGTTACAGAAATGCTTTTCTTTTGATGGGAGTATATCTTGACACGTTGTGCCATGGTAGTTTTTATGCACTGTTACAACCTGACTGGTTTTTTTTCTGAAATTTACAGGCTAGAAGGAAAATGATGAAAATGTTACCTTTTTTCCAAAGTGGTCCCATTGGAATACGCAATGGAACAGCAGGTTGCAATGATGTAAACGGGCAGCTGGAAAACTCTTTGGCCTCAGTGGCTGAGCACGTCCCTGCCTGTCCTTCTGGAGACGAGATCTGGTCCAAGGACCAGGAGAAAATGAGTGAAAGGCCGGAGACAGCCTGCAGGACCTCGCGGGCATCTTCCATCACCAGCAATGGGAGCTGTGCCTCTGCTGGGGACAGTCCGGAGAAGGGGAAGAAAGGAATAAAAGGGATACTTACAACTGCATTTAAGAAAATGAGGAAGGCCAAGCCCAGTGGTAAGTGCTCAGCCCGCTCGTCAGCCCACCTCTGCATTGCCCCATTTCCAATGTCTTCTTTTGAAATAAATCAGTCATATAAAATACTCCAGCTGAGTTACCACCAATACCTGGGACAATATATTGCCATTTTCCTGCTTTACAGGAAATCCCACACCAGATACATCCTGAGATCAAGTCTGACATTTTCACCATCATCCCACAGCGGCCATTTATTAATTCTCCAGACATCTCTCTTCCTCCTTTATTTCAGGGTGATGCACATCCAGCTTGCAGCAGAATATCCTATTTGTTGCTAAGTAGCTTTTGTTCTATTAGATTTGTGCCTTATACTCTGTGCTATTGAGTTTCTGCCCATCGACTGTTGAAGTAATCCCATTGTTCCTGTATGATGCACCCAGCCCTCAGTTTCGATAATGCCTTTGTGTAATCAGCAGATATCAATAGGGCACTCCCAGTTTTTGTGCAAAGTCACTAAGGAGAACATTAAGTGAGATGAGGTTCAAGAATAACACAAGCTTTCTCCACCCAGAGTTTTCAGTAAAAACCTTACGTATCTAAGAGAGCTTGTTTTGGGATATAGCTTTTCCAGTTTCATAATTTCCCAGATTGTACCGTATCGAGCAACTGGTGGCAGTCCACACAGGATAGCTCAGCTGTATTTATCTCACCAGCCTATTTCTGGAAAACCCATGTGGTGTTTCCTCTAGCACTTCCTATTTAGCTATTATCTTTCCATCTATATTTTTTGAAAGCCTCGCTTCCTGCTTGAGGTCGTATTAATGGGAAAGAATTGGATGGACCTCTCCCTCAGCTCATTCTTTCTGAAGATTACCTCTTGCTTACACAAAGTATCCTCTTCACCTTGACAGCTCTGGACTTGATATGAAAGTGCAATTTCTTTCATCATTCTGGGAGAACTGTATGTTATTCAGGCTCACTCTCCAGCAGTTTCAGATTTTATCAGGTTGTTTTGATGGATTTATTCCTTTCATATCCCTTTAGACTGCTGTGTGCTATTGGGTTCACTGACAACAGTGCTATAAAGTATTTACTCAGATTTGGGGGCTGACTTTTATTTAATCCCCAGCATTGATGCCACTCTCAGAAAGCTTTGCATCTTTTCTTTTTCTCTATATAGTTATGCTGTCTTGCTCTTTGCTTTATTATGTTTAGCAAATTTTAATGCAAGTTAGGTTTGATAATTCACATTTTGTTCCAACTCTATTGTCTTCAGGATGATGCTGAATAATTACACTTTTTGCCCTAATACCACAGAGAAAATAACTAAAAAAAGATAAGGCTGATCTTTAAACTGTGCTCACAACTTCAGCATTGTGCTGCGGAGTTTATCAGTGCTAATCAGCTATTTCTTTAAAATAAAACTGACTTCTTTGCCAAAATTACTCTTAGAAAAGTCATAGGAATTTGACTTTACTTTCAAGACTGGGCATCATATGGCATTCATCTTAGCTGCTTTGCTCTGATTTCCTCGCTCTGGTCCCCGACCCCCCAGTAGTCCCTTGGTCTGCATGGCCAATCCTTGAGCCAAATAACTGTGTTGTGCAGGAAAATGACAAACACACCGTCCTGATGGGCCCTTTGACTGAGATGCAGGTGGCAGGGCACGTTGCCTTGTGCCTATTCCTCTCCTTCAGCTCCTGTCAAAGGAACAGTTACATATTTGTATGTACAGCTTGTGCTCCCTGATTCTTATGGTTTCTTGGGAAACTCATAGTGTATCCTCAGGGCTATTGAAAAATTGAAGAGACTCTCAGACCCTTGCTTGGCAACCCAAGCAAACAAGCAACAACAGAAAAACTACAGTTCTAAATTTTGGAAGAAACATCATGGGTAGCACATGAACGTGTGTCGATGTGCAACAGTAGCGATGAGCATTCAGTCAGCGTTACGCCACTCAGCAGCAGACTGGGGATAACCCGATCTTTAAATAGAAAAAGAATTTCTGTGTGGTAAAGGAGCCCAAGAGTTAACGGTACAGAAATGGGAACATTTAAAAAATGGTATTTGAAAGCCATGTTTTTACACAAAACAGGAAAGAAAATTTTTGCTGTTGGGTAAAGAGAGGCTGTTCTTTTCTCCTCAGTCAAACAAGCCATGGATCTCCTTGAAAAGCAGAAGCTCTGTGATGCTGTCCAGCATCTGATTGCCCTGGAGAAGAACCTGTGTGGTAAAAGCGAGGAGGGACTGACCATCACCCAGCAAGACATCGAGTCCATCTACGAAATCCTGAAACACAAAGTCTTCAGCATCTTGAAAGACTCTGTGCTTCTAGCGAGAGCAAACCCGGAACTGCTGCAGCAGGCAGTAGATGCCCTGAAAGAACAGGAGAAAGAAGACCAGAACTGCACCTCAGAAAATCTGCCTGAACAAAACGTGCTATTTAGACCTAGGAAATGGAAAGATCTTTGGATGGCCACAGTAAAGGAGTCGGTAGACACTCGAATGAAGGACACGAGTCATACTCCTAGAACTGAGAACCTCTCTGCAGTTGGCCAGAACCTCCTGCACATGGGGAAAACAATGAAAGAAGATTTGACGGTAGTTGCACAGTACATTAAACAGCTTTATCCCCCTGAGTTTGATGTGTTCCGCACATATGCAGAGCTCTATCACCACCATTTTGCCTCTCTGGCAAAGAAAGCTGCCGAGTCTCAGCTGGATGACAAGGATGTTTACCTTCTCCTCTCTTGGGTGCACAACATTTACCCAAAGTAAGTGATGCTTTCAAACACATTTTGTACTGGTGACCAACCGGTTCTCTGGCTGCCAAACCAGACGTTTGCTTGATTCGTGGATCGGTATCACTTTGATGCAGTCCAGTCCATGGGTAGGTTTTGCAGTCAGTGATATTGTGCTGTCCAGGATAATCTGAAGGCACTTCCTTGGGGCTGCTAGGCTGTAACCAAGTCTCACTACACCACACAGGCAACAGATGTCCACACAGATACATAGGGCTTCGCTTGTGTCCCTTGTCTCATTCTTGGAAAATCTGGGAACTCCAGCCTGTGGCCTGCTGGAGCAGAAGGCAGCCAGTAAATAGGAAAACCTGAGCTGTGATTATCCTGGGCATTAAGAATGTTGCCCAGGGATTACCCACAGTAATTCTTTCATTAGGTCGCTTGCTGTATGGATGCAGAGAGGTTGTATCCCCAAGCTCATTCCTCCTGATGCTCGGGGACCCTATCCCCAAAACAGTGCAGTGGCCTGTGCTAAGGACCGGATGCATTTACATCTGGTTTCTCACTGGTGTCCTCAAGGAGTGTTAGCAATTTGCATCAGCAGCTGTCTTGAATTATGCTGGCCTTGAATAATGTGATCATTTGGCTTTTTCATTCCAGAGATATGAGAAAAGATCGTGTATTAGCAGAGGAGCTGGAAAAACTTGAGCTTGGAAGCCTTTTGCCTTTAAGTCTGAGCAAAGAGCTTGAAAAGAAGTACCTTGAGAGTGAAGAGGTAAGAATCTGCTCGTTTCCTTCTCATCCCTGTGCTGTGCATAGCTCCTCGGAGGAGCTCTGACTTGTCCTAAGTGCCCACTTCCCAGCCCTCCCTGTAAGCCACACACCCTCCAAGAGAAAAGAAGAAGCAGGAAAGCTTTTTTTTCCTCCTTGTAGGAGGGCTGCTGCTGGATGGAACTTGAAGAGTTAACTTCCCACTACCTCCTGGTTTGCCCGTCCCTCTGCCCTGGGAGCTGGCCAAAAATTAGTGCTCTCTTCTTGTAAAACTGGAAATAGGAAGAAGTTCAATGGCAGGTCTTTGCGGGTAACTTTCCAGCTGTCTGCTAAATCCTCGTAGGGAGGAGCCTACAGTCTCACTTGCGGGTGATGCTCCCAGCCCTACTTCTGGCTTCTGCAGCAGTGCCAGACCTTGGGCGAGCACAAAGCACACAGGTCCAGTCTGGAAAAATCTGCCTCCTTGATAGAGAATCACATGGTCTGCAGGAAACAATGGTTGCTCCAATTTTTGGATCGCTCTCTCCTTAATGGACATAAGGAGCAATGTTCACATCCCTCCCATAGCTTAGTGCTTTTGGCACTTTGGGCTGGAGTTCCTGGAAAATAAGAAGTTACAGGTTTTGCTGCAGTCCATGATGGACTGCAGATGGGCTGTGACGTGCACGAACAGGGCATTGAGCAGAGGTGCGTGTCAGCTATTACACAGCAGCCATACCGCACAGCAAGCACACAGGAAGGGTCAGAGCAGGGAAAACCTGGGACATTTTGATCCACTCCAGAGTTGGTAAGACGTCAGAAGTGCTTATGATAAAGGATTGCAAAACAAGCTCAGTGGGTAGCACTGAGTATTACAGGTTACGTGCAATGCATCTCTCAGGGAACTGGAGCTCTGGTGTGTATACTTGCCTGTGCTGACATGTTGGGGGTGGTGAGTCCTGATCTTCATAGAATCATAGAACAGCTTAGGTTGGAAGGGACCTTAAAGCCCATCCAGCTCCAATCTCCTGCCATGGCTGGTTGCCCCCCACCCACTCAGGCTGCCCAGGACCCCATCCAGCCTGGCCTTGTGCACCTCCAGGGATGGGGCACCCACAGCTCTCTGGGCAGCCTGTGCTAGGGCCTCCCATTCTTCTCCTGAAATATTCCAGTCTGTACTGAGTAGGGGAATGTTGTGAGATGGTGTCCTTGCTGCTGGGAAGTTGTGGGTAAGGTGTCTCGTAACAAAGAGCCTTTATTTCTCAGCTGTGGTAGAGGAAAACTGCTAAGCCAATGGGTAGGTGGGCAAAGAAAACTACCCTAGCAGGAGGCAGCAACTGTGGTATCTGCTTTGTGGTAAATGCTGTTGTTCTTTGTTCTCTAAAGGCTACCATCAAAAATGTGCTGAGCAAATGCTTAGAAAAGGAAATCCAGAGATGGAAAGAAGACAAAGAACCAGAGAAACTCAATGGGCATTTTCAGAGTGAACTACTAGCGATAATTGTTATCCAGGTAATACAGATATATATGTAAAAATAAACAACAGCATCTTGTTTGTACTTAAGATCTGAGACTAACTGTAGTCAATGCAGGAAGCCAAAAGGCCAAGTTGCATGTGTAGGGCCATAGCACAAGTGGGTGGCACAAGAGACTCCAAACCCATATTCCTGGTGTGACAGGTGCTGGGACAATCCTTTTCACACCCAAAAAAGGAGAGAAAAAAACTCTTTTCCCACTTTCTCAGGTGTTTTATGGGTTTTCTTCACCTACAATGCTGCTTCTTTTTTTGCTTTGTCTGCTAGAGTATCTACAACAGCCAGATGCGAGCCAGGGACATCAACGCCGCACTGGGTGAGGAGCTGTCGTGTCGACTGTCGACAGAGCTGGCTGCCTTCCTGAGAAGGTGCGGTAAGGCCCTGACGGGCAGCGGTGCTTCCCGAGTGTCCTGGTGCCATCACTCATCCGCCCATCTTCCCATCTCCCCTCCAGCTACAAGGATGCTTTTGAAGACTTCAAGGAGAGAGGCAAGAAGCACAGACACTACAGGCCTGTTCTGATCGCAAATATTAACAACTGCTGCAATTTTAGGTAAGAGTTCCTGCCACTGCCAGCAGTGGGAAATAGTGAGATAAAGGGAATGTGCCCCAGAGTGGACAGGGGAAGGCTTGTGGACCTCGGAATTTCTCTCCTTCTCTTTTTTGGGGACAGGTTGTTCTGACCTTGGCAATATTTCCTTTCAGAGACTACACAGAGAAAAACATAGCAGAAAAGGACGACAACAAAGAAAGGATACTTAGCACCCTTAGGGACATTGAGGCCAGCGGTGGGGATGTCCTGCTTCAGCAGCTCTTTGCCCAGCTGAAGGTATGCACCCAGCCCACACTCACTGTCCCATGGACTAGTTCCACCAGGTGGGACTACGGTGGTGACACGAGAGCACTGCACTGTTGGCCACCCAAATCCATGCCTCAAACATGGTGACATTCATAGAAATTGTCACAGAACGATTAAGCTTGGAAAAGACCTCTGAGATCATCAGGTCCAACTGTCAACCCATCCCCACCATGCCCACTAAGCTATGTCCCTAAGCACCACTTCATGAGTGAATAGCATTCATTAATTTGGGGCTAGAATGAGCATTGGAAAGAATTTGACCTAAAAAAATTGGACTACCTCTAATGAAGTCCAGTAGTACTGATGTTCCCTACTAAAAACACACCAATTCGGAAGGAATCTTGGCCAAGTTGCATCGCAGCATCAGTCCTGACAGAAAACCTGAGCTGGTGTCTTCAAACCCCAGGCAAAGTGTGTAGGCATGACTGCATATGGGGAAATGAAAAGTGCTGATTGCATCTAAGAGAAGCGCTATAGGGAGAGAGTCTGAACATGCATGTGGTTACACTGCGAGCTGTGGGAAGCAATCACAAGTGGTGACATGAGCAATTACACAGCATTTGGCTTCTCCATAAAGGTGGCCGAAAAGATACTTCTGGTTCTTTCATTTCCTTCTTTCTTTAACCAAATGTGGTGAAGGGGAAGGCGGAGGAGCCAGGAATTACAGCCACCATCTCTCCTGCATCTGATAATGCGATAATTCTCTACTCAGATGAGAGTGGGTGGACAACACATTAACAGTGTGGAAATAAAAAAAGCATCCTTGATACGATCCTTTCAGTCCCTCAGTCTCCTCTATTGTGAGGGACCAAGAAGAGAGGTTGTGAAGTCTCTTTCTATGGAGATACTCAAAATCAGTGTGGGCGCCTACCTGTGCGACCTAATGTAGGGAACCTGCTGTAGCAGGGGGCTGGTCTCAGTGATCTCCAGAGGTCCCTTCCAACTCCTACAATTCTGTGACACCTGACGCAGCTCCTCTTCCCTTGTCCCTTTGGGCCATCTTCATACTTCCCTAATAAAACCGCACACCTTGCTGTCACTGTAGAGGATGTTATGCACATAGGAATGTAAATACATGTTTGCATAGAACTAAGTAATTGTTCCTTTATTTTTCAGCCAATTTATAAGAAATTTACAGAAAATAAGTGGGAATCCAGCAATGAAATTATGAATGAGATCATTAAAACCACCAACAATCATATTTCAGAGTTACGGACCCTGAAGGACCCTTTTTACCATGTAAGTCAAAGAGAAATAGCCACAACCACGTGCTCAGTGGTGCGGGATTATATATGTGAAACGTTACTGTATAAAAAATCTTTGATTTCCTGCCTTTGTCTTTTTAGTAGTTAAAACAAAATTATGAAGTTTTGTGTATTAGAGAGAGGAACAGGAGGAGGGGGGTGAGTTCCTGTTTCTCTGGAGTATGGTCACCTCTTATCTAACACTTGGAGATGTTTTCTAAGCATTGAAGTCTTCCCAGAAGGAAGCAACATTTAGAAATTCCCACACCTCATTAATTTAAGTACAAAGAGATTCTCGGTATCTAGGATGTCGCGTTGCAGGTTGCAGGGAGGTTGGCAGCCAGCGTGGCTCCTTGTGTTTGAGCAGCAGTGGACACTTGGCAGGACACGCTTTGTAGTACTTGAGGTGTCTTCATCCACGTACATCACCGAATCATTAAAGTTGTAAAACACCACTAAGATCTTCTAGTCCAACTATCAGCCCATTCCCACCTCACCCACTAACCATGCCCCTCAGTGCCAAGCAAATGACTGTTTACATGGGTTGATAGTGATAGGACAAGGGGAAATGGTTTTAAACTAAGACAGGGGAGATTTAGGTTGGATGTTAGGAGGAAGTTTTT
>JANHGO010000042.1:15807758-15828729 GCA_024606505.1 Aquila spilogaster | reverse complement strand
ACAAACTCCTCTATAAGCAAAACGAGCAGGAAAGCTGCCTTGGTTTCTCCCTGTGCAGTCTATTCTGCACCCCCAGCACCTAGTGGCTTGGTGCGAGGAAGCAGCACGGTGCTCTTGCCTTGCTTGCTCCCAGGGAGACTGTCACGGGCAGAGCGCTCCAAGTGCTCACGCCCTTTCCCCACGCTCAACGCTCTCCCTCCTCTGGCTGTAGAGGATTAGTAGAGTTTATTATTAAAAAATAAACCTTTCATATATTGAGATTGTTGTCCTTAAATTGTTTTTTTTAATGCAATCATATGACATTCAGCAAAAAAGGCAAAAAAAACCCAGGTGTCATTTTCCCCATTTTCTCAGCTATTTTATAGCCTTTCTTTAAGGTTTCTTTCTTCTTTACTTCCATCCGCATTTGAAGATGGAGTTCAAAATTGGCTTGAACCCACCAAATAAGTATAGCTGCTCTGCACGGTCCCTGGCTCAGTCGCAGGGGGGGATGCAGGAGAGCTGGGTGCAGTTACCGCAGTTAAGGATCTGTAGCCTTTTTAACCAGCAAACCTGGCCTTTTTGGAGCAGGCGGCATTTAAAATTGGTCTTGTTTGTTAGAGTATCTACAGTGGCCAGAAGCGAGCCAAGGACATCAGCGCGGCAGTGGGCGAGGAGCTGTCGGATCGCCTGTCGAAGGAGCTGCCTGCCTTCCTGAAAAGGTGCGGTAAGGCAGCGTCGGGCAGCGGGGCTGGCGGGGCCACCCGGGGCACGCTCTCATCCGCCTCTCCTCTTCCCATCTCCCCTCCAGCTACAAGGATGCTTTTGAAGACTTTAAGGAGAAAAGCAAGAAGCACAGATACTACAAGCCTATACTGATTGCAAATATTAACAATTGCTGGAATTTTAGGTAAGGGTCCAAAAGAAAAGGCTTTGCTCCCTCCTCTGCAGGCAACGGACAATAGTGTGGCAGAGGGGAGGTACTCCAGAGTGGGCAGAGGAAGGTCCATCTGCCTGCAGAGGAAGGTTCGGAGACCTCTGAATTTCTCTCTCTCTCTTTTGAGGACAGATTATTCTGACCTTGCTGATATTTCCCTGCAGAGACTACGCAGAGAAAAACATGGCAGAAACGGACTACAATAAAGCCAGTATCCTCAGCGCTCTCGGCGACATTGAAAACAGCGGCTTTGATGTGCTGCTTCAACAGCTGTTTGCCCAGCTGAAGGTACCCTACCCGTGACCCACACCCTCCTGCCCCATGGCTCAGCCTGTGCCAGCGCTGGGCGTGTTCTCCTGCCGTGCTATCGGTTGCCCAAATCTCTGACTGAAATGCAGCAAAGTTCAGAAGGGCATCGCTGCCAGAAAACTCAGGCTCACCTCTCCTTAAGCTGCTCCTCGAGCCTGCAGGCAAAATGGGCGCAGCTACATAGGCGTTACTGTGCAGATGAACGTAGAATGTGCTGATCACATCTAAGATAACTGCTGCAGGAGGGAGAGTCTCAACCTGCAAGAGTTTACACTCCAAACTGTAGGAAGCAATCACAAATGACATGAACTGCGATTACGCAGCTTTTGGCTTCTTCATAAAGGTGGCCTGAAAGGCACTTTTGGCTTCTTTCTTTTTTTTTCTTTTTTTCTTTATATATAACACAAGCCTTTTAAGTTAAGGAAGTGTGGTGGAGGAGAAGGCGTAGGAGTCAGGAACGTTCAGCCACAATCTCTCCTGCTTTCTCTGTAGGGCCTTTTGGAAGGCATGACAGAGCAGGGGTGCTTTTTTTATTTTCATATTTATTTACTGTGGCCAAGAAAACTTGTGATTGAAAATGTCTCATAATGATTCATGTTTTTCCCTGATGGTTCCATAATTCTCTAATCAGACAAGATGGTATGGACAAAACATTAACAATGTGGAAATAAAAAAAGCATCTCCAATATGAGCCTCTCAAGCCCTCAGTCTTCTTCATCATGAGAAACCCAGTACAGCCCCCTCTTCCCCTGTCCCTGTAAGTCATTGTCACATGTCCCTGCACAGGACTGCACACCACGCTGTCGCTATGTAGGATACTGTACATATAGAAATGCTAAATATACATGTGCATAGAATTTGTTTTGAGGGAACTAAGCAGATTTCCCTTTTTTCAGCCAATTTATAAGAAGTTTACAGAAAATAAGTGGGACTCCAGCAATGAAATTATGAACGAGATCATTAAAACCACCAGCAAACATATTTCAGACTTCCGGACCCTAAAGGACCCTTTCTACCATGTAAGTCCAAGAGAAATATTGGAAGGATTATGGGATGCCAAGGCTGCATTTTCAGCACTGATCCTCTGCGACTCGAGTTGCCTTGACCCGTATTAAGCTGGTGAGCTGGCCTGGCATCGGAGAGCCCTTTCAGGCAGGATTTCCATCAGCATGCAGTTTACTTAGATTAGCCAAATAAATCTCACTCTTCTCCAACAGAAGCAAACTCCTGTAGCTCTGCTGCAGTGTTTGCAGAGAAAACCACCCCTTCTGTAGAGAAAATCCTTTAGGGACTACCAAAAATATGGCTTTATGTATGGGTTTGATTTAGCAACCCTGAAGCACGGATGCAATTGCATGGTTCTGTCTCATGGCTCCTTTGATTGCGCTAAGGACTGGAGGAGATGGATGCAGCTGGGACAAATCCCAGATAACTGAGCCACAACCACATTTTCAGTGGTGCTGGAGTATATATCAAACATCATTATATAAAAAAATCTTTGATTTCCTGCCTTTGTCTTTTTAGTACATGAAACAAAATTATGATGTTTTGTGTATTAGAGAGAGGAACAGGAGGAGCAGCATGAATTCCTGTTTCTCTGGAGTACTGTTACTTCTCTAACACACAGAGATCTTTTCTATGCTTTAAACTCTTCCCAGAAGGAAACAACACTTGGAAATTCCCACACTTCATTAGTTTGAGTACAAAGAAATTCTCGGCATCTAGGATGTCCCGTAACCAGTTGTGGAGAGGTTGGCAACTAGCGCCATTCCCGATGTGTGATCAGCAGCAGGCATTTGGTGGGGCACATCTTAGAGCACCCAAGATGTTTTTGTCCTCCATCCATGGCTTGTTTTGTCCCCAAGGAAAAGACAGATGAATGACCCCCCCTCTCCTTCCCAACAGGCTATCATGGAGAAGATCCACGCCCGCTTGGTTAAAGAGTACATCGTGAGGCTGCTGAAGAGGAAAGTCAGCCTGAAAACTCCAGCACAACAGCAAAACCTGGCCCAACACATCTCCAAGAACGCTGCTGACCTGGAAGCCTTCTGCACCAGCAATGTACGTGAGTGCTCGCTGCGTCCGCAAGAGCACGGGGCATGGGCACACTGAAAAACAGGAAAATAAATTTTATGGGGCCTCTTGTTAAACTTTCCAACTCAGCTTAATTTCCTGGAAGGCAGGACCTTAGACAGAAAGAGGTCTCCAAGTGCCTGTGGGGAGGAAGGCTCCCCTGCCACCAGCCTGCCCTCCCCTGGATGGAGAGCGATTATTTCATCCTCCTTTGTCCCATGGACAGCGGTTGCCTTTTGAAGATTTATATTAATAGGGTCAGAAGGTTTAGCTAAACACTGCACTGCTCTGGTTTCAGTACAGCTTGTGTGGAGTCTAGGTTTTGACTTTTCCTTCTCGCACTTGATTTCCCTCACTCTGCTGCTTTTAGGTCAGGCAGGGGCTGGCGTGGGCAGTGCTGGGTCTCTGGGACACAATAGTTTCCTCCACAAGAGGCATGGCTGAAAGACCCCTCTCTGTCCTCTGAGAACACCTTCCTCCTTTCACGCCTCTAAATTTGCCTGCAAAAAAGATAAGCCAAGCCCTGTCCTCCACCATCCCATGTACATCTGACTGGAGAAGGAACAAGCCTGAGCATCACTCAGCGTGGGCAGGAGGTCAGCCAGCCGGTGCCTTGGGACATCCAATAACCAGAAAACAGGTCCAGTTGGGGCTTTTACCTGAGTGGGCAGGGAGAGGATTTTGGCAATTCCTGGAGATGCTAAAGGCAGGGTTGTGTGCAGAGCTGGGGGAGAGCAGCATGTGGCAGTGCATCACCTTGCCCATCAGACCTCACATGCACACCGCCAGCATAGAAACCCAAGGAAAGGAAAACGTGATTGAGGGAGGAGCAGAGAGAGTTTGTTGAGGTGGATGCGGAAACCTCGGTCTTATGGCAAACCCTACACCACTTGCGTAAGAGGGTTAAAAACCACCACAAAACTAATCCAATTTCTCCAAGGCTGGTCCAGGCTAGAAACATCACTGAAAACAGTGTGAGGCACCTAAAATCGCTGCCATGTCCTTCTCCATCACCAGGAAACAGCCTCAGGAGCTGGCTTGGCAGCACCCCTGGTGAAACACAGCTCCTGGGCTGGGTGGAGGTGTGCACCTCCACGATGCCCTGCTGATCGCTTTCTCTTCTGGCAGGGCTCTCAAGCAACGTGGCTGAATTCAGCGCTCCCCAAACTGGCTGAAATAATCCGACTTCAGGATTTAGGTGCTATTAAAATTGAAGTTGCAACACTCGCCACGACATACCCAGATATCCGGTAAGAGGCGCTGAAACAGATTTGCAAATACTCGTATGGAATTTTAGCTGAGCCAGGAAACAGTCAGATATGAGTATAGGTGAGGTTCATATAGCCTGAGTCTATAAAAACAGGTGGGGGCTGCCCGCCAGGCTGTGGCAATCCCAGTGCCATCGGACAACAAAATAAGCTATTAAAAAAAGCCTATTTATATATTCCAAATTCTGGTCTGGTTTTCTCCTTTGTCTTGGATATTCCCTACCCTACCCCAAGCCTCCTGGGACGGTGCTGGGTCCCATGTAGGATGGCCAGATGCCAACCTGGCATCTGCCAGGGACCTCAGCGCCATGGCGGGGTGGGGGCCGTATCCTGGCGCAAGGGACCAGGCACGCGGCGATCTGCAGGAGGAGATAACACCTGCCCATTTTTCTTCCGCAGCAAAAGGCACCTGGAAGCATTCCTGTACATCAAAGCCAATTTGTCACGCAGTGAACTCAAAAGCATCCTGGGCTACTTGGCAGACAGCACAGCATCCACACCACCCGGGGCCCCACTCTTCTCCAACATAAATGTGTCCTAGGCCATGGCACCCCTTGGCACCCGCCTTGTGCCGGACTGTGGGCTAAGCCCGGGATGGAGACCATCCTCTGGAGTGATCCACAGTGCACGCTGCCGCCTTTTCCTACGGAAAACACTTTGTCCTAATCTGGTGCTCAGCATCTTTACAGGAATCACTGTCCTCCATGCACAGCTGGGAAAACGGGGCACCCGTGGGTGGAGCAGTGCTTGCAAGGAGCAGGGCTGCTCCTCACAGCAGTCACAGACTCCCTCCAAGGTCTCCTAGGTGCCACCACGTTCTCTGCCTGGACACTGCCCTGGTGCTCTGACCTCCGTCTACCTCACGGGGTGCCACGAAGGCCACGTCACTGACTCCCCAGCTAGCTCAGACTGAGCACGTGCCTCCTATGTAGCTTTTTGTCTTCTAAGGAAACGGAGGGAAACAAAAAACGAAGCCAAAATATAGAGATGTTGGAAAAGTCCCCTGTGAGCATGCTTGCACCCCATCGGCCTTCCTCTGAGCCAGGCAGGGGTGGCTGCATTAGGCTGATGGGAGAGGCACCAGGTTTCGGGTGAGGAGGAGCTGTTGCTCAGCCACGGCAGGACTCCCGCTGTCCCCCTGCGCTGCAGCATCCCCAGATCTGGGGCTTGGAGTGGCCTCGGCTGCATGCTCTGCCCCACGCAGCAGCGTTGCCCAGGGGCATCGAGGTTTCCGAACTGGCCCCGGAGAGCCCTGGCTGTGCCCAGAGCAGCAGTCCAGCCAGGGCAGCGTGTGCTTCCTTCACCTCTGTGAGGTGGGAGCGCCCGACCCCCCCGGCAGCCACCAGCCGCTCTGCAGTGACCCCGTCCAGTGCATCTGGACCGGGGTGGCACCCCGCTAACAGAGGGTTAGGAGCAAGCTGCCTATTGGAATGGATCGTGTGGGCTAAGCCCCAGCATCTAGTAAAGCACCTTGGATGTTGCTTAAGCCTTCCCTATTGAGGCAACGACTTTTCCAGACCCCATTGAAGTCGTAGGCTTTGGATGGGTGGTGGAACTGGTCTCAAATGCCATTAAAATGTATTGAGCACCCTGTATGCGTCACCATTTTCTTGCTCACTCTTTCCCCTCTTGCTGTGAGGTAGATATGATGTGAAAACACAAATGGGTCTGTTGTGAAACTATGTTTTGTTTTTACAGCCCGGTTTTTTGGGAAGCAAATCACTTGCCAAAACAACAATGTGTTTAGTTGAAGACCTTTCCCTTCTGTTTTTCTCTGTTTCAACTTTTGTACCAGGCTGTAGAAAGTTGGTCCGGAAGGGAGACACATAGTGACTGTGCAAACCATGTAATGTATTTATATGCATATGCAGTATACCATTGGTGTATTTTTGCATCCAATTTTTTTTTTCTCAGTTAGAGATATTAATTTGCAATGTTTATATTTAAACAGTATTCAAATATGCTAGAAAAGTGACTCATTTATTCTGTCTCTGGCTGTTGTTTACTGTGTTGCCACATGTAGTCCTATGTACTCCTTCAAAGGGCCAATTCTTCCACTACTCCCAGCCTGCTCCGGTGAATGTCACCCACTGGTTCCAGGAAGGGAGCCTCTTACTGGACTACAGACAAGCTGGAAAAGCAGAGGCACCCTCTGTTTGTGCTGTGTATGGGTCTCATAGCATGGCTTTCCTTGCTCTCTGGAGCAAGGACTGCTGTGTGCACTGTGTTTATGGCATCTGGTATAACAAGGTCCAACACATCAGCCTCTAAGCACTACCGCAGTCTCAGTGTTGAATAATAAAAGATATATATTTGACATATATCTCATCCTTACTGCTCTGGCATCCCCCTTTCTCCACCTCTGTTGTCTCCTCCGGTTCATACAAGTCTTTAGAAGATGCAGCCCACTAGAATTTGGCCCCAGCTGGCCCTGCTCGCCCCCTTTTACCCTCCTAGCAGCTGCTATTAAACCTGTGGCTTTGCTGCTGTCCACAGTGAGATGGATGCAGGAGTCCCCAGCCAACAGGTTATATGACAAAATTGTACACTGGGAGAAAAGCAGTGCTTTGGTTTCAGGCTGCTGCCTGGCCGTGGGTAGTGCAAACCACCCACTCCTTCCATAAGCACACTCATGCTCACACAAAACTAACTCATATATACACATAATTTAAAAACTTATTAAACATTATTTAAACACTTATCCCAGCTACAATTTAAGGCCAAATGCCAAAATGACCTCTAGCAGTGCTGAGCATTCATGACAACTGTCACCTATTGTACATTTTCTTTTCCAATTAGTGAAAGGTCATATTATTGCTATAAATAATTACATTTTGATTTAGTGATCTGTTAAGGGCCTACAGAAATGCATCACACAAGTGATTACGCTGGTCTTCTAAAAAAAAAAAGATTCCAGCCAAGTAAGTGCTCAAAGGAAAATAGTGAATCTATTTATATATCATAATTAGGATGGGTAGAAGAAAATGGTTTTCATACACATTTCATAAGCCATATGGAACTGCATTGTGCAATTCTCTTCATCCTGCTATAAAAACCCAGCTTTCAGCTCTAATGAGCCTAGGAAACTACTTTATTTATCTTCCTTTATGACTCGACATTTACAATGGCATTTATTTATATGTGGCATATTACACATAGCCAGGTACTTTCAGGAAGTTGCATGAATGTCTTCTGATAACAGTGTTAGATTAATACTTATAAATAGCACTCCTATAAACTAACTAAATAAAATTTTCTGAGGTCAGCGTGGCTAGATTTTCTTTATCACGCAACCTCTGCTGATGTTGATGTCTGCCCCTCCTTGGAAGCAGAGCAGATAGCCAAGATGAAAAAAATAAAATCAGCTTTATAAAACAGTTAAGAAAGCTGGTTGCGGTGGCATCGCCAGCTCTCCCAGTCGGTTGTCATCAGTGCCACCAGGACATCAGCCTGCAACAGCCACCGCATTGGACACGGACTGAGCTCACACATGCACGCACGCACACTCCTGGCTCCCTACTCATCCATCACGCCAGGCACTTCCATCGTTTGGCAGAAGACTTGCAATTTGCAGTGCAAAAGACACAGGGACGCAAACCACAGCATACCAGTGGGTGGACTGAGGCATTACTCCCCTCCCCTGCTCCTGCAGGAGCCATCTGCTGCACGCCAAGTCCCTGATGACACCTGGGGAACCTCTGCCCTTGCTGCAGGGGAAGCCAAAACCAGTCAGAGAGCTCCTGGGCTCCTCCCAAGTGTAAGCATGGTGTGAAAAAGCAGAAACCTTCTGTTAGAACCTGCTGAGAAACTTTGGGGTTTGCAGACCTGGAAATAAAGCGTTCAGAAACCAGAAGGCCTGCAATTCTTCCCCTTTGAGGCTGGATCTTCTCACCAGGATCCCCTGAGATAGGACAGCACTGGACTAAAGGCCGTAGGATTTATTGATGTACTGATTTTAAGAGAAACACACTAGACCAAAGTGCTTTGGTAATTGGGCCTTTCTGAATTCAGCCCACATCTCCGGGCGGACAGTCCTGGCTTCATTGACATGCACGGTGACAGGCACAGGTGACACAGTTCCTCACCTACTAATCGATGTAAAGCAGGAAGAGTACATGCAATTACATATTCACAAAGGGTGTGGCAGCAATTTGCTGACCTCCATTTGCAAATCTTGTATTTTGTTTAGCTGGTATAAACTTTAATAGGAGAAAACCAGGAAACCCCAATCCAGTGGGAAAAGACCGCGAAGCCTGGCAATGCGTGGAGCATCCCGAAGGAAAGGTGCAGCTGGAGCGAGTGGGGACAGCAGAACCTCCTTCCCCAGGGGAATTAGAGCACACGGGCTGTGGGTCCTGCATCTCCTGGCACGGTTTCACATGCTGCCTCATCACCTGCCTCTGCTTTGCACAGCTTGGGTCAAAAGCCAGTGCTGGGGACCAAATGGGCAGGAGTCAGCATCACTGAGCATTGGGGAGGAAGGATATTTCGAGAATGGGCCAGAGGCCGGTAAGCTTGGGTGTGACACTAGCAAAATCGTGCTTTGCCAGACTGTAGATTGAAACCCATGAGAGTAATTGCTGCCTTCCTGCATGACTTAAAAGAGGATGTGGCCATACCACTCACACTGATATCCTTGAAATACAAAATAGCTCTTCTGTAGCCACAATAATAGAGATGGCAGCTAATGTCAGGGGATTTCAATAATTACTCATCAGTGCAGCAACCACAGATTTCCCACTTAGCAAAGTTGCAACTCCACACTGCTGGGGAGGGAGGCAAATCTCACCTCCTGGGGGAAAACCAGAGGAAATGTGATGGAGCAGACACACACATCAGGCTGTTCAGGTGCACATTACTGGAAGAAGGTTAATTGCATTTTTTAAAGCAGTATGAAGTTTTTAAGGCTACTGTGATTGTTTGCACCTGCTAGGCACCATTTCTCCTTGCTACCCAGGGCTTTGTCCTCTAGAAATCAGGTTTAAAAAAAACCCTTTTGAACTGACCAGGTTGAAGGCTTCCCTACAAACCCATTTTTCATCTCTTCTCTGGGTCTTGGCCCTCAGAGGTTTTTGGTTGCTTCTTTCACCTCTCCACAAGTCTTAGATGTTTGCCCCAGCTCCCCTCCCAACACTACCCAGTAGTGCCTTTGGACCACATTCTCCTAATCCTCCCACCCTTCATTCAGCAGATGGGACACGCCAGAGCACATCATGTACCTGCACCCAGAAAGACCATCATTTGAGGCTGAGGAATTCATCGCTATTTATCTAAGTAGTTTTCATGCAAATAGTGCAGAGCACTTGAGCTGTAATAACTCTCCTAATGGACTAATAAAAGAGGAAAACTTATCATTTAGCAGAAAAGCTGAGCTCTCAAAAGTATGCATTAATGTTGGAACGGCTGTGATGGGAAGAGATTAGCTCTGAAAGGGAGGAGATTATAACAAACTCTCGGGTAGAACAATATTGGTCCTGGAGTCTTCAAGAGCTTTTGAGCTCTATCCCAAAGGCTGAAGGCCAGTCCCCAAGTCCCACTGGCAAGAGCAGTGCAGCCTGAGAGCTAAACCAAGTGTAGATTAGAGAAAATATCAGGACAAAGCTAACAGTGCTATGTCCTAGTTAACGGAGGGTTGTTTCTGCTCTTTGGTTTCATTGCAGTCCCCTCTACCCTACACCAAGGCTACAAGAAGCGGTGACAGGTGACCTGTGGGGCAGGGACTGTCATCTTCCCACTCCTGCACAGCAGACGCCTTGTCTCTGGCAAGGTCCCAACCCCAACTTCATGCGTTGTGACACAGCCCCTTCACAATCTGCATGGGGCTATGCAGACCCAAAAAGGTTGGTTGAAGCTACCCACTCCCTCTGTTTAACATGTGGGGAGTGACAGAGGTATTTCCAATGCCTCAGGAGAGGCATTCAACCCAGCAGGATCCTGGCAGCCACCCGCTTGTGACAAGATTGGGCAGACACTCCGGGACCCCACCGGCCTTGAGGTCCCTTGGTCGGCAAGCAGGTGTGAAGCGAACGTCATCTGCAGAGGCCACACTTCATCCAGAGGTGTCGTCGTTGTCCTGCCTGGGCACGGGTGGTTTGCAGTAAGCAGCTCTGAGCAGCCTTGTGTTCCTCCCCAGGATGCTTGGGAAGGGGCACCCCATTCCACCTCCAAGGGATCACAGGGCTTGGGGTAACTCAAGAGAGGCAGGTAGAAGCCACAGACCAGTCCTGTGATCTCATGGGGCAGAGACTCGTAAGAGTTACTAAAAAAGGGGGGCAAGCCAAACCGGGGTAACTCTTACACACGCTGGGTGGGCTAGACCTGATCCTGGAGGAACCTTGGCAGCTTGCGAAGATCTCATAGGTAACACTGTTAATCCTGGAGCTGGCAAAACACAGCACGAGCAGTAATCCAGATAACTCTTGCTGTATATCAGTAAGAGAAACATAGGACGTGCCCTAGAGAAACAAGGCTGCAGAAGTAGACACTGAGAAGGTGGGAGAGCAGCCTTCAAGTACCTGCCATGCCTCTGGCTGTGCTCAAAAGTTTTTTGTTGGTCTTTGTTTAACTGTCCAGCTCAGCATCCCCTTCTGATCCATTAAAATACCACAAAGACTAAAGTATTACTGTGGAATGCATGAACTGCCCAAGCTCCCATTTTTGTTTGATTTGATTTCTCTACGAAGTCTCTCTTAAGGAGCTCAGATTGCATTTACTTGGGAAACATTTTGTCAGATCAGCACGTACAGCATGAAATCAATAGCAGCTTTTGAAGAAAGACCAGATTCATCCATCATCCAGAAGAGCCTCTTAAGCCAACTTTTCTTGGGTAGAAACCACAGTTAATAAAAGGAAAAGGTTCCACCTTCCTTCCACCTACCTCAAAACCTCACCCTCTGTGTCCCCTGTGGGCAATGGGCAAAAGCCCATCTCTCCATGTAACGCTATTTCTGTACAAAAAACTATTTCTGTATAAAATAACACTATTTCTATCCAGATATGATGTTCTTCTTTCCAGTGTAAGTTTCTACTATCTCATATGAACAACTCTATACTAGAGGTTTCAGTTTGTTATTCAAAATGATACTGATTGCCCATTTTCATACATTTCAATATAGCTTGACCTGAAAAAGAAATTTCTGCTTTCAGTAGTACATGAGCAATGCTTCCATGTTAATGTGTAAATTATCATTAAGAGAACCAATGCATAGCAGATTTCTGCAATATGTTTACCTCTCTCTATACACAGAAAAAATTCTTCATAGGGGTGCTTTCAAGACAGAAATGGAGGCAATAAAATCTATAGATTTTTGAGACCTGCTACCTGAAGTTGTAATGGATACTTAGAACATTCCTTAGTCTAAGACTCCCGCATCGCACATGTATACAGTGTCTTCACACAGACACTACTACCACAACAACTGTTTTTCTTACACTCTGTATCCAGCCTTTTGCCCAGTTTCAGCCCTTCAAAGAACACTGTTTTCTGGAAATTCAACATTTTTCTTCACAGAAAGTGGCCAAAACAGGGTATTTTGTTTGGCAAACTCAAACCATGAAGTCTGGGACCTGAGAACTAGATGTGCCGATGTGTGAAACTCCCTTTCTCTTCCCACGCTCTGCCACAGCGTGTGCTTAGATGAGTCCCAGTGTGGGTTTTGGTCATTGTTCCTTGTGGTAACTTTCACTTCAAGGAAAATATCAGAAAATTCAGGCCATGCAAGTTCACAATGTTGTAGGAGCTTTGACATATTATGAAAGAAATACAAATAATGTGCAGAGGACTTCTCTGTCTTCTCCAGGTTTGTGAGCCGTCAAGAACCTCAGTGTTTCAGCCATGCAATTCCCACCTAATGTACAAAATAATTTAATAACCAGAAAACATGTTACGATCTTACAATCTTACCTCTACTTCCAGTATTCAGGACTGACAAATTGGGAGTCCTGAAATTCTGAATTCTCTGAATTCTGAAGCTTTTGGTAGACAAAGACAAATATATGCAGGGTATGCCCAAAAGGACGAGGGTGGGCATCAGCCCCCAGAGGCTGATGTAACTGGTCTCAGGAGCCAGTGACAAGCCACATGGTTGTTCTGTTGAGGTGTTTCACCTGCATGTCATCAGGGCAGCCTGTGAGGTTTGGTGAAGGAGGTGTTCCTCTCTAGGACAGGCTGAGAAGTCACCCAGGGGCCAGGGGCAGTGTCACCTCTCCCAGAAGCAAAGAGTTGCTTATCGGAAAGCTGCTGCAGGAGGGAAAACCCTGCCTACGTATGTAAGTAAGTATGCAAAACAACCATTGCTGTGATCAAGTGGTTGTCTATCTCCTGGATAAGGAGGGAACAGGAAGAGTTCCCAGGAAGAAGGTAATACCTGCCTGGATGTCTTGGGACGATGTCAGAGGTGGATGGTTGTGCTGTGGAAGGGGAGAGTGACCTAGCACCAGCACCAAGAAGGGGGACCCAGAGCTGGTCTCTGATCAAAGCTTTTTAAATACTTTCCCTGACAGAGGCTCCTGACAGGCACAAGCCAGAGTGCAGGAGCAGGAGGAGGCAGGGAGCCTTTCTGGTCAAGCATTAGTGCAAGCAGCAACACTTGCACATCTTTCATGCCTTCATTTGCATCTCTCATGAGCATGTGCAATGGTGTTCTCAGGTGGAAGAACAAATTAGGATCACCTGGTTATGTTTGTGCTCTTACTTAACCTGGCTTGGGTGACTGCAGCGTGAGGTGACTGGGCAGCAGTGGGTTATCCCAACAGACCATGGCATTCCTCCTCCAAAGACACAGCAAACCCACAGTTAAGGGCTGAAGCACCATAATGCAGTGCCCCAGCTCCCCCAAATACTCCTAGCCACAGGCATGATATGTGAGGGCAGCAAAGGCATCGCCTGGGGGCTTTCCAGTACACACCACGAGCTGGGGGCAAGTGCGTGGATGCGGGCAGAGCCACAGGAGGGTTGTCACAGCTGTGACTGAAAGCCAGTGAGACACAGTCTTCAAGGTCAGATGATGACCAGCTTAGGACATTTGGCTTTATATTTGGCAGTGATGCAATTAGCTAGAAGCAAATATTCATTTTCCATTGATCTGTAGGCAGGGCAACCATTGCCAAAGGTAACATGAGCACCGTCAGTGATAGATGATACATTGTCAAGGTTCAGACCATCCGACTCCTCTACGTTTCTGTGTGGTCAACAGTTCTTAATGCAGTTTCGCTTCTCTTGGAAAAAAGAAAAGTGGTGAACGGATTATTTCCCTCCCACTATATAGTACCAAGCATGCCAAGAAATGGTGTGGTATTTCCACAACCTGAGGCAGAGGTTTCCTTTTCCAGCCAGGATATCCTTGTCAATCTGCAAAGCTTCGGTGCTATCAGCCAGAGCTGTGCTGCACACAGAAGCCAGTCTGAGGCCAAAATGCTTTCAGGGGTGAAGTTTCAGGCAGCAGTTTGTGCCAAGTGAAAATTTGGCTAAACAGCAGGAGGAACCTGGAGGACGGAGTACCCTGCCCTCCTTTCTGCTGCCCCTCAGCTGCAGGAACCACAGCCCTGCAGATACACCTTCACAAGTCTGTAAGTGACCAGTCCCACAAACATCACCTTGTCCTAACCCTGCCTTCAGCCACAGCATCCAGAAAACAGACGCCCTTCTTGAGCTGCTCGGCCAGAGCTCTTTCCTCGCCTGCTTTCAGCTGCTGTCTGCCCAGATCAATGAATTTTCTTTATGGCAGAGGAGTGTGTTGCTCAGCATGTGTCTGCTCTCCCGTCATTGTCCTTCATCCAGCTGCATTCAAGTAATGCCATTATTGAAGGTCATCAAGCATCACTTATCATCTCGTATAGCCAGACCAAAATGTCTAAATGCTGCACATTATGCAGATCAGCTGAGGGGGGAGCAGGAAGGAAGGGGAGATGAGCACAGAATAAGAGAGCGTTTACATGCATTGCACAATGCTGGAGCCATGGGACAGAAGTGACCCCGACTTACACCAAGCCAGAAATATGCTGAGCTGTGTCTGCTGGCGCCCCGAGGGTGCCATTCCCAGTGGACATTGATCCTGCTCCAGCAGCTCTGCTGGCCACCAGGCGGGTGCAGCACCAGCTGATGGAGCGGTGATCACCCACCTCCATCCCCACTTAGCCATGACAGACACTGTTATCTCACTTACCTCTGACAACAACCCACCTAAGCCGGGAGGGAAAGGAAACCTAGGGATGAACTGTGTTTGTGCAGCATGGGGAGCTGGCCCTGGGGAGCTCAGAGTGCATCCTGCCGAGGTCTGGGTTGAAGATTGTGGGCTCGCTGCAATAAGAAGAAATGTGCACCAACCTGCCTCCTGAAGCCAGGTGTCAGGGACACACAGTGTTGGTCTCAGAGGGGACCTGGTAGCGCTGGAAAGCAGATTGGTCTTTCTCACTTATCACATGGAGGAGACAGGTAATTCATCAGTAGTGTGTGAACTTTTGAAGTCCTCAATGTAGAACTCATGTAGCTCAGCTCAATGTAGCTCAATGTAGCTCAGCTGGGAAGAGGAAGAAACCTCTGAGGTCTTAGTCCAGGTTGCAATTGCACCTTTGGCTAAAAACTGCTCCTCTGAAGAGCCACCTAGAGAGATTGCTGTGGGCAAACAGAGTACAGAGGTGTGCACGGAGCCCACGGTGGCTGAGCATTCATCAGGCCAGCACCTGGGCAAGTGCTGCCCTCAGCCTCCCTCCAGGCTCCACCACAGCACCATGGGCACTGTGTTTACCCTGAAAAGAAGTGAGACAGATGGTAATTTCATCAGCCCAGGAATGCACATGCCCTTTGAGTCGTCAGTCTCATGTTTCCTCTGCTCTCTCACTTTTCTCTCCTGTCCAACACACGCTTGAGCTTGTTGCATTTTGGGAAAGAGGTTATCATGTGTGAGGCTGGCTTGGTGCCTAACCAAACCTGCTTTTCAAATATAAGTGGAGCGGTCAAGCATCTCCAGCAGCACAGCAGAGCAGGTCACACAGATTTCACCGTGCCCCAGTCCAGCTGACACAGCCACAATGTGCATCCACCAGGTCAGCCCACATCAAGCAAAAAATGAGGACATCAGGCATTATTTTTATTGGCTTTCCTCCATGCAGTTGAATTGTGTGTCCTTCACTTTGGGTTTGTTTGCTTTAATTTATTCCTCATTACAGGAAAGCATTGGCAAAAGATCTTTGAACAATCTCAAGTCTCATTAAGTTAACAACGGCTGGGAGAAATCAAGCAGCCTGTGTAGTTCAGTCAAAAACCTGTAAGTTGAGTTAATATAATAGAGTCCATATTGCTACACTTATACTTAGTTTTAAGCACACAAGAGATTTTGAGTCATGTGTTTCTGCATGGATGTAAGCATGTAGATAAGCTAGACAGGACCGGGCTTAAAAGCCTTTACTACAGCGTGCTCTCTGCTTTACATCTCCAGTACAACCACTTGCCTGCTCCCATTGAAACACACTTCAGTTCACAATGTAAATGGAATCGAGCCAAGCCAAAAAATTCTTAAAGAAGTGGACTGCACTTTTTTCAGGGCAGATGCACAGCAATAACCCCGCAGAAATCACATTGTGCTCAGACTGACTTGAACCACACTGCTGTTTCACTGGGGGAAGAGGTATTTGGCCTTGTTCCTCCTTGGAACAGCCATCTATTTAGATGGCCCATGGGCCCAGGATCACAGCCCAGTGCTGAGTATTTATTCCCTCTGTGCACCAGGGAAAAGAACTGTGCTGCATTTTACAGACCAGGAGATGAAACACAGATGTGACCTGCCCTTGGACACATGTCATGAGCTTGCAGCAGGACACAGACTTGAGCCCAGGCCCAAAGGTCCCATGCACCCTTCAGCCACCAGACCAGCTTAGATTTCCAATCAGGCTAAGGCAGCAAGTTTGGAAATGGAGAAGAGTCTCCCGCCATCCTCCCTTCTGACATCTATTATGCAATACTGATGGCACTGCGATGCAAAAGGCACCAGCAAGAAGATGCAAGCTATGGCTCAGGAAGTCCCTGTGTTGCATGCTGCTGGGGGCTGGAAGCAAGTTTTTAACTATCCCACGGAAAGGAAGGGACAGAGAAAAGTCACTGTGTCCTTTGGCAAGGAGAACGCATCAGCCAAGCCAGGCTGGGCAACATGCAGAGGGAATAATCCAAACTGCACCCCATGCCCCAGGCAGCTGCCCACCTTCACACCTGCCCAAACTCCTGGGACCCACCTGAAGGAACTCTACAGCTCTGGGGCAATTTTGTTTCTGGGCGCTCCTAAAAATCTGACAATTTAAATCACTTTCCTGGATCCAAAGTTTTCTGCATCTTGCTCTGGAGGGCCTCCCTTGAACCCGTGGGCTTTGCACTGCTGTAAGCCAGCGGCAATCAGAGGCCAGCCCCACATGGGGCACATCGGGAGAGGATGACTGTCACATGAATGGCATCCCCAAACATGTGCACTCCCTCCCACTCACAACTGGGTCGTTTCCCCATCACAACTAAACCGACTGTTTTTACCATTAAGTAACCCCAGAAAAGCATCTAAGTGTTTTCCTTAGTGGCCATCTATGTGTCTCTTCCACAGACACCCTTCCTGGCTGCCACAATGTGTCCCTCACATATTGATTTTCCAATTTAAAAAAAAAGCATCTCCCAAGAGGATCTACAGTTGGTGCCCCCTCCCTGTGCTTCCAGCTTTAGCTTCAAATCCTGTTTGCTTGAAACTAAGTGAACAACCTCCAGGGTTATCAGAAGGAAGGAGGAAGGCCATCATCATGGGCACAGTGGACTGTCCCCAGGGGCTGTCCTCCAGACCACCGTTGGGACATCCCTGGTGTAAGGCAGCAGCCTCACCAGCATGTCCCAATCTGCCTCTCTGAAGTTCTTATGAAACAAATCCTAAAACGTCGGGGACAACAAGGAAGGACCCTGCGCCCTGAGACACAAAGCTCAAATGTAATGTGGGGATGGAGAAAGGATGGATGTGTGATATGCTTGGACAGACACACGTAAAAGCCTTAGGAAACCTGGCAGATCTCTCTCTTTTTGCAGCAGATTCAAGTGGGAAGGATGCAAAACCGTTGGGCGAGCTTTGGAGAAGCACAAAGCAGCTGTACCCCCTTTGCACTGTGGCCCCATGCCCAGGAATGGCTCCTCACCAGGGCAGGGACGGGCAGGCTCCCTCCAGCACGGGTCTGTGTGGCAGCAGGCATGGACCCTGTGGCAAGGACAGCCCTTGGATGTTTCCAAATAACCTAGAAGACACCCACAGAGCCTGCCCCCCTCCCATCGGGTGGCACCGGCACGAACCTTTGTCACCTTTCTCATGGTGATGCACCAGGGAAGAGCCAGCCCTGCTAGGCAAGGAGAAATGGCACCTCGCAAACCCACTGGTGTTCTTGGAGGGGGTGAGCAAGGGAGCGCAGAGGAGATATGGTTGCTGTAACCTACTGAGGTTTCCAAAAGGCATTTGACAAGCTGTTGCCAAAGGCTCTGAGAGAAAATGGGAAGCAACAGGATGAGTGAGAAGGTCCTCACAGGGATGAGTAACAGAGCAGAGATGGAAAATAAGGAGCAATTTTCATATTGGAGGGGTATCCTTCCATGCAGGGTTGTGCTGGGGTCTCTGCAGGAACCTGGGCAGGGGTGGACAGGCAGGTGACCCTATCATTTGCAAATGATACCAAATTACTTATGGCAGTAAAAGTGACCTTATGAGGCTGAGCAAGCAGGTGTTCAAGTGGCAGAGGAGATCTATGCAAAGGGATGCAAAATCCTTGTTTTACATAGAAAACAGGGGAGCCAAATGAGACCCTGGGCAGACAGTGCTGTGGAAATGTTACCTAATGCAAGGAAGTGAGCAGAAACCTCAAACTGAATGCTAGGAGTTACGAAGAGATGAAAAAGTGAACAGATCAGGAGCAAGAAATTGTGCCATAACACAAACTCATGGGAGCCCCAGCTCAAGGACTGTGCACGGTTTGGGTCCCTCTATCTCAAAGATATACCAGCAGAAGTGCAGAAGGTCCAGCAGAAGTGCAGAAGGTCCAGAGCAGAGGTGTGAAGTTAGCAGGGTCATGGCAGAGCTTCTGGGTAAGTAGGACAGGATCCTCCAGGCTGGAAGTGGGACAACTGAGGATGGAAGTTTGCAAAATAACGGAGGACTAGAGAGGGTGGAAAGAGGAAAACCATCTCATCCTACAGAAGAAGAATCAGATGAACGTAATAGGTGCAAGACCCAAAACCATAAAACTGAAGCTTTTTTCACGCAGCGTGTAATTAGGCTGCAGCAACTCCTGCTGCAGGATGCTGTGGTTGCTAAAATCTAAGCTGTATGCAGAAAGCAGCCAGGCAGGGATGGAGAGGGGGCAAGAGGAACAAAATAAGGCTCTTAAATACAGATACTGCTCTGGCTCAGGAAATGTGTAAGCCACAAATTGCTAGTGTCTGGGAGAGTATATGTGGGTGGATCATGCTTCTCTCATCCCTTCTGCTTTCCCTGGGCACCTCTTCTGGCCGCTGTCAGGGAACAGACACTGCGCTGGAGAGATGTTTGGCTTGACCCATGCAGCAATTCTGCACCCGCTTCCAGATTCCCCAGCTGTTTGAGGCTCATGGATTTGTCATTTGGCTCAATACTACCTGAATTTTGTGTTTATTTTAATCATTTTGATATAGTGCCCAGAGGTTCAGGAGAAGCGGTGAGTGCCTCTATGAAAGGTCACCCTCAGAGTCTGCCAAACCTCAGTCACACTCATTTTCAAGCTCAAAAGCAGTCTAGGAAGTCAGATTGGTAAATCAGTCTTCTCATAGTTCTTCCCCAAAAATATCTTCTGTGCACTTTCTTCTTGTCACCCAGCAGAAAAACAAAACAAAGCTGATACTATGTTAAATATGGACAATATCTTTACAGGAGATGAACTGCACTTATAAATTCAAGTCAACTTTAGCTCACCAAAAACTCTTAAATCTTTTCACTGTGGAGTTCTGGTTTCATGGAAGCCTAGAGCTCCGCCTCACGTCCTTGTGAGCAGCTAGGACATGTGTTTCTGCTCCAGTCATGTCAACAAGAACAAACATCCTGAGCAAGCATCACTTCTTGGTTCGATGCCTTGAGAAAGCAGAGCCTTGTGGGAAATTCCAACCTTGCCACAGGCTCTTGGGAGGCCTCACTTCCCAGGAAGCAATACAAAAAATGTAGCTCCTGGGTGCCAACAAGCTTCAGACTTCCAGTGGCATAAGGAAATTCCCGTCCTTCCACTCAGCTCTTATCTGGTCCCTGGCAGGGACTTTGGCTGTCCCATCTGGTCCCATCCTGGCATTGTTTGTGGTGAAGAAAACAGACTCCTGACTTTAAGGAGATGCAAACCACTCTAGTCTACTCTTAATTATGTTTTCCCTCTCTTTGTTTGCTCCTTCTCTTAGTACAATAGGTCAATGTTTAGAAATTACAGAAAGATAAGAGTGTTCTTCACCCCGGCTTTCTACTCCATCAACCTCCTTGTTACACCATGCTTGGGAAAACAACTCTTCATGCAAAGTCCACAGAGCCTTCACCACCTATTTCTTTTCAGGTGGGTGAGAAGTGGTAATCCATTACACATGAGCACCCAGACAAGCTGTAAGTAAGCTTGGCCTGGCCACAGAGCTCACAGGATGATGGCACTGCTGGAAGGGGGTCTGGGGGCCTCCTGTCCACCTTCCCATTCAAAGCAAGGCCATTGCCAAAACTAGCTTAGGTGAGCCCATGGTTTTGCCTAGCAAAGTCTTGAAAACCTCTAAGTGCAGAGTCCACCACCTCTCTGGGCTGCATCACCTCCTAGGGAAGAAGTTTTGCCCTGATGCAGAACTTGAACTTTCCAAACCACAACCTGTTCCCATTTCCCCTTGATGTATCACCTGCTGCTACTGAGAAGAGTTTGACTCTGTCACCATTGTAACCACCCTTCTTGTAGGTTGCTATCAAATTGTCCTTTATCTTCCTCTTTGCCAGGTGTTTTGGATTTGTGTGGCAGGGTTTTGGTAGCAGGGGAGGGGGCTGCAGGGGTGGCTTCTGTGAGAAGCTGCTAGAAGCTTCCCCTGCTCCAAGTCAGACCTGACTCTGGCCAAGGCCGAGCCCATCAGTGACGGTGGTAGTGCCTCTGGGAGAACAGATTTAAGAAGGGGAACCTGCAGCAATGGGAGGAGAGTGGAATGTGAGAGAAACCCCTGTGCAGACAGCAAGGGCAGTGAAGAAGTAGGGGAGGAGGTGCGCTGGAGGAGGGGATGCCCCTGCAGCCCGTGGTGAGACGGCAGTCTGTCCCCCCCAGCCCATGGAGGGGAGCGGGGGAGCAGATGCCCACCTGCAGCCTGGGGAGGAGCCCACGCCGGAGCAGGGGGATGCCCCCGAAGGTGGCCGTGACTCCATGG
>JANHGO010000042.1:15740132-15807658 GCA_024606505.1 Aquila spilogaster | reverse complement strand
AGGCTGTGGATGCCCCATCCCTGGAGGCATTCAAGGCAAGGCTGGATGTGGCTCTGGGCAGCCTGGTCTAGTGGTTGACGGCCCTGCTCACAGCAGGGGGTTGAAACTACATCATCTTTGAGGTCCTTTTCAACCCAAGCTATTGTATGATTCTATGAAATGACAGACTCTCCTTCCCAACAGTCCATCATTGAGAAGATCCATGTCCGTTTGGTGAAAGATTACATCGTGAGGCTGCTGAAGAAGAAGGTCAGCATGAAAAGCCCAACACAGCAGCAAAACCTGGCCCAAAGCATCTCCAAGAATGCTGCCGACCTGGAAGCCTTCTGCACCAGCAATGTATGTGAGCACTCACCTCATCCATGTCAATGTAGGATGTGCTGAGATACAGCAGCATGCCTTTTTTGTGACCCCTCCTTAACCTTTCCAGCACAGCTTAACTTTCTGGAAAGACGTTGGGCAGAGAGAGCTTATCAAGTGCCAGCCTGCTCTTCCCAGACAGAAAGCAATGATTTCAGCCTCCTTTGTCCTGTAATCAGTTGTTTCCTTTGAAGATTTATATCAGTAGGGACAGGAGGCTGAGCTAAACACAGCACTGCTCTGTTTGCAGTACAGCTTGTGTGGAGCCTGATTTTCCTTTGCTCCTGTGCCTTTGGGGCTGGCAAGGGCAGTCAGGGGGCTTCTGCCAAGGGCTCCTCCTGGGATGCTCTGGCAGTCACTGCTGCATTTCTGCGTGGCCACAACTTCCCTCTCTGTCTTCTGAGGTCACCTCCATCCTTCCACATCTCTAGAAAAAAAGAAAAAAAAAACAATAAAACAAGTCAAGCCCCATCTCAAGCACCTCACCCACATTTGAGAGGGGAAGGAGCAAGTCTGAGCAGCACTCAGCGTGGGCAGGAGGCCAAGCACCCATCTCCTTGGGGTATCGAGCAGCTAGAAACCAGAGAACAGGTTCATCTGTGGGGCCAGGGAGGGGCTTGGCGGTGCCTGGAGAAGCGGGAGGAGGGGCTGTGCCAGGGTCTGACCGCTTCCCTTTCCGCAGGGGTCTAAGGCCACCTGGCTGAATTCAGTACTCCCCAAACTGGCTGAAATAATCCGGCTTCAAGATACAGGCGCTATTAAAATTGAAGTTGCGACACTCGCCACGGCATACCCAGATATCCGGTAAGAGAAGCTGGAAGAGATCTGCAAATACGCATGTGGAATTTTAATTGAGCCAAGAAGTAGCCATATATTAGCATGGGTGAGGCTCATACACCCTGGGCAGTGCTGACCTCTGTCAGATAAAGAATCTAGAGGGTAAATGTTGCCCAGTTAGCTGGATCTCTCTCTTTGCACACAGCCTGAGGTGCGTTTTCCCTAGATATTCTGTAACCAAAACTTATAAAAATCTGAACTTGTCCAGGGCAGAGCAGGTGAAGGCTGCAGCCAGTTAATGGCCACCCAATGTCATTGGACAATAAAGGAGTCTATTACGAAAGGCCATAACTTGGAATATATAAATATGCCTGGTTTTCTCCTTTGCCTTGGGGATTTCTCACACCTCCCCAAAGGTGCTGGGTCCTCTGTAGGACCACTCAATGCTGGTACCTCCTGGGGACTGACAAGCTCTACAGGCTGGTGCAGGGTAGATGACATCTGACCGTTTCTCTCCCACAGCAAAAGACACTTGGAAGCATTCCTGCACATCAAAGCTAACTTGTCTCGTGGAGAACTCAAAAGCATCCTGGGCTACCTGGCAGATGGCACAGCATCCACGCCGCCCAGCACCCCGCTCTTCTCCAGCATTAACGTCTCCTAGGCCAATGCTCCTGTGTGGGTGAAGCCAGGACTGTCCCCTGCAGCAATGCACAGCACTGTCACCTTTTCCTACGGAAAATTCTCTGTCCCAGTCTGGTGCTCAGTGTCCCTGCGGGTAGCACCATTCACCATGCATGGCCATGAGAAAGGGACACCCATGGAAGGACTGTGCCTGCAAAAGGACCAGGGGTGCTCCTTGCACCAGACACAGCTCCCTCCACGGTCTCCTTGATGTCATCATGTCACTGCCCTGGTGCTCAGAGCTCTACCTCACCGGGTGCTGTGAAGGCCATGTCACTGATTCCCCAGACCAAGCAGACACCTCCTATGAAACTTTCTGTCTGCTAAGGAAAGAGAAGAAAAGAAAAATTGAAGCCAGAAAGCAGAGATTTTGGAGAAGTCCCATGTGAGCATGCTTGCTCTCCATCTGTAGCCCTCTGAGCCACTCAGAGACAGCTGTATTAGACTGGTGGGAGAGCCACCAGAGAGGATCCAGGGAAAGGATAAGCTATGCTCGTGCATGCTGGAACTCCTGTTGTGAAGTCTCCCTTCTTGGAGATAGTCAGATATCTGGACATGGTCCTGGACCACCTGCTGTAGGTGTCCCTGCTTGAGCAGAAGGTTGAATCAGATGAACCCAGAGGTCCCTTCCAACCTCAGCCATCTTGTGACTGTGATTCCTGCCTCCCACCATGCTGCAGCACCCCCAGTGGTTTGGGATGGCCCCAGCTACATGCTCTGCTCCTTCGAACAGTGTTGACCAGGAGCTCTGGAGTTTCCAAATCGGCCCCAGGAACCATGACTGCCCACACAGAGGTGGTCTGGGCAGCGCTTCCTTCACCTCCGTGAGGTGGGAGCACCTGGGCCCCTGGCAGTCTTCTTCCCTGCTACAGTTACTCCTTCCAGCACATCCCCACCTCACTAACAGGGCTTGGGTTGAAACTGTGCACTGCAATAAGTCTTGCAGGTAAGGCACTTTAGGTATTGCTGAAGCCCTCCCTCTGGAGGAAAGGACTCCTGACCGTTAACATCATGGGTTTTGAATGGGTGGTGGAGCCGGTCCCAAATGCCATTAAAATATATTGAGCTCCCCATCCGCATCACCATTTCCTCACTTGATCTTTCCCCTTGTGCTCTAGGGTAGATTAGATGTGAAAACACAAATGGGTGTATTTTGAAACTGTGCATTGTTTTTACAACCCATTTTTCTGGGAAATGAATCCCTTGCCAAAACAATGTGTTTGGTTGAAAACCTTTCCCTTCAATTTTCCTTTATTTCAACTTCTGCGTCAGCCTGTAGAAAGTCAGTCCGGAAGGAAGACATAATGCCTCTGCAGACCGTACAGTGTATTTATATGCATATACAATATACTATTGGTGTATTTTTGCATCCAATTTTATTTTTTTCTCAGTTAGAGATATTCATTTCCAATGTTTATATTTAAACAGTATTCAAATATGCTAGGAAACTGACTCATTTATTCCATGTCTGGTTGTTGTTTGCTGTGCTGCCACATATAGCCCCACCTACTCCTCCAAAGGCCAACGCATCTACTGCTCCCAGCCCTCCCCAGTGGACATCACCGCTGCTGCCAGGCAGGGAGAGTGCATGCTGGTCCCATAGCCCTGCTCTCCTTGCTCTCCGGAGCCAGGACTGCCATATGATGTGACAGTTACGAGCACGGTTTGGTGGGTGTGGTGGTGATGGTCATGAGTTGGACTAGATGATAGTGATCTTTTCCAGCCTTAACAATTCTGTGTGCTGTGTTTGTGGCATCTGGTACAACAAGGTCCAAAACATCAGCCTTGACGTGCTACCAGTCTCAGTGCTGAATAATAAAAGGATTTGTATTTGAGACGCATCTTCTCCTTTCTGCTCTGGCACCCCTGTTCCTCCTTCTCAGTTTTCTGCTGCTGTTAGCACAAGAGATGTAGGGGAGGCAGAATTCAGCCCCAGCTGGCACTGTTGGCCCAGGTCTGCTCTCTTAGCACTTGCTATTTATATTTTGTGTGAGAGAGCACTTAGGTTTCTATCTGCAGCCAGGGGCAGAGCACAGCTCTCCTTCCATAGGCTGACTCATGGTCACAGAAGCTCCCTTATACATGTAAGCTCAAAGCTTACTTCACATTCGTTGAACTCTTATCCCAAATACAATTTATAGTCAAATGCAAAAATGACTTCTACCAGTGCTGAGCACTCGTGACAACCATCCCCTATTGTGCAACATTTTCTTTCCCAGTTAAGTGAAAGGTCATGTTATTGCTATAAGTAATTACATTTTGATTTAGAGATCTGTTAAGAGCCTAGAGAAAAGCATCATATAAGTGATTACACTGGCCTTTAAGAAAGAAAAAAAACATTCCAACTAACTCAATGCTTGGAGAAAAATAATGAATCTATTTAGATATCATAATTAGGATGGGTAGAAGAAGATGGCTTTCATACATATTTTATAAGCTGTGCAACTCTCTTCATCCTGCTATAAAAGCCTTAGCTTTCAGAGCCCAGGAAGCCAATTTATTTACCTTCCTGTATGACTCGACATTTACAATGGCATTTATTCACATGTGGCATATTACACGTGGCCAGGTACTTTGAGGAGTTTGCACAAATGTATTCTGATGACAGTGGTAGATTAATACCAACAAGCTAATTAAGTAAAATTGTCTGTGGTCAGTGTGGCTAGATTTTATCATGCAGCTTCTGTTGATATTGCTTTTGACCTGACTTTAGAGGGGGAGAAAAGGCAAGGTGATACAAATAAAATCAGCCTGCATGTAGTTCAGCTGGTATTAACTAGGAATGAGTATGGCTGAGGAAGGACATCAGTCAGGAATTAGACTCAGTCGCCCTTATGGGTCCCTTCCAGCTCGGGATATTGCACGACTCTATGATTGATTCTATGATCCGGGGAGTGGGCTGGATGCTGGTAGCCTGGGTGTGACACCAGCAAAATCCTGCTCGCACAAAGCACTGTCACACTTCGGGTTGATATCCTTGAGAGTAATTGCTGCCTTCCTGCATGACTTAAAAGAGGATGTGGCTGCAGCACCCACACTGGTATCTTAAAAATACAAAATAGCTCTCTTGTAGCCACATGAATACAGGGCAGCTTACGTCAAGGGATTTAAGAATTACTCAGCACTGCAGCAACCACAGATTTCCCCTTCAGCAAAGCTGCAAATCCACATGGCTAGGAGAGAAGCACATCTCACCTGCAGGAAAATCAGAGCACATGCACTGCAGCAGCTGCACATCAGAGTGCCCAGGTGCACTTCGCTGGAGGACTGACTGCATTTTCTAAGGCAATATGCTACTGTGAAGTGAATGTCCCTGCTGCCAGACACCATTTCTGTCTGCTACCCAGGGCTTTCTCCTCTAGAAATTCAGTTTAAAAAAAAAACCCTTTTGAACTGACCAGCTTGAAGCTTTCCCTACAAACCCATCTTTTATCTCTCCTCTGGTTCTTGCCCCTTGGAGTTTTCCATTTACTTCTTTCGCCTCTCCATGATGCTGAGAGGTTCACCCCAGATCCCCTCCAAATGCTGTTCAGTTGCACCCTTGGACTGTGTTCTCATTACACTTCAACTCCTTGTTCAGCAGATGGGACCCTGCAGGGCACACTGAGCATCCAGAAAGGCCATCATTGAGGAGGAGGAATGTGTTGCTATTTATCTAAGTCATTTTCATCCAAACAGGACAGAGCTCTTGAACTGCAATAACTCTCCTAGTAGACTAATAGAGGAGGAAAACTTAGCAGAAAAGCTGAGCTCTCAAAAGTATTCATTAATGCTGGAACAGCTGTGATGGGGAGAGATGAACTCAGAAAGGGAGGAGGCAATAACAACCTCTCGGGTAGAACAATATTGGTCCTGGAGCCTTCAAGAGCTCTCAAGCCCTGTCCCAGAGGCTGGAGGCCAACCCTAAGCCCCACTGGCAAGAGCAGCACAGCCTCAGTGCTCAACCAAATGTACACATTAGATAAACTGTTGGGACAAAGGTAACAGTGCAATGTCCTAGTTAACGAAGTTTCTGGTCTTTGGCTTTACTATCATCCCCTCTACCCTACACCATAGCCACAAGAAGCAGTGGTAGGTTGTATCATCTTTGCTCACCGGCATAGCAGATCCCTTGTCCTTGGCAAGGTCCAAACCCCAACCATAAGTGCTGCCACTTGGTATCCTGCATGGGGCTATCCAAACCCACAAACATTGGTTGCAGTTTCCCACTCACTCTGTTGAACATTTAGGCAGTGACATGAGTGTTTCATTGCATTCAACCCAGAAGGTCCCTGCTCTTCCCCTGCTCGTGCAGGTGAGCTCCTGCAGGCACTACTGCACCACACTGGCTTTGACATCCCTTGGTGAGGTGAGAGATGTGAAGGGGATGTCATCAGGAGATGAACAAAGTGCCATGGCTGTCCTACCCAATGCAGGCAGTTTTCTGGGAGCAGCACAGGATGCTCAGTAAGGGGGCATCCCACTCCACCTCCAAAGGATCACAGTGTTCAGGGTAATTCAAGAGGGGCAGGACCACAGATTGATGCCACAATTTCACTGGAGCAAAGAGATCCATAAGAGTCACAGAAAAATGGGGGGGGAATCAAACAAGGGTAACTCCTGAGTGCTCTGGGTGGGTTAGACCTGCTCCTGAAGGAACCTTAGCAGCTGTCAAAGATAACACAATCACAGAATAGTTAAGGTTGGAAAAGACCTTGGGATCATTTAGTCCAACCCCAACCCCATCTCAATACACCCACTGACCACATCCCTCAGTGCCACATCTCCATGGTTCTCAGACACCTCCAGAGATTGTGACTCGACCACCTCCCTGGGCAGCCTGTGCCACTGCATTGCCACTCCTTCAGAGAAGAAAAAGAAAGTTACTCTTCCAGACAACTCTGTTAATCCTGCCTGGCACAAGCAGTAATCCAGATAACCTTTGCTATACCGCAGTAAGGAAAACATAGGAGGTGCCCTAGAGAAACAAGGCTGCAGAAATACAGAAAGCGAGGATGGGAGAGCAGCCTCCAAGTACCTGCCATGCACATAGCTGTGCTCAAAAGTCTTTTGTTAGTCTTTGTTTAGCTTTCCAGCTCAGGATCTCCTTCTGATCCATTATAATACCATCAAGACTGAGGTATTACAGGGGAATGCATAGACTGCCCAAGTTCCAATTTTGTTTGATTTGATTTCTCTCGGAAGCCTCTCTTGAGGAGCTCAGATTGCATTTACTTGGGGAACATTTTGTCAGATCAGCATGTACAGCACAAAATCAATAGCAGCTTTTAAAGACAGACAAGATTCATCTGTCATCCAGAACAATGTCTGAAGCCAACTTTTCTCGGGTAGAAACCACAATTAAAAAAATTAGTCTCCACCTTCCTTCTGCCTCCCTCTGAACTTCAGTCTCCACATCCCCTGTGGGTGAGGGACACAGCCCATCTCTCTGTGTAACCCAATTCCCGTCCAAATCAACTAAATCTGCATGAAATCGCACTGTTTCTGCCCAGGTATGATGTTCTTCTTTCCAGTGTAAGTTCCTACTATTTCACATGAGCAACTCACCACCACAAACTTCAGTTCATCATCTAAAATGATACTAACCACCTATTTTCATACATTTCAATATAGGTTGACTTGAAATAGTCAGTAGTATGCAAGCAGTGTTTCCATGCTAATGGGCAAATGAGCATTAGGAAAATCAACACAGCAGATTTTTGCATTCTGTTTACATCCCTTTATATACAGATAAAAATCCTTAATGTGGATGCTTTCAAGACAGAAGCAGAGGCAATAAAATCTATAGGTTTTGAGTAGGAGAATATTTGAGGTAGATATTAATGTAATTTCTTGGTCTACCATCCTTGAATCACACATGTACACAGTACCCCCCTCTTACAGACACTCCATATCCAGCCTTTTCCCCACTTTCAACCCTTCAAAGAACACTTCTCTGGAAACTGAGTGTTTTGTCTCCATGGAAAGAGGCTACATCAGGGTATTTTATTTGGTCAAGTCACAGCATCTGGGATTTGATAGCTGCTCATGTTGAAGCGTGAGACCTCCTTCCTCTTTCCATGCTCTGCCATAGTGAGTGCACTATGTCCCACTGCAGGTCCTGGTCATTATTCCTTCTGTTAACTTTGCCTTCAACTAAGACTTCAGAGTCTGTGCATGTTCACAGTGCTGTAGGAGCTTTGTCACATTATAGAAGAAACACAGAGTGCTGAGGACTCCTCTCCTTCTCCGGGCTTGTGAACCTTCAGAAACCTTAATGTTTCAGTTATGTAGTTCTCACTTAATGTACAAGTGAATTTAATAACCAGAAAACGTGGTACAATTTTACAGTCTTACCTCTACTTCCTGTATTCAGGACTGGAATTTGGGACTTCCAAAATTCTGAATCCCTTGACTTCTAAAGCTTTTTGTAAGACAAGGACGAATATATCAGGGTATGCCTGACAGGCAGAGGTTGGGCATCAGTCCCTGGAGGTCAGCATGGCTGGTCTTGGAGGTAAGCAATGAGCGGCACAGGGCTGCTGGAGTTTCATCTCTCCAGACAGCTCCCTCAACAATCCCAGTCACGGGCATGGCCTGGTAAAGGGCACCAATGGCTCCATGGTTGACAACAGAGCCAGGAGCACACACTTGGACATGGGAGGGACGTCACAACTGTAATAGAAAGTCCAAGAGATAGTCCACATGGTCAGACCACAACTGGCTCGCTGCCACCACCCCTACATTGGGTAGTGATGCAATGAAGTCAAGGCAACTGCTTGTTTTCCATTAATCGGGAAGCAGAGCAGCCATAGCCAGAGGTAGCTCTGGCACCGTTGCTGACAAATGATATGTTGTGGAGGTTCAGCTGGCTAAGTGCCATGTTTCCACACAGTCAACAGTTCTTAATGCAGTTTCACTTCTCACTCAGAACAAAATTGAGCAGAGAAAAGATCATTTCCCTTCTCCGTACAGCACCAAGCATGCCAAGGAGTGTTTTGGTATTTCCACAACCTGAGGTAGAGATCATGGGGGGGAGAAAACACTTCTCAGCCAGGATTTCTTAATCTGTGAAATTCTGGTGCTGAGGTCAAAACACCTTCAGGGGTGAAGCTTCAGGCAGCAGCATGTGTCAAGCCAAAATGTAGCTCAGCAGTAGTGCAGCCTGGTGGGGAATACCCTGGCCCTGGCCCCACAACAGGGACTCAGCCCTGCACAGATAGACCTTGGCCGGTCTGTAAGAACAGTCCTACACACTAACACGTTGTCCTAAACTCATCTCTGCAATTAGCCACAGCTTCCCAAAAAGAGGCCCTTCCTGAGCTGCGTGGCCAGAGCTCTTACCCTGAATTCAGCTGCCCAGATTGAGACATTCTCATTTCATGGAGGAGTTGCTGCTCAGCATGTGTCTGCTCCTTCGTGGTCTCTCCTTCATCCATCTGAACTCAGGAAGTGCCATGAACGAACGCCATCAAACACCACTTTTTATTTCCTACAGACAAATACATACCACACATCACACATATCAGTTAAGGGAAGAGCAGGAAGGAGGGGGAGACAACTACAAGAGAGAATATCACTAACATGCATTGCACAAAGCCAGTGCCATGGGAAGGCAGTGCTGCTGACTTACACTGGGCAGGAAGGCACTGAGCTGTGATTGAGGCCATTGAGTAAGAGGACACTTACAGAATCATAGAATCATTAAGGTTAGAAGAGATCACTAAGATCATCTAAGACCAACCCCAGCCACCCCACCATGCCCACTGACCACGTCCCTCAGTGCCACATTTCCACAGTTCTCAAACACCTCCAGGGATGGTGACTCCACCACCTCCCTGGGCAGCCTGTGCCAATACTTGCACCAAACAAGACAACGACATTTGCGCCAAGCTGTGCTGAAGCCAGATGTTAGGGAAACATGGTGTTGGTCTGAGGGAATGCAGTGCAGCAGCATCCAGCCACTGCATGCAGCACTGCCCCATTATTTCCAACAGAGCGTGGGATATTTGATGGGAAACAAAACCAGCTCTTTGTCTCCGAGAGCTGACTGCCACAAACTGTATGAAATCTGCCAGAACACAGATGCAAGACAGATGGCAATTTCATCAGCCCAGGAATGCACATAGCCTGTGCGTCCTCCATCTCATGTTTCCCCATCCTCTCTCTCCCTTGTTGTCCAACACAGGCTCCAGCCTGTAACACTCAGGGGAAGAGGTGGCACTGCACTAGGCTGGCTCACTATCTGGAGAAGCCTAATTTTCAATCAGAAGTGGAGTTGTCAATTGTGTAACAGCACAACAGTGGCACGCACAGATTTCCCCATGGCGCCATCCTGCTGACACGCAGTGTGCATCCATGGGGTCAGCCCACAGCGAGCAAAAAACTGGGACATCAGGGCTTATTTTTATTGGCCTTCCTCCACACAGCTGAATTGCATTTGAATTGCTTTGTGTTTGTTTGCTTTAATTTCTCCCTCATTACAGGAAAGTATTGGCAAGAGAACTTTCAGCCATCTCAAGTCCCATTCAGCTAACACTGGCTAAGGAAAGAGAAATCAACCCCAAACAGTCAAAAACTCACCCAGTCAACATAATGCAGCCCATACCGCTACAACTATGTGTATCCGAAACCACGGAAGTGTTTGGAGTCAGGGTCTTCTGCATGGATTTAAGCATGTAGATAAACTGTGTTTCTATAAAGCTGTCTACTTCATACATTCAGTACAAGGCACATTTAAATATGCCTCAATTCATAATACAAATGGAATCGAGCCAAGAGAAAATTCTTGAAGAGGTGGTTTGCATTTTTTTTTCCAGACCAAGCCAGATGCTTAGCAATACCACCACAGACATTGTGTTACTGTTCACTGGGGGAAGAGGTATTTAGCCTTGTTCCCTTGGAACAGCCATCTCTTTGGGTTGCCCCTTGCGCCCAAGATCACAGCACAGAGTATCTCTCTCTCTGAGCACCAGAGAAAAGATCTGTGCTGTCCTTTACAGAGCAGGAGGTGATGCACAGATGTGACCTGTCCTCCCAGATGCTGCCTCCTTCCAGCCCCACTTCTATCGTGACAGTGATCAGATGCACGTTGGGATCTCTGTGCAAAATGAAGTCAACCTGAAAGCACAGCTCCATGCTTGCATGCTGTGGTCAACTGTGCAGAAGAACCCAGGTATAACTCTCTTCCTTCTGCACTTGTTACCCTACACTTGCTGCCCTGCCTGCAGCCCCCCTCAACAAGTCATTCTTCACCCTCAGAAACAGCTAGGTCCAGGGAATAACAGAAATGATAGATGCAGACATCACAGGGCATGTAAAAGCCTTATAGCATCTTGTTCCTCTAGCAGGGCCACAGCTCTCCCACAACGCCCTACTTCCCTTTTACTTTCCCTGTGTCACTGTCACTGACTGCCCAGCAGTTAATTCTGAGTTTCCCTATTTGCTGCATTGACCCATTTCACTTTTTTCCACTGTTCTCTATCTACGAGCCTCTGACCTCGAGCAAAGCCAGTGAGCTAACATCACAGGACCTAGCAGCAAGGTTCCCATTTTCCCTGACCACATCTGTTCTCCCCTCTGCTCTTCACATTGATCTGAGCCATCCATAGCACACACACACATGCTCCTTGACATTTCAGCTCTCACCAGTTCCCCTCACATACTCCAGCTCTCTAGTGCACCAGGGGGGTACCAAATACTATTTGTGCTCTGGTTCTTTGAGAATGAAGCCCAAAGGACCATGAAAGACTCTAGTTCTCCAAGTGCTCAAACACCAGCAAAACAATCTGGGCCAGAGTGCTAAGTAACTACGTAGAATCATTAAGGTTGGAAGGGTTGGTTAACAAAGACAGAACAGAGAAGAGTCACTGTCCCTTTATCTAAGCAGAGCACATCAGCCAAGCCAGGCTGAGAAGCATGGGGGGAAATTGCCCATCCCATCCCAGACCACACCACACACCCCCAGGCAGATCCTGACCTCCACACCTGCCTACACCCTGTGAACCCACCTAAAGAAACTCTACCATTGCAGAGCAGCTTTGCTTTGGAAGGCTTTCAGCAATTTGATATTTTAAATCATTTTCCTGGACTATAGCAGAGCACATCCTGCCCTGGAGGGCTCCCCTGAGCCCACGGGCTCCAGCAGCTCCCAGAGGTCATCCTCACATGGGACAGAGGATGTCTGCCACATGAGTGATGCCCCCAGCCATGTGCACCACCTCCCACTCACAACTGGGTCATTTCCCCATAGCAACCAGAACAACTGTTTTTACCATTAAGTAACACCAGAAGAGCATCTGATAGGCCAAGGAGTAATAGCATTAAACTGAAGGAGGGCAGATTTAGGTTACGTATAAGGAAGAAACTGAGGTCCAGGCACTGCTGCCCAGAGAGCTGTGGGTGCCCCATCCCTGGAGGTGCCCAAGGCCAGGTTGGACAGGGCCCTGGGCAGCCTGAACTGGTGGGGGGCAACCTGCCCACAGCAGGGGGTTGGAACTGGATGAGCTCTAAGGTCCCTTCTAATGCAAACCATTCTGTGATTCTACAGTTTCATTTGGTTGCCACTTGCATCCCCTCCATGGGACATGCACACAGACAGGCTTCCCACAGGCTCTGGGAGCCTTGCCTGTCTCTATGCTGACATCTCTGTGATGCAAGTCAACCAGGGCTGCAGAGCTGAACATTTCTTTACCTCTAACCCCAAAAAGAACCCCAGTGACAGCATTTGTGGGGTAGCACCAACTGACTTCTGGCAAGAGGAGTTAGGAGGCTGAGCACCCAGGTGTTCAAATAGCAGGTGATAGAGAAGAGCCACACAATGGGATGCAAAATCCTGGTTTTACATACAAAGCAGTTAAGTGAGATGCTGGGCAGACAGCTCTGTGGCAATGATACCTAATGCCAGGAGTTACAAATAGAGGAACAAGGGAACCTGCCAGGAACAAGAAATTGTGAAGATGGAAGCCTGCAAAACAGCTGAGGAAAGAAAAACTGTCTCTTCTACCCAAGGAGATATCAGATGAAGACAGCAGGCACAAGGCCCAACCCCAGAAAAACAAAACATTTTCTCAGAGCATGTCCCTAGGCTGCAGCAGCTCCCTGGTGTAGGGAACTAGGGCTGCAAAAAGCCAAGCTATGCTTAGAGGGAAAGAGACTACGATGGAGAAGAAGTAACAGGAACAAAACATCACCAGCTCTTCATAATAAAGGCAATGGCAGATAATCACTTCTAAATTGCCCAAAAAAGGGTAATGGTCACAATCCAGTTAAAGAAAGAGTTACTTACCCATCCCAAGGATCAGGGCTCACTGAATACTCCAAAAGGAAAAACCTCCAGGTAGAAAACCTTCCCTCGTGGCAGCCAGCCCTTAAATGAGGCTTAGGGAGGGCTGGAACCTGGTCACACAGGTGAACTGCTTTTGCCTGTGCTCCCAGGGCTGGCTGTGTCCCTTTACCAGGTGCTCAATCATTGGTTCAGGCCATGACTTAGCAATTCCTACACGCTCTCAAAAGCAGATGCTGCTCTGGCTCAGGAAACAAATAAGCCATCAACTCCAGATGTCTGGGAGAGTATTTGGGGGTGTATCAAGTTTCTCCCGTCATTTCTGCTTTCCTCGTGTATCTATTTTTGTCACTGTTGTGGTGAGGGCACTGGGCTGGAGAGATCTCTATCCTGAGCGACACAGCTGCTCTATGCCAACTCCTGGGCTGCCCGGCTGCTTGGGATCATGGGTTGCAGCATCCAGCTCCGCGTGGTCTGCGTTTTGTGCTTAGCTTAATAGAGCCAATGTAGTGCCAGACATTCAGGAAGAGTGGTGAGTGCCTCTGCTGAAGGTCACCGTCAGACCCTGCTGAACCTCTGCTGCACTCAGCTTCATGCTCCATAGCAGTCTGGGAAGGCAGGCTGGCAAATTGGTCTCCTCATAGTCCTTCCCAAGAGCTATCTTCTGCTCTTCCTACTTGTCACACAGTGGAAAAACAAAACTGATGCTACGTATTTCCAAGAAAGCAACTGCACTAACAAATTCAAGTCAACTTGAGCTCACCAAAAACTCCCAAATCTTTTCACATGGCACTCCAGTTTATTGTGAGCCTGGAGCCCTGCCTCATGTCCCTGTTTGCAGCTGGGATGTGTGTTTATGCTCCAGTATCAACAAGAACAAACATCCTGAGCGAGCATCGCTTCTTGGTGAAACGCCACAAGAAAGTCAGGTCTTGCGGGAAATCCCACCCTTACACGGGCTCACTTCCCAAGGAGTAAGACCATGGCAGGTGGTGAAGAAAACCACGACTCTGAGGAGATACAAACCTTTCCAGTCTACCCTTACTTATTTGTTCCCTCTCTTTGCCCTTCCTCTTAGTGCAATAGGTCAATGTTTAAAGATTACAGAAGAATAGGAGTGGTTTTGACTCCTTGCTCTCAGCTCCATCGATCCTCTTGCTGCATCATGCTTGGGAAAACAACTCTTCAGACAAAGGTCATAGAGCCTTTTCCTTCTATTTCTTTCCAGTGGGTGAGAAATAATGATCTTTGTACATCAGCACTCAGACAAGCTGTAGTGAGCTCAGCCTGGCCGTAGGGCTCACAGGATGCTGGCACCACTGGAAGCGGGCTCTGGGGCCTCCAGTCCATCTTCCCATGCAAAGCAGGACCACCTGCAATGCTAGCTCAGGTCAACCTGTGCTTTTGCCTAGCAAAGCCTTATAAACCTCTGAGTGGAGAGTCCAGCACGTCTCTGGATTGCACAACATCCTTGGTCATGGAAGTCAGGGAGGCACAGCCTGTGCCCATTTCCCTGTGGTGTACCACTGGCTACTACTGAGAAGCTTGCAGTTCTGTCACCATTGCAACCACTCTTTGCATAGGTTGCTTCATCCTCTTCTGCCAGGCTCAGCAAGCCTAGCTTCTGCAAACTCTGCTCACTAGCCAGGAGCCCTAGGCCCCTGCACTGAACCATCTCACGGGCAGCACATCCATCACTGAAGCAACAATCTCCTGTGCTTGTTGTTAGCAAATGAGCTATGAAGGATTGGATTCAGGTTGGATATTAGAAAAAAACTTATTCTCTGAAGGAGTTGTCTGGCACTGGAAAAGGCCACTCAGGGAGGTGGTGGAATCACCATCCCTGGAGGTGTTCTAGAAACGCTGAGATGTGGCACTGAGGGACGTGGCTTATCAGGCAATATTGGTGGTAGGTGGACAGTTGGACTAGATGATCGTAGAGGTCCTTTCCAACCTTAAAGATTCTACGATTCTATGGCTTCAGTGGAGATCCCTCTGGCCAATAGCTGTGGTTTTCCAAGAGGACAGGCTACTGTCACTGTCTGCAAGTTCCTTACATCAGCTCAGCACACTGGGGAGATGCTGGAGGCACATGTTGCTCTGTGTGTCTTTAGAGAGCTCTATGCCTTTCCAGAAGCAAAGGAGAGACACATTGTGGTACAGCAGGAGATGTTGTAACACTTGGAGAAGAAAACTACTGCCATTGACCCACGGTGACTCTTTACTAATGGGAAAAGTTATAAACAGAGCTCACAGCTTCAGCTCATTTTCTTCAAGCAACAGCTGCTTTAAAGCAGGCCAAATGTGACCTAAAGTGCTTGTACCCCTCAGTTACACCCAAGTGCTGGCTTTGGTCAGGAGCTGCTGCTCAGTTAGCCATGCAGACATGTAGCCGTGGCCAAGGCAAGACTCCAGCTGGGAGCTTGCTCTCCAGATGCCTCCCCTGAGGATGGGTAGTTCCTGAATAGTGGCCATACCCACGTTGACATTCTGTCCTGGAAAAAGTGCAGAAGAGCCTTCTGGAATACCTCCAGGAGCTGCCAGTGTCATGCATGAGGATCCTGATGCCAGTGGGTGACTGATGGATGGTTATGGTTTATAGGCTGGCCATCAGCTGCACATCCACCTTCTGCCCAATGTACTGCAGCCTGGGCTCCACGCACAGCCATGCCACCACCCGCTGCCGTGCAGGAGGGGTCATGCATCTTTTGCAATGCAGAGAGTTAGGCTACCCCAAAACAGACAATAGAAAGGGCAATCCCTTCTCGTCGCATGTATTTCAGGCTTTCTTTGGTGTGAAATTCCTCCTGCACAGCACAAGGATCTCAGCAGACCAGTATTGCAGCAGTGCCTGGCGGCCCTGGGGAACCTAGGCCATTGGAGGAGCTTGTCCCCAGCCTCACTTATAGCCAGGAGGCAGGGAGCCAGCTGCAGCACTTCTGAGGCGAAAGGAGAATTTCAGCAATGCTGAATCCTCAGGAGTCCAGCCTCGTGCAAAACATCTGAAGCTTACACGAACATCTCTGTATTCACAGAAATGAAAATCAGACAGCGTCTGAGTAAAACCAGAGTACTGCTCCCTCAAGGCAGCTCTCTGTCATTTCCCCATGGATGGAGCAGCTCCTTGGGGAAGGGCATGGCTTTTCCAAACGAATGACTCAGGCCACGCTCTGCCTTCTGCAGTAGCTATAGCCTTGCCTTGACACAGTCCCCTAAAGCATGCACAACTGTTGGCTTACATCATGGCTGGCAGCCTCAACTGTTTCCAAATGCTGGGAGTGACACGTGATTTCCCAGAATTGCTGCTTTTCCCGTACCCTTCCAGCCTCATGAGCCCTACATTCCAACCCACCGCTCTGTGTCGGGGTTGGAGAGGGAAAATCCTAAACACAGAGTTTGGCAGCTCAGCCCACACTGAAGGTCAGGATGCATATGAGTGAAAGAACAGCGTGGGGTTAGCTACATGGCCTTGGGGAAAGACCGGACAGAAACAAAATGCCTGGACAAACACTAGATATGGCACTGCATGAACAGCAGGGCCACGGGGCTCAGCACATCCTTCCGGGCACCGTTCTGAACCAGGACCGGAGGCGAAATGAGCAATGGTGGGACAGAGAACAGGGGTGGGGAAAGCAGAGAGACATCGGATCTCAGCACAGGAGGAGCTGGGAAAACAAAGCCAGCAGGGGCAGATGAGATGCAATAGGACAGACCCAAGGCAGGTCAGCCTAAGGAGAAAGTGGAATTTGGAGGAGTTGGCAGCAACTCAGGAAATAATACTGAAGGCACAAAGATGTCTCCCAGTGTGGAACGGGGGATGTGGAGTGTGGTGGGAATTTAGCTTGCTCATGAATTCCTTAATCCTCTGAAGTTTAAGAGGGCATTACAGGAAGAAACAACACTTACTCAAATTCCAGCGGATTCACGTCAAGCTGCGGCACAGGCATTGGGGAACAAGTGAAAGCCAAAGCGCAGATGCCGGTACCAAGGGATGAAAAGCACCATGGGACATGACTGCAGCGCTCAGAGGAGCATCTGCTCCAGCAGCAGCCCTGGTTGAGCAGTCTGTGCCACCCCCGTCCCCGCTGTCCCCCTGCTTTACCCCCAGCCCCGTGCTCTGCCCCGGGAGGGGTGCCGTGGGGGATGCTTGTGCAGCTACACTGCCAAAAATACAATGAAACATGAGAATGATAACAAACTGTGCATCCAACTGCAGCCTAAATAAACTGGAGCCTTCTAGAGACGGATTTCATCCACTTGCCTTGTCCCAGACAGGAATTAGACAGGTTCATTAAGGGTTTGGATGCTGAAATGCAAAGGATGCTTGTGGGACCTTCAGGGACTGCAAGCAGGGGACGGGATTTGATCTTGCAGATATCTAGGGAAAAAAAATCAATAGGATGCAATTCAAGCAGAATGAGTACAGCACAATGACACAGAAGTAAACAACTGCACAAATACAGGGAGGAAATTGCCCGTTCAGTAATGACTGCAAAAAGCCAAACATCGCGGAGTAATGAAGGGTCACGAAAGGGCTGTGTCAACACATTGCTGTGAAAAAGGAAGTCTCTCGCTGGGATTTGCACAAACGAGTTGACACCTGCCCAGCACGGAAAGCAACTCCGCGGCTCCGGCTGTCAGCGGCAGGGCGGGCTGCTGTCTGCTCCGAGCAACGCGAAGGCAAACGGAGAGGGTGGACGACCGCCAGCGGTGCCCGAGAAAGCGCCGCAAGAAGCGAAGCCCGGTGGCTGCACGGGCCCCTGCCCCGCTGGGAGCAGCGGCAGCAGCGGCAGCAGCCGCGCACCCCGCACCCCGGGGCAGTAGGAGGGCCCCTGGCGGCCGACAGCCCCGCGCTGGGCGCTCCCGAGCAGCGCGTTCCCGCGGCCGTACCCCCACCTGGCGGCGGCACCCGGGGTCGCAGGAGGAGGAACGGGAGAGCGCCCGGCTCCGGGGGACGGCGTTTGTGCGCAGAGCTTTGCTTTCTGTTTGCCACTGAAGCCTGCCAGGCTCCGTGATGGGCGATTCGGAGATGGAACAAACCGCTTCAGAGCAGCCCGGCCCTTCGCAAATACTTGTTCACGAAGCCGAAGGGGATCCGAAAGCCACCAGGTGGCACCAGCTGCGTGACCCTTCGCAGCACGGGCTGTCCCCAGGGCAGAGGGGGACCCGGCCCAGCTCCTTCGTGCAGAGTAGAGGCTTCAGCAAAGGCTTTTCGTCTGTGTGCACCTTTACAGTCACGGAATGGTTGGGGAGGAAGGGGTCTTAAAGCCCACCCAGCCCCAACCCCTGCTATGGGCTGGTTGCCCCCACCAGCTCAGGCTGCTCAGGTCCCCATCCAGCCTGGCCTTGGGCACCTCCAGGGATGGGGCACCACAGCTCTCTGGGCAGCAGTGCCGGGGCCTCGCTGCTCTCTGAATTTCTTCCTAACGTGGGTGAGCAAGGCAATGGCACGACCAAGTGGTCCCTGCGAAGTGGGAGAGGGCCCTTGCGAAGGGATGCTGAGCTCCGAGCAGCTCTGTGCTTTGATAGAGCAGCCAGACACCAGGGCAGTCCTCAGTGCATTTTGCAGGTCCTGCAAAACAGACAGCATGGGCAGTGCTGGCCTTGCTCGCTTCCTCAGGCCACAGAATAATCCTGCAGAAAGATCCTGAATGTGACCCTGCTTCCCTGCCCTCCACTGAGCGCAGCACAAATCCCACCCAAGCGCCTTAGCCCCAGCCTGGGGTGAGGCCTAGAAAGGGGTCATATAGGAATGTCAAGGCTCCAAGTGAAGTGGGTTAAATCCCCCCAGAACAAGGGAAATTGCTCGCTCCTCATGCCCACAGCCTCCTTTTCCCTGCCTGATCACCCCAGACAGCCTCCCCGCTGCTCACCCCTCCTGTGTGACACAGGACCCCACCACCTTCCCTCCTGGGAGCCCCCAGCAGGCCCCCGCACACCATCTGCTCATCCCAGCAGGCTTGTGGGTGGCCGGGGATGTTCCTCCCATGCCATCTGCCTGTCCTCCCATTCCCTCTCCAGAGAACACCCCAGGTCAAGGAAGCCTCCCACGTGCCACCAAGCACTCAACCTGGTGGACAAAGCTCCTCAGCCGAGGTTGCCTCCTGAAGCCAAGCCTTTATGTGCCCTGCCCACAATCTGATGCCATGCACAGGCCATTAGGAGGCATTACTGAAAGCGGTGCTTATCCCACACAAACATGCAGAGCAAAAGATAGTGACCACACACGCAGCAAGGCCCAGCTGTTTCACCACGGGTCAAATCCATCCCCAAGGGCTCTGTGGCTCTGCCCGCAAGAAGAACACATCCTTGTCTGCCTGTGAATGTCAAATGGAAGAGATGGATGTAGCAAACCGTCTGTGGCAAGAATCTTTCAAGTGCGGTGGAATTATTTTCAGACCAGATGCGATCAAAATGTGACAGGGGTTGTTATTTATTTTCTCTGGAAGGTTCGTTGATTGAAATTCCAATAAACGGAGGCCGCCTCTAATCCCGTTGTCACAAAGTTGGGGCTGTAATCGCTTCCTGCCCTTGGAAAAATGTGCAATTAGGCAGCACGGGAGGACAGATGACCCAGCGTGCCTGGCAGGGCTGTCAGCACTCCCAGCACAGCACTGCACACTGTGACAGGAGTCCACCACCCTGCAGAGCCCCACCACGATGTGGCTTCATCACTGGCACATCCAAAGGGGCTGTTTGCATGGCGTGGTGCTGCAAAGCATGGTGGCACTGTCCCACAGCCCAGGAGCCAAACACGGCCCCAGCCTTGCAAGCTTGCAGGTTATGCACAGACTTGCCCCTTTTCGTATTAGAGAAGAGCCTGTGTTGGTGCCAAGTGAGGCTAGCAGAGCTTTTTGCTTGTTTACATGGCCAGAGAGGAGCAGGTCTGTAAGGACCTAAATTAAAGGAGGGCCTTGAACCAAATCCAGCTTGGGGGGGTGAACAGTCCATAGATAACTAGAAAGTCAGTGTTTTCCTCAGCAGAACTGCCTATTTGCATCTGAAAACAGCACAGACCTTGCCCAGAGGCTGGGACAAACAGCCCCTTTCACTGCCTACTTCCCTCAAGGCCTTCCACTCCCTCTCCAAAGGAGCTACTTTACACAGCAAGAGGAGATTTCCAGCAGCTGAGGTATAAAAATGAATGCAAAAGTGCTCCAGCACCAGCTGAGAAACCCATACATGAAGAGCTCCCCGTTCCACAAGGAGACTGCCGTGAGCCATCCCAGCAAGGGACATGCAGACAAATGCCATCTTCTGCTCCCACTCTTGGGGCTTGTGACCTTGGTGTGACACAGGAAATACCAGGTCAGGCTTATGGGGGCTGGATCCTGCACCATGCCCACGGCTGCCCCATGGGCAGGCTCTACAGAGAGCCCTGGGGCAGGCTGTGATACTCTGCCACCTGCTAGGACACTGTATGGTGCAGCAGTCCCTTGTTATGCATGAGATTGTGTGAAACAGAAATTTGGCAGAGGGGAACCTCCCCTCCTCCACACCAGGATAGCACATCCTGGAAATAACCACCAGGACTCAGCTAAGCAGCATTCTCTAGGCAATTTTGAAGGAATGTCTTTCAGCCATACCCCAATCAACTTCTGCCTGGTCTTTGCATAGAACATTAGGATCTTGGCCATGCAGTTTTCCTGCAGAAGTGCAGGAAGTCTGGCTTCCATAGCTGCCACACTTCATGCATCCAGCTGCACGAGTCCATGAAGCTTTCCAGGAGCTGTGACTGCAGATATTGCCACGTGGGAAAGAGAACCTCATGTTTCTCACAGTAGGTCTGACTGAAAGCAAGAAAAAAGCTGTGTAATTGAATAGTACTTGTCAGAACACGTGCAAGAGTCATACAGCAAAAACACTGCTTCTATGCACAGACTCCTGAATTAAACTTTATCAGTGTTCACATGTTGACAATCATAGAATCATAGAATTGTTTGAGTTGGAAGGGACTCTTAAAGGCCATCTGCTCCAACCCCCTGCAATGAGCAGGGATACCTACAGCTCCATCAGGTGCTCAGAGCCCCGTCCAGCCTGACCTCAGCTGTCTCCAGGGACAGAGCACCCACAACCTGTGCCAGTGCCTCACCACTCTTGTTGTAAATCAAGGTGACCTTTCTTTAAGCACATCCCACAACCAGTTTCACTGATACGTATCAGCTGGAGTGAGACTACCAAACTGTAGCGCAAACATTTCTGCCACACTGCAGCCCAGCCAGTTCTGGGACTGGGAGCCTACTTACCCAGGGGATTTCAGCAAATGGGAGATTAAGTGATTTACAGTATTTTAAAAGCGCGTTCCTGAATCTGTTTTTTAAGGCAAAAGTGATGACATGAATAATTTCTTTAAAGAGTGGTGTACAGGTGGGTGATTGATAGCCTGTTCATTGTATCTGCATCAGTTTTCATTATAAGAGGAAAGTGTGCTTGCTTATTAATTGTTTCTCTCGTTGCTTTCTCTTCCTGCTAACAGGGCAACCTGCTGTCTGCTTGTGCCTGGTGCCCCAGGTCAGAGTTCTGTGTAACTCATCCTTGCTCTGCTAACATGGGGAACTATAAATAAATGGTGACATGGGAGAGCAGAGGAGGAGGTGGTGGAAAGGGACTGTCCTTTTCAACCTGAGACACTCACTCTATTCAGCTTAACCAACAGAAGGTGACTGGTAACAATCTGTAAATATTAACTGAGATTTCTGATAGCAGCGGGCACTGGCCTGGCACAGAAAAAAAAACAAAATTCTTTTGTTCTGAGCTGGAGCTGGACAAATTCAGACTAAAAAGAAGTTACAAATTATTTCAAGTGAAGCAAACAGCTGTATGCTCTCCACTAAAAGCTATTTTTAAACCATGAGGACCTGCAAGGAGGCACTAGCATTTGCCTGGTTGTAGATGCATGCATCGTAACAGGCCAGCAGGGAGAGAATGCTGCAGAGAAGCTTTGCTGCAGGGATGCACAGACAGGAGGGAAGAACAGGGAGGAGAAGCCCTGTCTTCTCCTTTATTGCTGCTGTAAGCTGAATCACACATCTCAACATTCAGTTCTCTGCACCACCTGCAACGTGATGCTTCATGGTGTAGAAATTTGCAGCCAGAGTGAGGAAAGCATACACAGCATGCATAGCAACAAGGAGCTCAGGGAGGTATGTTACAGCCACAGGCATTCCGTGCCCCTGGAGGCAGACATGCCCATGCACGTACACATCACCCTCAAGCATACTCACACACACCTACCTTTCCTAACAGCAAAAGCAGCAACAGCATTTGTAAATTCTAGGTTTTACTTCTATATCTTCAAAAAGCAAGTTGCTTTCTGTTTCTGTCTTCCTATGATTATCATGAAATATCTCCAAGAAAGCACGTCTATCTTCCCAGTGCAGCCGCTCTTTGAGGTCCAACACTGCGTTCAGATGTTCTTCACTTTTCAAAAGGATAAGAAGATGTGTCAGTGAAAGAACCAAGGGAAAAGGCTTGCTTCCCACCACCCTGTATTGCTGGGCCAGGCCAAGGCTTAGAACCTACTGAACTGTTTTTTGACATTCTGTGGCCACCTAGCAAGGAGAAGGCCATAACACCACGGCTGTGCCTGACATGGATGAGTTCAAGGGTCCCAAGCAAGAAAAACTTCCTAACATCTAACCTAAATCTCCCGTCTTAGTGTAAAACCATTTCCCCTTGTCCTATCACTATCACATGCAGTTACCTAGCATTGCTTTGCTGATCATATGTATTGTGTATATATATTTATATATATGTAATAAAAGAATAAGAACCATTATGCTGTATCAGATAAACATCTTTTTAGCTCAACACTGCTTCTTTAAAAGAAGCAAATGCTTAGGAAAAGAATACGGAAACCAGGCCAAGCATAACATGATCTCTTTGTCTTTCTTTTTTGCTTCTGGCAGTCTGCAGTTCAGGGACTTCCTTCGCTAGGGGTTGTATCATGACTGTCATGTTGAATAGGCACCAATACAATTTTCTACCACAAATTGTCTGCTCCCTGTTTGAAGCTATTCACACTTTTGGCCTTCAGAGCATCCTGTGACAGAGAGCTCTACACTATAATGATGTTAACTTGAAAAAACACAGTCGCTAGCACAAGACATCAGAGCTCCAAGATGGATATAATAAAAAACAGAATTTGAAACAAATACAGTTAGCTAAAATCTCACTTTCCTAATAAAAGTTGGGCTTCATTTCTTTTAACAGCTTCCTGTGAAAAATTGAAGTGTATATTCTCAATGGATTATGTGGAAATAGTTACTCCTAGAAAAGGACTGGTGAAATGTGAAAGCCAAAAGCCAAGTGCTTGGAAGTTATGAAGTGCCGCCTGAGTTGAGGATGCTCTTGAAGACTACATTTGGCCCACATTGCCAGATGTATACAGCACCATTGGTGCTGTAAAATGTACCTGTGAAATGTACATTGTTCATTCAGATATTATTTTTCCACAGTGTTCCTGCTTTGTTGACAGACATTTTATCCATCCTTCACTTTTATGGAGGGCCATCTCAGCTCGAGTGGTTAATGTCAGGCAAAACTAAAAACCATATTAAGTAGCATCTGCAAATAGGAAGTATGGAGTGCATTCAAACATAAGCGCTGTGCCTAGGCCAGCACACTGCAGAGAATATCTCACAGGGCTGATGTTGCTATAGGTCTTCTGGTGGCAAGTACTTGTGCAGAAACTACATGAACAAAAACACGTTACCTTAGATCAGAAATTTGGCTGAGCATGGGCAGCAGGGCTATTTTCATCCCCTCAACATCAGGAGTTTGAATAAATCCTAAAATTGCTTTGATGGGGTCCTTGAGAGCACCAGCTGTGGGACCCTGGGAAGAGAAGTGAAGAGGTGTTCAGGGCAAGGGAAGCAGTGTATGTTAGGAGGTGGCCTCACATCACATTCAGGCTCTCACTCCATGGGTTAGGAGCTTTATGGGACTGTGTGTGCATGCACAAGAAGCACGCTGACCCTCCTGGTTAGGAGAAGAGAAAACACAGGCTGCTTCCAGGATGGCTCAGGGACTACCTGCAGCAGCACAGAATTCCTTTCTGCACTTCCTTTCCCAAAGCAGGCCTCTCCCTACATCTCCTGTCCTCTCAAAGGCAATCTCACCCTTTGGGAAATGGCTTCCTTCTGCAGGTAAGCACTGTGTGAGAACAAGTTCTGCAGGCCAGCACACGACAGCAGCCATGGAGCCAGCCCAGGGACAAAAGAGTACCCTGATCAGCAGGTGAGGGAACACAGATGCTGTAACAAAGAGAAGCAGGGCTGGGCACTGTGAAGGATCTGAGCACGGTGCTGTGCCTGGCCAGCTCCCTCTGAACTGTAGCACACAGAAGAATCAAGCCTCAAAAATCTAGCAAGACACACACGGCATTTTTAGCAAAGTTGGGGAAAGCAGAACGTGGATGAGCTGCTGAGTGAGGGGTGTTGTTCACATTTTTCAATGGTGTGGCAGTGCAATTAAATTGCCTCTTGAATTATTGATGCCATTGTGTCATCAGAGACTCTGTGACAAAGCAAACCTGGAGAGCAGGCTGCCAAACCAGGCCACGAGAAGCCCAGGTTCTCTGTGGGGCATTAGAAACAGCAGGCCACATCTTCCCTGCAGCTCATCTCTGCACTGAACATAACTCAAAAACAATAGTAATACTTGCAGACAGCCTTCTCTCTCCTCCTTCGCACTGCATGTTCAGCTCTGCACAGTGCACACACTGTACTCAGCTCCTAACGCACCAATACTGTAAGGCTTCGTACTTGGCAAGCTCACTATTACAAAATGCTAATTAATTAGAAGGTGTCAGATTTTGTTGAGTGCTATATAGACAGGAAAGGTCGGAGGTAAACGGCCTGCAATCTAGAAAGACAAGGCGGCTTGTCAGCAGCGTTTAGATGCTTGTATTGTTTAGGACACGTATTGCTCTGAGGAAAGAAGCAAGGTATTGCCGATTGTGCTCTGAGACAGAGTGGAAGGAAGAGCCTGAACGGAGGGCACAGTCGGGCAGGGAGCAGGTGCAGCCTGAGCAGCAACTGCATGATAAATTCAGTCTGCAGAAGAGCACATACTTCGCATGCATAACCATGTACCTCATTTGACTGAGTATCAGGCTGTCCCCTGCAAATTGCTTATGCGTTTCCTCCCCCAGGTTTTCAGTGCATCCTACATCAAGTAAGAAAGAGGATAGAGTAGAGATGCAAAGGGAACTGTACTAACTAGATGCAGACTTTTTTCACCCAAGCAGAACATAGAGCTTTGGCAGATAATTAGATTTCTCATATCTCGTTTACACTATGAAACCAGCTGTCCTTGCACATTTCAGCCAAAACTGATGCTGAGCACAGCATTGCTGGTAAACCTCAGGGTTAACTTGAGAGAATCCCCTCGCTGTTCCCAACACCCCAGTTTCTCAAAGCACTGATTTGTCGGTGACTGATCACTCTAGGAAAGGCAGGTCTTCAGCTAAAAGGACAGGCAGCCAGCAGCAGCCGTGGAAGGGTCTGCAGGGAGGGAATAGGCCAGATGGGAGGGCAACAACAGCTGCATCCCATGGCCGATGAGGGCCAGCCATGTGGGACAACCCATGGAGAAGGTGAAGATGTGAAGCAGCTGATTCAGTTCTTCATTCCAGAGACTCGAAGAAAACACAAGGCAGGAGCACAGCTCTTCAGACACCCCTTCCTCATGTGCGTACACATGCTAAGGCACAAAGGCTTGCCTGGGGGAGCTGACAGACTTAGAGCTGTCTTACCAGTTTAGAGGAATGTACTTCATTCTTATTTCAGTGGTAGGAATGTGAATCTTGCCTGCTCTAGTCACACATTTCAGAACTACAAACTAAAAGCTTCTGGCAGATAGGAAAAGCTGTCTTCCAGCCTCTGATTTTCATTTTTATGAAGCTAGATACCACTGTGGTAAGTTCTCTTAAGCTTGTCCCTTGCTTTCAGAGCCTTTCTCTCTTCTAGTGCTGTTCTTGATGACAAAACAAAACCATAACCATGTCAAAGACTTACTAAGCACTCTTTAAAGACGGTATGCAGCATCCTATGATCTTCTTCCATTTTGTTGACAATCCGCCTCCTCCTCCTCTGCACAGATGATTTTCTGCAAGTGGTCAGGAGGGCTTGCATGTATTCGTTAGTAATTATGTTGTTCACAGACTTGACGAGGGCCTGTTCCAGAGCAAAGAAGACCAAATTAACTCCTCTATACTCTGCAGGATAATGAACAAGGAGCAGACTGTACCTATAGGATTCTGACCAGTGTAGGCAGGTGATATAAGGCCCATGCAGAAGGATGTCCCATTTCTCTGCTTAAGCATCCCTGGTGTAACACAAGCTGTATGTAGAGACTCCAAGGTGTATGTGGATAACACTGATAATAAGTATGGAAACATCCAACCAAAAGCAATGGGACCAGTTGGCTGAGCTCCACTCACACTTTGGAGCAGCAAGGTAACACTTGGATTAGCACCAAGCTAGCAATCAGTCTAGCTTTGGGAGAGCTTGGACTACAGACAAAGCAAGATCCAATCTCTCTGAAACATCCCTGCTAGACACATCCCCTGGCCATACCTTTGGGCACACCGTCGTGGCTGGGCACAGAGCTTGCGTGAGTACTTCTGAGCCACCCACAACCTGCTAAGAAACCTCAGTTCTAAGAGCAAGCAGCACTTGAAGAGGAAGGGAGAGTGAACATTTCTAAGGGGAAATGGACTGCTGCAGAGAAAACACATTTTCATTAGCAGTGGAAATCAGCCCAGTTTTAGGTTGCAGTCCAAAGGTACAGGAAATCCCCAGCCCTGTCCAAAAGAGACAAAGCAAGAGACAGACGGCTCTGGCCCAGCGCTCACCACTGAGCTGCTGCTTACCCCAGCACTAATGTGATATAACACCCAGTGACAGGCTGTGCACAACAGCAGAATAGCTGCTAATTTTTCTGTTCCATTACCATTTTCCATGTTTCAAAATGTTAATTAAAATCAGCACCAACAAAAAGCCTGCAGAACTTGGAGGAATGAGAAATGGAGTCCAACGCTTAGCATACCGATATGGTGGCACTGGGGCAATGGCAGTATCAGAGACAGCTCAGTGTTCCCACTCTCTATTTGGAAGATACATTCAGTTTTCTCATTCCAGATCTTCTTGGTTTCTCTGAGAGATTACAGAAAGATCCTAGTTGCCATGGGGAAGTAGATGCCCAACTATGAGGAACCGGCCTGAGATCACTAGATCTGTAACAGACCTTCTATTGATAGAAGAAATGGGAGTTCAGTTTAATGTTGAAATACTGTGCACATAGAGGTTCATGAACTAGTTTTAGCGACTTCTGAATATCTTGTTCTTTCTTTCTTCCTTATGTCTTACCTGATATTTGTCTGTTTTTTTCTTCCCAAATGCCAAAAAGCTTTGCTTTAAGAATTCAAGGATGTGTCCGAAACCACTGTCACTGTTTCTGAAATGATCCTTCAGTGTTCCCTGAGGAAAAGAAGCAGAGTGCACGTGGAGACATCACACAGGCTACAGATGTGGATTACTATGCTTTTGCTCTTTCTGCTCTCAGAAAAAAAAGAAAAAAAAAGACCCCTCCACAAGCTGCAGCATCCTGTTTATTTATTTCAAATAAAAGCAAAACATGAAGGAGAGAAACAATTCAAAATCAGGAAGGATCTAGTAAGTTCTTAAACCCAAACCTAGAAGATATAAAACTATGAAAAATGGGCTGCAATAACTCTAATCCTGGACCTATGTAAGGTGTATCTCTATGGATTAGAAGTACAGCAAAAGACAGCTGTTCTGTGCCCTTCTGCACTGATATCCTGCACCCACCATGGCCACTGCCTCTTATTTAATGGGTATGTGTAAGGATCATTTAGTGGGCAGGTAGGGAACGAACTCTGTCTCACATAATTTGAAGGCTGTGTAGGTACAGCTAGAGAAGGACTGAAAACCCGACTTCTAGGTTTCCTGTTCTCCCTAGGGCTGTCTGTGTGCTCTATCAGAGTCACCCCCAGATCCCATCTTGATGCGTGGGCCCATGAGACAGGCTGGCAGTGACCTCTGCAGACCAAAACAGCACAGTGTGGATGCATTTTTTGTCATTTTTTCTTTTGCTGCCTTAAGCAAGTTCAAGTTAGCCTGTGCATGCCTGGAGATGCACAGGGAAGCTTCCCAAGGAAACGCACAACATCAGCAACAATTCTTTGTTGTCTAGACACGGAGACCAGGATATGAAGGTGAGCATCTGGCCTAATAATCTAATATTAGAAAGGAAGGGAATCATGGAATCATAGAATGGCTGAGGTTGGAAAGGACCTTAAGGATCACTGAGCTCCTACCCCGTGCCATGGGCTGATTGCCCCCCACCAGCTCAGGCTGCCCAGGGCCCCATTCAGCCTGGCCTTGAACACCTCCAGGGATGGGGCATCCACAGCTTCTCTGGGTCTACTTCCTGACTACATACCATCATCTTGGATTTTGTGAATTTTCACTGCCCAGTGAAGATATCCAACTGCTAGGAATGCACAGCACTCCACTCAAGTGGCACTCAACCTCTGGGTTCTTGGTCCCCAGAGGCGGTGTGGGATACTTATTTCTACCACAACAGCATTATAACCAGTGGAACAGCGAGCCCTAAATCTTGAAAAGATGAAGCTGTCAATACAGAGTTTCAGGCAAGGTAGATGAGGGCATTGGACCTGAAGATCAAACTATGGTTTTATCCTTATCAAATCATTACACGAGAGTGAAGTGGGTGCCTGTCTGACATCAGGAAAATATTCAAAGTTAACACAGGTCTCCCATACCTTGACTTCAGAAGTGATTGTCTGCAGAAAATGCTCTGTAATCTCATCTTCCATCCTGTCTAGAAATCTTTTCATCTTAACATCCTGATCAGTGCTGGCACTACAAAGGTAAGTTAACTTACACCAGACAGTTCTGTACAAAAACAAAAAAGGATATAGAAAAAAAATTGATCAGATCAAATCAGGCTGTTCTCTCAGATCAAAGCTCTTCCCCCTGCAACCAACATGACTGCCCGGACACTTGAATGGACACGTGCTCAGGTGCAGGGCTACCACAGGGCCTCAGTGACCCACATCTATGTTCCCATCTTTTGGACAGCTCTTATTAAGATGTTGGTGCAAGGACATGTAAGCTCAAACACACAGAAATGCCACTTGTACCCAGTGAGCTTAGATGAGTAAAAAAGCTACTATTTTCAAGAATGAGAAGGCATTAAGAGGCCTTGACAAATGGAGGCTCAGGGAGCATCCTGTGTGCCTTTGACACTCTACAAATACAAGGTGAATAATTATATTCCATCAGAACAGTCTTCAAGACAGCAAAATCTTGTTAAGATGATCACTGGTTTGAAACCAGACTTCTTCCTTTCTGGAAAAGTTCAATGTGTAACTTCATTTTTAGTGTCACTGTAAAGAATTACATCAGAGTCTCATAAGTATTCAGTTTAGGATCCAGCAGTAGCAACGTGCGCATACAACAAACAAAGCAGGCACAGGCTCAGTGCAAGCTTCCAGTGTCGAATAAGCACTGTGCATATGGTGGATTTGGGCTTTTTGCTGACTCCAGAGATCCTCAGATACTTTTATGCAGGAAGAACAGAAGCAACCTCATTTTCTCTATTGCTGCAAACACTTCTGAAATTAGTCTGGAGGTGCAAAAAGCCTCCCCCACCCTTCTGTGCTTTATTGCTTCCTTCCTTCCTAACAGCCTCAGGAAAAGCCTGGCATGTTCAACAGGGTTTCATTCAGCAAAGCACTTAAGCGTGGGCTTGCCTTGAAGTACATAAGTGCATGCATCTCAGTACAACATTTATGGGATGTTCCTAATGAGGAATAATCAGGCCAGGGAAGGGAACCACAACACAACACACAGCAGGGCTGGCCAGGATAATGGCCACAGCCAGCTCCTTCCATGCTTAATATTCACCATGTGGTGTGCATGGAGCTCCAGATCCAGCTGGAGGCAAGGCCAACCCCTCAGCAGAGATAGAAGAAAATCAGAGAGCAGAAAGTTCATTTCGCATCAGATGCCACCGGGGTCTAGTTTCTCACCTGAGAATGCAGAAGTTCTCAAAGATTTGCAAGCTGCTGGAGATCCCATGGAAGCCACCATGCTGGAGAACGCTTCTTACTTTGTTTTCATAGCTAAATCAAAGCAGGATGACATATTTTTAAGCTGGTGTGTTCTGTAACACATCTGACAGTGTTATCCTAGCAGCAAAGGGCAGAAATACTCTGTGATTGTCTGTATTTTGAGTGTGCATGGTTTCACTCTCTGAAAGGGAACCTACAGCAAGGCAAAGACAGTCTCTGTCCTGCCCAGTTGGTGAGGAGGGAGAGCACAGCAATGGATGGGGACAGCCCTTGAGCTGCCTGGGTGCCATTCCTATGGATTAAGAAGCAGGAGGTTCATTTTATCATTGTTGCTACTGCAACACTTGCTTCTGGGAAGCAACTTGGCTTTGCAGATGAAGTTGCAGAACACTAAAAGCCTTGGCGTGCACAAAGAACGCACAAAGTCTATTGACCACTTCACCATAGCTTCAGTCACACAAGTGGCTCCTGTGTATTACAGGAGCTTCCTTCCTTTTATAATGTGAGAAGCCAAGGATTTTAAGTTGTATCTCTTTCTGAATTACTTCATCAACAACCAGCAGCACTGGCATTTTCTGCTGTGCAGGATACAAAGGGATGGAGATGCCTGGGGTCAAAATGCAGATAGAGGGAGCTGGAAGAAATGGTGAGAGGGCAAATGATGAGGACATGGCATTCATCATCCACCAAGAAGCGCAACAGAGCAGAGCTTTCACCCTACAGGGAGCCAGGAGGCAGCACCAGGCCTGGGAAACACAGGCAAGGCAGGAAGGGACAATCCTGGCCATCAGCCATGAAGCTGCACCTCTTTCTGGCTGTGGTTAGGATCTGAACACAGGAATGCCAGTGGCTTCACCAGAATTTCATTCTGCTGAGCACTGAGGATATGTCAGCAGGGAAAACAGCATCCCCCTTACCTGTCCAGGAAGCTCAAGCACTCCTCCAGGCATATAGCTTCCACCTTCTCCCTGAGGCTCTCACTGATGTGTTGAGCTGCTTTTGTCTTCTCTGTTAATATCTGTGGATTTCAAAGCCATTTTTTCTTTATGCAGTGAACAGGAATACAGCTCAGGTGCCCACAGCAGGTGGGCTGTGCCAGACAGCTAAAACCCAGCCCATGTTGGGCAGGCTTGAGCTGCTGGCAACTTAATGATGCCCATTAGCTGCTCTATGGAAACAAGGCTTGCAAGGGGGAGGGAGCCAGACAGATAAAAGGAGACAGACAGACTTGTGTGCTGTGCTATCCTGATGCTCTGGGAAGTGTCAGTGAGACACAAAGGGTGACACACACCACCAGTGGATTTTTCCACTGCTCAGAACAGATGGTAGTTTCTATGGCACCATGCTCATTTTCTATCTGAGCTTTAGGGGTAAGCCAGAGAAAACTGGGGAGGCGACATTTTCGTAAGGGTTGCCATTTTATCTGGGTTCTTCATCACCTGCCACAGAGCATTCAAACCTACCAGCTGTGTACACAACACAGCCAAACCCTCAGGGCTGAGACACGGACAGATGTTGCAGATAGGACCACCATATCTACAGCATCTCAGCTGATGTGAGGGCCCTACAAGCCGGCCCCTATCTCCATCTAGCTTCTCTGAGCCCAGGATTTACTTCAGTGCTTCTGCGGATCTTGATCCAAACACCTGAGAGAAAAGCAAGTCTGAGGGCAAAGAGAAGCAGTTAAAATGTGGCAGCTAACTTGCAAGCTTGTAAGGCACTGAGCTGAGCCCAAAACGTGTAAAACCGGATCTCAGCAATTACCTACATAGTTGCATGCAACAATGCTACTACCCCAAAAGATGTGAGCTTTTCAGTTCCCCTCCTCAGCTTACCTGAATGACTGCAGCATCTTTGCAAGGGGTTTTCCCAATGTCAAAGGCTTCATTCAGGGCTTTCCCTACTTCCTTCTAAAAAAAAAAAAAACAATTATAATAAAGAAAAAAGAACAGTTGAGATGTGATGGCATTTGTAACAAGTTAGGTTTTGCAGCCTTTCAATAGCATTTGGACTAGATGAATTTCTGCCTCTGTTTTTTGGCCATCTCATTTAACCCAACACCTGGCAATTTTCCAGCTGACCTAATAACATTGTTCTGCTTTGTTCTACATTGTTTGCTTGAGTTTAAAAGATTTGCAGTGTCCTTTCATCCCCATGTCAGCTCGGGTTATCTACAGCCTTCTCTAGCTAGCTTAGCTCCAGTGAAGGTGCCCACACAGCAAAACAACACTTAGGCACAAAGCCTGCCAGCAACTGCAGCCGAGATTTTCCATCCTTCCTAGCTCCAACCAGCACCACATAAACCAGCCAGCCCTAATGAAAAGCATTCCTGCACTCGAGCCAGGGACATGTGAGTGCAAATAGAGTTGGGTTCGTGTTTAGAGCTACTGTCACAGCAAGATGAGCCCCATGAGGTTGTGTGATGGGAAATTTCCCAAGGCTTGGCTGGTTTGTGCTATTTTCAATTGACTATAAAAGCAAAACTAACACTGTAGAGAAAGGGCTCATCGCTTAAAACATGATCTGACCTTTATAGAAGCTTTAAATTCAAAAGCCTGGCTTACTTATTCATTCATTTCTGCATTTTTTGCCAAAGAAATAGAATGTGAAGTCTGATCTTCCATTTTTGTTTTTGTTCTCTGCTGGCTGATTAATTATGAGATTCATGGCTGTCACTTAAGAATTTCATCGAAAGTATATCCAAAACTGCTCTGCCACACTCATTTAAAAGTGTTAAACAAAGGCAAATAAGCAGTTATAAACAACCCAAGAAAAATTCCTTTCTTCCAGAGTGCCATCACCTGACTGCAAGCAATTGTGTGAGCAGGATGTGCTGAGATAACAGACCCAAGCTGAACTGCACCAACACCTCTAGCCTGCGCCAGCCAACACAAAGGTCTTGCTGCACAGTGGGACAAAGCACACAGTTAATCGCTGCAGGGCAATAACTTGTTGAGCCAGAACACTTGGTTGTTCTGGACCAGGCCATGTGAGCCTGCCCTTTGTAGCTCTTGCAGTGACACCAGCACCCCACACACCAACAGACAGAGCATCAGAGTTTCTGATGTAACAAGCAGAGCCATAAATAACCTCCCGCTTCCTCCTACTCCTCTCTCATCTGTACAACTCCTTTTTTAAAACATGCAAGAACTGAACATCCTTTAGACCTGCAACTACTTAACAAATACGGTCAAAATTGGCTGAGATGTTCGGTGCAGGTAGGGGTGCGCAGCACAGGCAGAGCAAGGCTGTTGGGAGCCTTGTTCACTTGGGCAGCAGCAGCAACTCAGCCCAAATTCTACAAAGCATATTCAATTCTCAGTCCTTTTTTTGTTACTTGAGAAAATAGGGGGAGGAAGAGAATATATAGAGCCAAGTGATCCCCTGCAGATAGTTATAAACCCTCCTATTGTTCAGGTATGCCTATCTGGTCTTGCCATCTCTGGTTTTGGACAAAGAGTCAGTTTTGAGCTGAGATCACAGAAGCAGGGGATAGAAAGTTCATCTCTCACCTCTCAGTACCAGAATAAACCGTAATTTCTCACTACAATGTTTGCCCTGCACTCATGTCAAGTGCCCCAATGCAGCAAGGACAGGGATGACCCATCAACAACCACATCAATGACACCATAATTACCAGCTTACCAACTTCCCAACCTCAAAAGGCACAAAGGCCTTTTGCCCTGGACATGTCAGTGCTGAGGTATCACTGCCTGTACCCATTGCTGGCCATGTTCCCTGCAATGATGTTTGGAAGCTGCTTTGAACCCTGTGTGACATCTGAGCTCTCAGTCCCCTCTGATGTGGTCACAGTCTCATTGCTCGCTTCTTTTGAAAATGCTTTGAGTTTGCACAGGTGTGAGGCTGGAACTCCTTGTGACAAAACTAGGTGGCAGGTGAAGCAGGCAATTGCTCATTCTGTTCCATCTCTTCTCATTTAGAAATATATAGTCATCCACCAAAGTGGCAAAACCAGTACTGTATGACTTATAGTCACAGTTATATATTATGATCACTGAGAGGTAATTCACAAATTTAATAGAGTCCTAACATTGTTTGAATTGGAAGAGACCCTTAAAGGCCATCCAGTCCAAACCCCTGCAATGAGCAAGGACACCTACAGCTCCATCAGGTGCTCAGAGCCTCATCCAGCCTGACCTTGGCTGTCTGCAGGGACATCCACCACCTCTCTGGGCAGATCTGCAAGACCTGCAAAAAATGCAGCCAGCTTGGAGCATCATGGCACAAGTACTTACAGCCACTGCCAGACCTAGGTGAGCCTGCTCAGTGGATGGTGTGCTCAGAAGGCAGAATGCCCATAGTTAAAGAGCCTCCTCCAGTCACCATATCAGGGGAAAAAACAAAGAGTTAAATTCTCCATCACTGTCAGTAGCTCTGAGAGTTTGTCAATGACTCAAAGTCACACTCTGAGATAACTTCACTAGCACTACCCTGACTGTAGTCATTTCCTTCTTTGAAATAAGTGCTAAAATAAGCCCTTAGAAACACACGGTCTTCCCCATGGTGACAATTTAAAACAGCCCATGAAGAGACGCAGTATCAAACACTGAAATCAGTAGGTTTTAAGGCGCCTCTGCTTCCATGTTGATGACTACCTTAGGGTTCCTGGGGGAATGGCACTTAAGGAAAACTTCTGCAATTTAGAGTACTTTCCCTAGGGTGATTCAGCAAGAAGGGGAGAAGGTGGAGAGGGAAAGTGAGAGGGAAGAGGAGGGCAGTAACTTCTGGTCCTGCATTTGGGCGTTAGCTGAATCCAAAAGGCCAGGCTGAGTTTTGTGGTTTTGTCTGGGACTCCCCACTGCTATAACACATCTTCCTTGCTTTGCTGGTATTCTGCATGCCTAGGCAGCACTCTTCAGAGGGGGAGAGTTGTGAAAAAAAGAGGTGCTGCTGCCCTGGAGCAGAGGCCACCTGTGGGACTGCAAGGTGGGATGCCCTGCTCAGACCTTACAGAAAGGCTCCGCACCAGCTGCATGTTTCCTTCTGCTGGGCTCTGGAAATAATCTTTGTTATTGCCTCAGCAGTGTCAGTCCAGAAGGCTGGAGAGGGTTGTGAGTGGGTCCACATATCAGGCAAATCCAGCATCCTCAATAACCGAGTCCTTACCCGGGCGACTGCAAGTAACTTTTCCTCTGTCTTCAGAATAATCCACGTGAGACTCTGCACATCAGTGTGCTGGGAGCTCTGCCTGGATCCCAGATACGTCCCGCTGCCCCTGCACGCAGAAGGCAAGAGCTCAGCCACAGCAGCCATGTCCCCGTGATTCCTCCCCCCACCTGGTACTCCCTGCTCTGTGCTGTGGGCTCACAGGGTGCGCAGCAAACACCCAGCAGTGTTCTCAGTACTGGCACAGCACCAACGTGACCAATGATCCTTTTCATGCCCTTTTCCTGAGTATTATTTTTATTTTTATTTTCCTCCTTGCTTCCTTGTTACACTTCTTGCTCTCTGTTAGTGGGCAGGTGGGGACAGGATGATGGTTGGACAAGAAGAGCTTAGTGATCTTTTCCAACCTTAATGATTCCATAATTCTATGATTTCACTCTTCCCTTTCCTCTCCTACTGCTGCATTCTTTCTTGGACTTGGGCACAGTTACACAAACCCACTTCTGTATATGCACAATTGTACAAGTGTCATACAATTCCATCTAAACAGAAAGGGGCCTATAACAGAAAGCATCTGTATACCAGGACAAGTGCATCTCCACATGAGTTTTTACTAATGTTGCAATTGTGTTCAGAGAGAAGAATCCAAACAGTTATGATTTTTTTTTTTTCCCTGAAGTCAGTCTGGCATCTCTCCTATTCTCATTTTCATTATCTTATGACCCTAACACAGTCACAGGCTGCTCTTTTTTGGAAGAAGAAACTCAGAATATATGTTTCTAATAATTGCAGCAACCCATTAATCTTACTGAAGAACAAGTAGCAGCAGGAGGGATGCATCCTGACCTCACATCTCCCATATATGTGAGGACAGCATGCACCAATATGACCCATCACCGTCTCTCTCCTTCAGGAGCCCAGCTGAGGAAATGATTAGCAGCTGACAATTATGAGTGCGATTATACAAAGAACAGAGAAGCTCTAGGCTTGGATGGAAGCAACCAAATAAGCCAAAAGGGCTGAAAACAAGTAGGACATAAGTAGATTCTGTGGATGCCCCATCCCTGGAGGTGCCCAAGGCCAGGTTGGATGGCAGCCTGAGCTGGTGGGGGGCTACCTGCCCATGGCATGGGCTTGGAACTGAGTGGGCTTTAAGGTCCCTTCCAACCCAAGCCATTCTGTGATTATGATTCTAGACTGGTACATTAAGTAGCAAAGTAACCATGAATGCAGAGAATCAACCATCTCATCCACCATCACCATACTCAAAGAAATTGCAAGAAAGCAAAGTAGGTTCAGGCTTCAATGACAGCTACAAGCATTCTCAGGGCAAGGCTTTGAATTCATATTGGGTCCAGATGTGCCTCTCTTCAGATCATGGGATAAGCCACACCTATTTTCCCAAACTTGAGTAGGAATGTAATTATCTGCTATATTTTTTTCCTGTGGCCTGAAAACTAATGAAGGAAATATGGAAACGATTGGTTAAACTGCAAGCCAGATAAACCATGAGAGAGCCAAGCAGACAACAGTAGTCCACAGAATGTCCTCCAGACATACCTTTTGTATGCTTTTAGGCACCATTCGTAAACTAAGAGCCCTTGGCTGAAGGTACAGTGCTCACTGTCAGTAAGGGTGGAAAGGTGAGAGAACAAAGAGGCATGGCAGCACCGGGTGCAGGGGATGAGCAGTCCTGCCTCCTCGAAGGTACCATTTCTGTGTTCCAGGTGGTGGAGGAATGTTGTTTCCAGCTGACTCAGATGCTGTTTCAGTGCAGTCTCATCTGTGTCACCAGTGGGAATAAAGTGGGGAATCTGGGCTGTCCAGTGCTGTGTTAGTTTCTTCTCCAGATCTTTCTCCCAGAAGTTTGGATGCCAGGTGGAAGCAGGCTCCATCCCTTGCTCACTGCCAAGCCACTCTGTTTTCTTCTGCTTCTGCCACTTCAACGATTCACCCACTGACTGCAACGGCTGCAGGAGCATCCCATCACTCCCACCAAGAGCTTCTCTCACGGCAGACCACATTCGTTCAGCCAGGAGAGTGTAAAGTGACTCGGAGTTTCCCACACCATCATTTTCAGACTGCTCCAGATGAGAAATATACAGGCAAGCTTGAGAAAACTTTCCTTGCTCAATGAATCCACAGATTATTTCCTCTGCAATAGAGAGAAGAACAACTCAGCTTGGTGCTTGTTCACACCTCCATTGCTTTAATACCCACGTATTGAAGTGTGGATTTTATGGTCACCCCAAAAATCCTCACTCTACTCAAAAGGACCTTACTTAAGGTTCAGCACAAGCAGCTCTCACTTTCCTCAGGACAAGTTGGCTCCTTTTTCTCTCTTTCTTTCTCCTTCAGGCTCACTGAGCTGCTGACTGTCTGTAGCAACTTGTCATGGTCATCCCAGCAGACTTGCTTTCATGGGCAATATTCATGACAACTCTTCACTAAGGAAAGTACCTTTTTTACAGAACAAAGGCATTACAGAAAGAACATCTGAAAGAGCACAGAGCTCAAAGTCAAGACTAGACAAAATCCTCTGTCTTCTGCACAGAAAGCCTAGCAGGACAAAGCACTGCATACCCCCTTGTATCCTAGAACCATAGAATTATAGAATGGCTTAGGTTGGAGGGGACCTTGAAGATCATCCAGTTCCAACACCCTGCCATGGGTAAGGTTGCCAGCCACCAGATCAGGCTGCCCAGGGCCCCATCCAGTCTGGCCTCTCCCTCCTTCTAGAGAGCTCCCATCTTACAGCCAGGCTGCTCCAAGTAGACCAGGGCCCTCTCATTGTCAAATGGCTGCACATGTCATTTTGCCCAAAGATGGAAATTAAAAGGAGAGCTATCTGCACTGTCGACAATGGGAATTCATGTGTCTTCCCTTTCTGCAGGATGCCGTAGGGACTGAGCCACTTCTCCGCTAACCAGGCACCCTCTCGGACAATTAAAGAATCTTTGAAGTTCAGAATTTGGAAGAAGTTTTTCATTGCTGTTGTGTTCCAAAGTATCTTAACCATCACATTTATCTCACCACTGAGAGTTAAACTTAATCCCACTGCTGCAGTGTTTTCTTTTCCTGTGCATTTTACAGAGGAGGAAGCTGAGTAACAAAATGTTAATGAGATTTCCCCAAAGACAACTGGAGTAGAGCACAGAAGAAAACCAAATCTTAATGGGAACCCATGGAAAGTTAAGCCAGGACAGAAAGGACAAAAGTAGAGAGACTAGAATCAATTCAGGAAACTGCTTTGGATGTGTGTAGAGTGAAGAATGAAAGAATATTCGCTTTAATTGTCTTTTGTATGTACCCTAATTTTCCTCTATGAAATAACTCCTCTGTGGAGTTAGGATTAAATCAAACAGGACCAAAGGGAAGAACATGACACAAAATGGGAAAAGGTTAATGCGAGGATCTCCAGCAAAGCAATGGGCAAGCTGCGTTCCTCCTGCCTCAATACATACAGCAAATAGGAAATGTTTCCTTCATCCAGTTAATCTATGCACAACTCTGTGGAAAAGCAGCACAGTCGCACTCTACAGGGTATAAGTCAAATGTACATCATCCTTTTTTTACAAGATATAACAGGAGCCTTTGAAGAGATAAAATAAGAGCAGCAAAGAGAAACGTGCATGAGGCTAAGGGAAAGTGAGTCACAGAATGTTCACAGAACGTACAGCTCATAAAGGGCAATCAATTAGGTGAAGGATGGTGAGGAGGAAAACTTGAAGGCCCCGTTCCAGAAAGTAACAAAAACAAATCTCCAGGGCTGGAGGAGGCTGGGGAAGTCTGGGACTGGAAAGAGAGAGAAATTCAAGGTTACCTGCAGTCATCTCTCCCTCCTCTTCTTTAGTATTTGTTGCCATCTCCAGCAAATTTCCCGCCACGCTTTTGCTTTTATCCTTCTTTACAGCCGCCTTTTTCCTGTGAGGCACAGTCTCTACCAATTTGCTGACCGAGCTTTTCAGTTTTTCTTCCCACCCTGTTTCCTTCTTCCCTCTCTCTTTGGCCTTGGGTAGCATCCTCGCATTCTCACCGGCCCCTTTCTCCCGCTTGTGGCCTCTTCCCATGATGGCTGCACAGGAACGCTTCATCTTCTTCATGACCCAGACAGATCCGTATCCTGGAAATACTATCAGAAGAAGACGTTAAAACTCTTTTGTGCACGGTGATGTTGCAAGTACAAGTGTAGTGTTGATTTCCTGGGGAAGTCATTTATCCACCAGTTTTTTTCTGGGCGGTTACAACCCTCCAGCTGATTTCTAAGAAATGTAACCTGTTTCCTGCCTGTGCTGACTGAGGGAATGTTTATGAGCTGCCAGCCCTGTTATGTAATCTCTCTGCTCTGGGAAAATAATATCAAAAACCCCATGCATGATCTAACCGCAAGCGATGGGGAAAATCCAGTGGAACTTTCACCATTTTCTAAATGACTAAAATACCCCTGCATGATGCAATTATTCCAATGACAACCTTATCAGTTTGAGTTTTTTATTAATAGTTTCTATGTGGCACGCATCACATTTCACACACACCACATGTGCCAGCTGCGCCTGAGTTGTTCCGTGGTGAGGAGATCCCTCCTTGCACTGGAGCCAGGATTTTCCCCACCGCTTAGAAGGCCCAGTGTTAGCCAAGAGGGATGCAAACCCATCGAGATGTGATGATTTTCTTGTTTTAGCAGCACTCTTCAGAAGAGATGAGCATGATCTCAAGCTTCTGGATTTAGCAATTTTCCAGTGACTGCACACACAATTATTTACATTTATATACGCACATATATAACTTTCAGGTTGGATATTAGGAAAAACTACGTCTCAGAAGGAGTGGTGATGCAGTGGCACAGGCTGCACAGGGAGGTGGGGGAGTCACCGTCCCTGGAGGGGTTCAAGAACTGTAGAGATGTGGCACTGAGGGACATGGTCAGTGGGTATGGTGGGGGTGGGTTGGGGTTGGACTGGGTGACCGTAGAGGTCTTTTCCACCCTTAATGATTCTATGAGATAACTTGCATACCATTACAGCAGTCTGCAGTGAAGAGAAAGCAGATTTATGCCCACTCACTACAAGGTTCATATTGCCGAGTCCCAAGCTGTTGGAGGTTCTGATCCATAATCCTCAGAACAAATTCCTGCAAGGAAAAGGTCATTTAACTCCAGGAGTTCGTGTTCAAAGCAGATTTTTAAAAGCCTCGGCACTGCTGTATGAAAGACAATACACTTAGCTATAAGCTGAAATTCTATCCTTACCACGCTCTGTTTGCTAGATCATTGCAAATTGGTTTTATTTTTTGATTCCATTATTGTAAAAATGGAATAGAGAACTTGAGGATTTTCATTAGCTAAGGACAGAGTCTTGTCTTAGCTAGTACAAGCAGTGTTAAATCAAAACCAAACTGTATTCAAGAATGATTTTTGGAGGGTATGAATTTAAGGGCTATATTTTCCACAGAGCATCCAGATGAATCAGAATATATGCAGCTGTCTTTGCGGGTTTAACATCTGCAGCTTCTTCCAAGATTTTCTGTATTTTCATGACTGTAAAATTCCACTAGTTTTCTACTTGGAAACCAAGTAAATATTATGTTGTTCTGGCTCTTCTACTCAGCACTTAATTCCACCAGCATGTTATCACAGAGTCATTAGTAACATCAGGAAGGAGGGAACAAATACATTTCATTTAGAAGAATAAACAGAAAATCCTGTAATGGTCATATGTTTGAAGTGTTGCCAGCTGGAAATATCAAGGTTGCAAAATGCAGTGTTTCCCTGATTGTGGAGAAGTCAAAAACCAAGAGTTTTATCTACATTCCAATATGACATTTTCCATTTTGATCTTACTTTTTATTTTGATAAAGTTAAAATGTTTCCTTTGGAACGTTAGAGCTGCGATATATATTAATATAAGACAGAATCAATGTTAGTACAGAAGAGAAGCATTCCAAGCACGCTGAAACCCTTCAGCAATATTTTCCCATGAAAATTCCAACACTGTGTTTATGTTCCACTCCATCGGCATTTTCCAACAGGACCAGCTCTAACAGAAATCATTGCCTTTGACTTCTTTATAGAAGGAAATTGAATGTCAAAGTGCCAGTCCTGCAGGCATGATTCTCAGCAGTACACAAATGTTGAATACAGTACAACTGCAGATCGTGCCATAAACTGGGGCAATATGACATATGAGAATGGCTGTTTTCCCATTTCTTTCAAAGGAAAGAAATATGAGCCTGTGGAAAATGGGGATTTACTAAACAGAAAGGGATAGACTTAGTGGGGCTGAGAAGACCTTTTACTCCAAGGTTCACTTGACCCCCTCAGTCAAAGCCACAACAGACACCCCCAAGACGAGAGTGCTCTTGGGGCATATCCCATCTGAGCAAGGGTTGAAGAATGGTGTCACTGAGCAGGAAAGCACTGCACCGGGAGAGGAGAAGCTACAAAGGAGCTGCCAAGAGGCAGCTTGCTTTTCTGGGTCTGTGTGCCTTAGCAGCACATGCAGGGTGCACAGGTATCTCACCTCTGTCTCTAATGCTATTTTACTGCTCAAAGTTCTGCAGCCAAAAGATGGGGATGTGAAACCTAAACTTTTAGGAATGTCCTCACTACAGTGCTCCCATGAATGGTCTTATGCCTAGACAAGCAGAGCCTCTGGGAAGCTGTACCTTTACAGGAGAGGAGCTGAAATGTGTCAAGGTGACACTAGAACAAGAGGTCCTTCACCAAGTGTTAACATAATGCAAAGAAACTGCTTGCTGTTCAAAGCAATCATTTTTGACAGGGGAATCCAGGCACTACACATTTGACTTACCCCTTCATTCTCTACTTCATGGGCATCTGACCTGCGCACCCAAGGAGAGTCCTTCAAAGCAGAAAGGAGGGGAAGAATAAACCACAAGGACACAGCACTGTAACTAGCACAGTTCTGCTTCTGGACAGTCTCCTTTGTCAGGTGCACCAAATGACCTTCTTCTTCCTCAAAATCCAGCGCTCCCACTCTTTGTTCCAGGTGCTCAATGCCTCTATTTGTCCACAGCATGATGATGTTCTCTGAAGGGGTCATTCTCTTGCCCTTCCTCATGCATTGTTCGCTGTTAAAGAGGATAAATTTGTCCTCTGGGAACAGCCCCAGTATTCAGGATTTTTCCCCTTTGTGTGGAGCTCCCGGAAAAGCCCACACCCTGCCCACATTAGTGAAACTGTCTTCCTGTCTTGGAAAATCTGTAACTCTTTTGTCTTTGGGAGCCTTCCCTAAACAAGTGAATATCTCAAACTCTTACATAGTTTCTCTCTTGATTTAGCTTCTTATCTTGCTGCTTCCCATTTCTTTTGCCTATATAGATACAACTTCCTCTTAATAAGTGGACTGTGTGCCTGACTTAACAATCGGTGTTTGGTCTAGATGCTGATCAGATGAAGTGAAATTGCTTCGCAAGAGTCCAATTACATTCATATCCCAGTCCCAGCAACGTAATGATGCTCCTGCTCGCTTTGTAAGAACTCCACATGACTACAGTGAAGCATATACAATGGAAACTTTGTGCTCAGTAGCATCTGTTATATACAGTACACTTGAGTCCTAACGGGTGAGCTGGATTTGCAGTATCTGGAGAGAGAGAGAGAGAGAGGGAGAGGGAGAGGGAGACCCAATTGTTTTCATCTCTCTTTGTTTCCAGAATATGCTGCTATTGTCCACCATCCTGAACCAAAGGCATTAAAGCTGGCAGAAAAGAATATTAATGGCAATGATAAAACCATGGCACAGAAATGTAGTGGCTCCGTAGGACATAAATTCATGCAAAAGCACTTTCTGAAGCTGCTGTAGTCTGACAGTTTGCTCCACCACCCACACATAGCATCTCTGATTTCACCAGCAGTGAAAGAACTGCCAGCCAGCTCTGTAAGCAAGGTAGGCTTTTTGGGGAGAGAGAAACAAAGAAAAAGCTCCCCTCTAGTTTGACAATGCAGCTGGCATTGCCATCATGGTCTGGGGCAAGAGCCGCCTTTGTTAACTGTGCAAAATTAGCTGTTGGGCAGCCTGTGGATAACCTTATATATCCTAAAGAAATGCAGCCATAGGTTGCACACATGTCTATGTTCATCTGACCCCTTGCTCTGATGTACTTTTGTGGGTACACTGATTTTAACAAACCTGACAGAGAGTGGCTGGCACAACTAGCACATCCTTACACCCTTGCTGACAGCACATGGCTGAGGAGGTACCCTTGCTGCTCCTGCTAAGGAACAAAGCACAGCATGAATTCGGCCTTTACAAGACATCAGAGACAGCACCCAGCAGCTCCATCTGAAGGTACACAGCCATGGTTTCCTTGACTCGGTTGCTCACTGAATTCGCTGTTTACTCTCTGGCTAACTTGTATGTATGCTCAAGTAAACAAAGCAAAACAAATATTTAATACAAGCAATCTTTCCCATAGCAACAGATGGAATGAAGCTGCTTTCTGCAGTGCCTCCTTCCCGCAGGCTGGACTCCTCTCTTCCCTGAGGTTTCGGGTACCCCATGGAAGCAGAAGAGCTGCTGGCCAAAGGGAGAAGACAAACTTTCTTCCTTTCTCTTACTGAGGGCATTCACTCACATCTCTCTTCCCAGCTCAGCCACTGATTTTCATCACATTTTTCAGAAGTCAATCTCAGACTCTCCCCAGTTTCAGATTAGACTGAAACTAGATGAATTCAGTTTGTCAGGAGGGGACAGACGGATGGACTGACAGGCAAACAGGCAGGCTACATGGTCCCAGCAGTTTTGTGCTCTTAAGAAAAACAACTAAGGACCTGAGAATAAGTTCAACCCAGAGAACTGGAAACAGCCCTTTCCTCTGCCCATTACTGAAACAAAATGCGTTTGACCTACAGTTTGCACTGTCTGTATTTTACTCATTATGGTGAGGACCTGATTCCAAACTGACCTCAATTTTCACTTAATTAGTAACCTCGTTTACAGTTCCTTTGAAACATTTTTACCTAATTCCTGGGGATTTTGCCTCATTCTGTTTTTTATTAGAATGAAACAAGCATTATTTTAAGGGAGATGTTTCCCCTTTTGACAAATAATAATAATAATAAATCACACTGTCCCCCAAATTTTACAGATGAAAGTCTAGCAATAGGACTAGGACTCCAAAAATCTCTGCATTAGTAATACCCAATGTACGCAGCAGGAGAAGAATGAAGCAATACTTCCAGAAATGCTAGTTTCATTTTCAATAAAGAAACTGGTACCAAGCTGGGAATTCTCATACCCTGATTTTTCCCCACAGACCTCCAGCAACGAGTGAAGACACTGCAGTGATTGCAACTTCCTTCTGCTTTTCTTCAGTGAAAGAAGGAGAAAGATTTATGCATAGTGTACAATAAATGCTGGGTTAAAAACAGTTTGCTCCTTCAGACCATGAAGTGAGTGCCTAGGTTCAAACAAATGCTGGGATAACAGAACATTTCAAAGTAAACTTGCTAGCTTTCTTACCCTAAAACGGACCTTCAGGCTCTGTTTGCAGTTTGGTTATATTTGGCTGTGCAGAAATAGCAGATACAGGGAGGATCATGATGCAGTTTCCATGTTCCCTCACACCTCTGTGCAGAGGCCAGCGGCTGGTTTTGCATTACTGGCATGGAAGGACAGAGGGTTGTAGCCCTTAGAGTGGCACCAACACCTGCAGGGACACGGGGAGAGGAGAGGGCCAGCAGATCTGGTCAGAGAAGGCCAGCACTGGCATCAGGCTGAAGGGTACAAACACACCTCAGTCTGTGCATGGCCAGCATGCTCAGGGCTCAGCCTAGGCTGGGCAATAAGGTTCCTGTAAACATTTGAGGACTGTTTCCCAATTTCTCTGAGTTTCTCCATAGATGACAAGTTATCACAGAACAAGTTATCACCTTGCTCCCAGCAACCATACACTTACTTTTTCCGCCTAAGCTCTAGAAGAAGATCCCTGTTCAGCCAAGCCAGCCTTCTGCCCCACCTGCATGAATTCCAGCATTTTGGAATTGCAGACTCCTGTGTTCTCAGGAGATGGTACTTAAAAAGCGACCAGCACTGATGGACCCCAATGCCTCTCAAAGCAGTTTCCCAGGGGACCTTACTAACTGTTCCTTGAACAGACTAAAATGTGCTCTCCTCATATCCAGGGTTGAGGTTTTGGTGTCAGTTTTTCTCCTATCACCAAAGATTTTAAATGTGACCACTTTAGGGGCACTGTGGCCAAGACAGCCACCAATTGCCACTTCACCCACAAGATGTTCACAAGCAACAGACCTAGGAGGGCACCTTTCCTCATCAGCTCCCTTAGTACCTTTACCAGGAAGTTGTCATTGAAGTGTTCTAGGAATCTCCTGGACCTGTTTGTGTCAGCTGTGTGGTGTTCCCAGTCGCTCACAAGTGTTTGAAGTCCCCCATAAGGACAAGGGCAGTAGATCTAAATGTCTCTCTTAGTTCCTTAAAGAATACTTAATCGGTGTCATCATCCTGGCTGAGTGGTCTATAGTAGACACCCACAACAACATTTGCTACTCCCTTATTCCTTACCCAGAGGACCTCAGACACGTCATCGCCAATTGACAGCTCCATACATGTAAACAGTATATGCAATATACACCACGTGCCAAACTGCAGGCTGAGGAGAGGTTTGAAGAACTGGCAACCTGGCCTCTCTGCCTGAGACAGCATCAGGAAACCATGAAGAGAAAATACCCACAGGCGTCATTTCTCTCCTTATCTCCTATTACTCAGAGTCCACCCTCATTAATTCAGCACTTGGAAAGCCCAAGTCCTGAAAGGTCTTGTGATGACACTTCAAAAAAATACCTCTGCTACAGAAGCCTCCGCAGTGCTATCAGCCTGATTGCATCCCAGAAGACCAGCCACAGCCACCCAGCTTTGTTCCCAAACCCAGCCTCAGAAAAGCATCATCCTAAGAGCCAGCCAAAGAGTTATCCTATCCAAGAAAGTCTCCAGGTCTGGCAGAGGAGAACTACCATTTAAATGCTACTTGGAAAGGGCTTTCTTAAAACATAAATTATGGATATTGTTTGCTAGTGTGATAAAGAATGCATCATTGCAGCCACCACCACGTCTCTTTTCAAGATGTTCCTTGATTTTATCCAGAGGTGTTTCTCTTCTTAGAAGTTGGGAGTATGAATATTCTGCCTCCATCTGGACAGAGGCAAGCCTAAAACCATTTTATTTGAATCTTTTTATTTGGCTTAGATTGACAGGTTTCCTCTGTGCGTTTTTTTTTTTCATAGATCCACAGATCTATGCCAGAGGTAAATAATTTCGGTTCAATTTTGCAGAAAACTTCCCGCTCACCCACAGCCCTATGTGGAGCAGTACGTGCAGAGATTTGGGGCTGAAAATTCACTTTCTGCACTCCAAACTCATTCGCCTGTTTTTCCTCCTGCCACAAGAGGCCAGTGATTCTATTATTTCCAGTCTCCAGTGTTTCACCAACACTGCACTGACACAGCTCCACAGGCACATCTGTTAGACACCATCTGGAGGCTAAAAATCATAACTACAGACTGGTTTCCTGAACATCCTGAAACCTGTCAGATAGGAGCTAAGCACAACTTCATATTAACTCAAGGTCAAAACTCAGCCATCTCTTCCATCATCATTCACGTATGTATCATTCATCAGGCATCTCCGGCTACAGAGGTAGGAACACTCCCACACACCTGCACTGGCTGCAAAATATGGAAGTCTCTGTCTTGCCAATGGAGTCGTTTGATTTTCACATTTTCAGAGATGCTCAGCATCTAGCATTTCTCATTTCTCCTTCTGGGCAGTCTGTATAAGAATTCCATTCCTACCCCACACTGAGCATGGAGCTGGTTTATCTACTAGCCTATGATATCAAACAAGACGTCATGTCACATTGCGAAAGGTCAGTTCTAAAAGATTTTTGCAATCTCTTCTCTCAGCTCTATGCTATTGGACTTAAGCAAGATAGAGCAATGGGTTTGCAACAGCAGCAGGAGCCCAAGAGGGTTCTAAGAGGGAGCTAATCATCCTCTGAAATCATTTCAGTAAAATACACTGTGGAGGGAGTCTGCACGATCACAAAGAGAAGCATTAAATTTTCATCAGCATGAGTTCAGCCTGAATAAAGCAGGCCTCCCAAATGCACTGTGATAAAACATTTACACTGCACCACAGTGTTCCTTCCAAAAACAGAAAAGCATTTAGAGACATGGCATTAGAAAATTCAGCATTGCTACGTGAGGTGGAGGCTCTGTGAGTCTTCAGCTTTTTCTGACCCCTTCTCCTGCCACAGGAAAGAAAGAAATATGGATACAACAAGGGGTGGGCAAGACTTTGGGGGCGGGAAGGGGCAGGAGATACAGGCTCAGGAAAGGAAAGGGAAGAGCATTTGTGATGCTGCCAATGTCAGGATGTATCCTGTCTTTCTGTGCTTCTGACTTCTCAGCAAAGCAGAGAGAGTGCTATATAAAGATCCAGAAACACGAACCCATATGAGCAACACTCATCACAACACCACCGCCGGCATTCATCGCTTGCTGCAGGGGTCCTCAAGGAACCACAATTAGATAAGTTGCAAGGATGTTTCTAAATTATCGAGAACATTTTAATAAGAATCAGCGTTTTCCATCTATCCTGAAGAAACATGTAATCCGTAACGCTGTGACCTGAGATCTCCAGCACATGTTATTGGACTCCTGAAATTCAGAGAATAAAACAGAATCAAGGCCGCATTCCAACACAGGATTTTAAGGACATGACTATTTCCTTTAGTTTCAAAGAAAAAATTCAGCCCATTAGCCCATCTGTTTGGTGAGCAGGAAGTCAAGCTGGGGTGGTGTTTATGCACACCATGGCTACATAACAATTAACAATAAATATCTCAGAGCCTTTGACATCTGAAAGTTGCACAGATTGCAAAAAAGTTTAATTTATCTGATCTTGATGCTGCATAGAATTGTTGCATTTTAAGGCAGCAGTATGGAGTTTGTTTGCTTGCATGAATGTTGTTTTAGTGGTATTTTCCGCGTAAGTTTTTAATGTTGAGGTTCCAGGCTCAACAGTGTTTACATGCTCACTATGGTGTCCTTGGCTGTTACCACACTGTTCATGGTTAAATATAACTACAGTGGACAAAATGCCAGTAAAATATAAACTTTCATGCTCAGAAGCTGTTTTACATCAGGAAAAAAGAAGATGGCACTGATTTGCTGGTGGGGAGAATAAAATGAACTGGGCATTCCCTAGGCCTGATTCCTACTAACCTTACCCTGGGTATAACCATTTAAATCTATGCAAAGGGAAAATCAAAGAGCTGTAAGATATCTTCTGTATCAAAATAGCAGTGGATCACGCTTTGCACAGAGGCAAGTGGAGCACGAATCCTTCATTCATTCAGTTGCCTCCCATCTTTGCATGTATTAGCATGACTGAGAAAAAGCATATTAATATTTTCTTTCTTCTTGCTTCACTGTTTCGGAGAAGACATACTGCACATATATCAGAATTCCAAGCTGGACTGTATTCATACACAAAATATGTAGCACAACAGATCAGTACAACTTCTTCTGGGAAGCAGATGTACCTTGTGATACTTATTCTAACATATTTGAAGGGAAGACATGGGGAAAGATACTGGTATGTATAGCAGGTTCTGACTGATATTTAAAACCTTTGGCATTCCCATATGAGCCTGGAAATAACTGCCAGTGCTATTAGTTGCTGTCTCTGATGACAGCATGTAAATGACTATCTAATCTGCATATACAATTGAGTAATTAGATGCCATATGTAAGAGCAGTTATTTATAGGTGCAGAATCAGAGACAAAATTCAAGTCCAGTCCTTGTTACGTACTACCTCCTGGACACAGGTACCGGTCTTTATTACCGAGTGCCTCATCTTAGACTTTTAAAAAAAATATCACAATTAATATTTCATATTATTTATTTTCCACTGTGATGCACTGAATCAGCCCTGTCTGCATCTAACCTGCCGACAGGAAGCTAGAGCTGCTGTCCACAAAACACCTGTCAACGTGAAGGGCTCGCTGTGCACAAAAGCAGCCAGGAAACCAGTCGGGTCCTGCTGAAGGCCCGTCCGCTCTGCTCAGTGAGGGCTCGATCTGTTCTTATGAACAGCTGACCTAGATTCTCTGCCTGAATGAAAGTCTTTTCCAGCACTGGAGGCTGTTCACAGAGTCAGAAATTCATGTATCACTCATCATGAGAGAGGGAAAAAATGTGGATATAATGTTAAGGAAAAGCAGTAGCTTTAGGTGGGCCATCCTATCAGCAGCCACCTCCTCCCTCTCTTCCCTGAGACCCCCAGAGAAGCCACGGAGATGAGAATGTAACATCTAATTAACCACCTCTCCAATCAGATCTGGTTCAACGATTGCAAATATCACGAGGCAATTTGGTTTCCCTCACCGTCTTATTTTTTGCACTCAGCTGACATGCAAACTAGGTCAGTATTATTCCTACTGAAACACTCACTACGGGTGTTATTTTTAGAAAACCATGTGATCGTCTGACTTTTATTTATGAAAGCGCCAAAAGATCCACTGTATGTTTTCCTGTCTGTCATATTTGGGGTGGTTTGCTGTTTTAGTTCTTTGGGTTTGTTGCTGAGATCTCTGGCCTCTTTTTAAATGGCGAAGTCAGACTAAATCAGGAGGCCTTGCAGTTCACACGCCTTAGCAGGCTTTGCAGCAAAGCACGTGCAGTATGAGCAAAGCAAACCAGACAAGTGCACCGAGAGGCAAGGCAGTGATGCAGGCAGCGAGAGACGAGATGGAGCAGAAATAGAAGGTCTCGTGTGCGAACCTACCTACTGCTTTACCATTCAACCTTGCAATCCCATATTAGTTGGCACTGCTTCTACCACATTCTCTCAGATTCTTTAGTAATCAAGTCTGTATCGACTGCCTAGCTATATCTGAGATCAATCACCAAATTACCTCAGTGTCCTGTTAATACTTTTAAAAATGATTCTCCAGCTCTGCAGAATTTACAAGTGCCTCAAGGCACTTAAAATACCTGGCTCAACAGCTGACAAACATGGTTAGTCTTCCTAAAATTGCTGATGTAATCTCTTATTATTGCTAATTTAAGGCATCTGGCTTTAGCAGGCATTATTTAGCACATCCTGAACTGATGGAGAGGATTTTACTGCGTTATTATATGCCTCTGCTCTCTGGCTTTTTTTTTCCAGTGCATTGGCACAGGCTGCCCAGGGAGGTGGGGGAGTCACTGTCCTTGGAGGTGTTCCAGAACTGTGGAGATGTGGCACTGAGGGACATGGTCAGTGGGCATGGTGGGATGGGTTGGGATTGGACTGGGTGATCTTAGAGGTCTTTTCCACCCGTAATGATTTTATGACTCTTTGAGTCTACGATTTTTCTCTCATTAAGAAATAGAAAGTTTTATTTAACACTTTTGGTTTTATTTCTTTTTTCCTGCAGTATTGAAATTTCTACTGATAGTTCCCATCTGGTGATGATATCCAGAATCATTATCATTTCTCAGAGCCTTTGCTAATCTAATATACTTTGACCATTATCCTTGCTGCTCCTAATCCTATGGACTGAACACTTATTTGCAGGACTTTTGGTTTGCCTTACTGACCTTTTGCACTTCTGGCAATTGCTTTATATTCACTACTACCATCTTTCCCCCACCCCCCCCATGCTTTATGTGTAAGAATTTGCCTTTGTTTTATTTTCTGTTACTGCTTTCACTCCACATAGCTTGACTGAATTAAAATTAGCACAACCCTCCCTGTGCTTTGTTGCTTTTTGATTATAAACTAAAGCATTCTGAGTCAGCTCTTGCTTTCCATGCCTATTTACACTTCAAGGTCTTCCTGTCACCTGAATCATCTCAAACATGTTTTCATCATTAGGAAAACAGCTAATTAAAATGTCAAGACTGTGCAGTCCTGTGCACTGGCCTTTGTTCACATGTAGCTTGTTTACATGCTGTAACCATAATAAGCACCTTCATCTATGCGACCACCATACTTCAGTGCCTCTTTCTCAGCCTGAAGTAATATAATACAGAAAAGGTTATGACTCACTTGAAACTAGGAAATTCCTGTGTATACCTTTTTAAAACTCTCCAGGACATTTTAGCATGAGCAGCCACTCAGATGGGAAGCTTCCATGGCAGTGACACCACGGACGTGACAGTCCAAGGGCTGGCATCTTGCTCTGCAGTGACTTGCAGAGGCAGGTACCAACCGCTGCGCCTTCTTGCATTATATGTCAGATCATTCATCCACTACTTTCTTCCTTGGAAACAAAAGTTATGCTAATTTTCATAGAATCACAGTATCAGTAAAGTTGGAAAAGATCTCAAAGATCATCTAGTCCAACCATCCACCTACCACCAGTACTGCCCACAAAACCATGTCCCTAATTTTGAACCTTTCTCATGTCTTCCTACTGTGAGCACCAGTGACATTTAGACTGGAGTTAAACAAATTTTCCCACCGCACTAGAAAAGTACAGCTAGCTGTAATGAACAATTTGAGCTCTTCCTGATCCTTTCCTGTTTGTGAACTCGACCTCTCGCATAAGCTTACAGATAATGAAATCATGTTCTCTCGCAGGGTCCTCAGTTCATTTTGTCCTCCTCCCACTGGATTTTGCTCTAAACAAGTGGCCATTTGTTACATCTTTCCACTTTTCCTTGTTATTTTTTAATAATAGAAAACAAGAGCTTCTGATATTTTTCACTATTAGATTCCAGAAATCAACGTCAAATGTTACTATTTACACAATTCTTCCCCAAACAGCAGCATCAGCCCTTTCTCTTCACTGTCGAGATAGGGACTTAGAAAAACTATGTGGTGTTCAGAGTAAAAGTGAGGGGAATCAGGTATCTATTTCTATTACCGGGATGTCTCCAACACCGAGTTCAAAATTAAAGCTCTGAATTTCCCCAGCTTCTCTAAATGAGGAATCATCATGCAACAACCAGTCTGCACGTACGCCTACAAAGCAAAAACCACATGATGAACATAGCCAACAGAGCACTGTGAGCCCCACAGTTAGACACTTCCACCAACATACTGTGTACACTCAAATTTGGAAAAACTGCTTTCATCTGTCCTTTCTAATTCATGCCAAGCTCAGGAGCTTGCATCATAGGCAGCCTGCCTTCCTGAGCTAGCTGGCAGTGTCTTGGTGACTCCTCCAAAAAGAAACAACTTCAAAAGAAACGATGTAGGATGAAAGATGAATGGGCCAGATCCAATTCAACTTCTAAACTACAAATAACATTTCCTTCTCAAGTAAAGACCAAGCTGTCACGGAGCATTAGGCATGCACTGTAGATAAGGTTGCACAAGCTGCGCTCTCCGTGCAGTGAATGAGGAAACACAGACATCTGGCTATGCCAGCCATCCTGAGCACAGCACAGCTTGGGAACTCAGATCCATGTTTCAGGGATGGTGAGTAAGAATCACATGCAGTATGCTTGGGGGTGTTATAAGAACATGGGACATATCCTGTGAACTTGCTGAAATGGCCTAGCTGGCACAAGGTGGCTGGCTGGCTGTCCATGCATCGCACTGCGATGCCATGTCATCCTAACATTAATCCCAGGAAAACCAGTAGTTTTGGATAAAAATCATAAAGATGACTTCTTTTACCCCAGGCCTTCCATTCCTTTTCCCTATGCTCTCACATAAGACTCACGTATGGGTCACTTCTACTACCTATAACCTGTAACGTGCTGTCTGTGACGTGGAGCCAGGAGCAGGCTGAATGGCTGAGCAGAACAGGAGCGCTTGCTGGCTGTTGTCCTCTGAATCAGGCATTTCCTAATTCTGGGCAGTAGGTCATGTCTCTCTCTTCCAGGAGCTGATTTTGACAAAATTTTTCAGAACTTCTGTATTTCATATTACTCCATCTGTCAAACCTGTCTGTTGCTGGCCAATGCACCAGAAGAAACCAATCGGTTGAAGAGCTCAGATTTTATTTCTTAAAGTCATACGTTTATCTTCCTTACCCAGAGCAATTGTGTGATTCTGGCAATAACCTTACAGGTGACAAACATAAGTTGCATTGAATTTTCTGTACCTGTACTCTTTTGGAATTAACACATACAAAAATAAAAGATACTTTTTCAGCCAGTAACACATTTGTTTAATATCTCAGTGTCAAAACCAGTGGACTAAACCCGTCTTGAAAAAGAACCAAAAGCCACAATTATTCACTGCACTCATTGATAGCAAAACCTACTTTCCAGTTATTGCAGTTGCCCTCCTGAAATTATGCAGCTTGTTATTGGTGCCAGATTCCCATTTATCTCCAGAGCCTTTTGTACCAAGAACAAACAATAACTTCTTAATCAGGCTTGGCATAAAAGGAAGAAATCATTTACAAAGGAAGGGCCACATCATTGTGCCTTACTACCTCAGGGCACACAGGACTTTCACAAGTCCCTTTGAAATTTCAGTAATACACAATACCTGGGGAAGTTATGAGCATCACAAGGAAAACTGCTGATTCGAGTAACAGAAGAACTAATGAGTGCAGGGCAGTAGGCACAGACAGTCAGGTAAACAAAAAGCAGAAGCAGAAGTGTAAGGTGAGCCATGTTATCAGCTGCCCCATAACAAGGGAGCTGGTCCACTTCTGCAAAGTTATCCGCCAGCAACATGCATTATGCCACTGAAGTTCAAGGAGGTACCTCAGAAGATGAAACTACTGCAGAGGTGAGAAATGTAACTCATTTTTTTCTGTTAATCAGAAAGCGTGAGTCCTCTTTCAAGCCAAAACAACATTGCCCTCACTACTACAGTTCCTCAAGGCCAAAAGGCATGGGTCATTCCAGTGCAAAACTATTGTGAGAGCAGATTCAGGGTCATCTCAGACTGGAACACACTCAGGACAGCCTTGTATTCCCTTAATTCTTTAAATATCCTTTCTTTGCTTTTTTTTTTTAAGCATCAAATGAAGACTTCATGTCTTTTTCAGGGAGAGTAATGTTTTATTTAAGATGCCCTGCGAGCACCATGAATTTTACATGACAGAAGCTGCATCCCACAACATTCTTAAACCTCTTCCTGCTAGTCAGCAGGGCTGTGATCCTGCAGCCAACAGATGTGCTATCTCCCACTGGGAGCCCTGCCATAGGGCTGAGTCACGTTGTTGACTAACATACCCCCTTGGGTCTAATGCGGGACTCTGATGGTGTCTGTGGAGCTATGTCTGGTAATAAGTATTCAGAAAGGCAAGCTTTTACAGTAAACCAACCCTATTCAACTCTCAATTAGCCATGGAAGATTAACTGGGTTTGGGATTAACTGGAAACTTCCTCCCCATAGCAACCACAGCTACAACACAGTGACATAAAACATGGGGTGCATGAGCCTCGAGGCCAAGTCTCACCTGGGAGACCAACAGGCTAAATCTGTCCTTGCTTGGAACAGAAACCAACAGGTAAAGGACCTGAATTTGCTCTTATCACCTAGCAAGCTCTAAGCCAGGATTTGGTTTTATCTAGATTGCCCTGTCCCATGTTGTCTCTGATGGCTGAAAGCTGCCAGTATCTAAGCGAACCAGAAGATACCACTACACTAATACAAGCACATGCTGTGTAGCCTGCAAAACTTTCCAAATTGTGAGGCAGCTGGTGTGCTGACACCACTGCCTATGTGCTGAGTAATGATGTCTCACTGTCTCCTTGTGCTCCCTTATCTGTCTCCTTCCATCTGTTGTTCACTGTCTTCCATTTGGATTGTATGCCATTCAAAGCAGGTCTTTTTTCTAGCACCTAGCTCTAGGAGCTAATCTGTGACAGTGCACCACCAAGTCAGTCTGATAACTCACCTAAATCAGTAATTGGTGAGTTGGAGTTGATGTTGTTCAGGAATGTGTATACGAATGGATTAAGAATAGTGTGCTTGGGTGAAAAGCATGACTCAGAAGTGTTACTAGCATTATTCTTTTTCATGTCCATAAACCTAAGAAATGAGAGAAATGTGGGAGGGGGTAGAAAAAGAAAAAAGGCAAAGAGACAGCAGGCTGGCGAGCAGGCAGCTCTCAAGCACAAACGCACTACACGACTGGTACACAGACCAGATGCCGAGAAGAACTGAGCATTTGCAACTCCTACTCACATTCTCATCTCTTCTTCTACAGTTATTAACTTTGCATGCTTCTCCATTTTGGTTTTGCTTCATCTTTCACATAGATAAACCACGACCTGGATCTTATCTTCATGTATCCAAGTGACTTTACTGCACACACAGCTACACCCACAGGTCAAGATATCTCTTTTGCTGCCTTCTGTATGTGATGATAATGCAACTACTCTGGTCACCAGGACAACAGTCCCAGCTTGTCAAACTGATAAGAAGTTGGTTGTCTGGGTTCACGCTTTGAAGGAAAGCACTGAGGAAATAAATGTAGCTTGCAACAGTAAACTGCAAATGGCATTTGGTTTTCCCCTGGAATGAGAATGAATATGACAGCAAAAAAAAGAAAGAGGGTCTAAAGAGAAGAGACTTGTTTAACTTTTAAAACTCCACAGTTAGAACCACTAAGACAAGGAGCTAACACATGGAGCTTATCTCAGCCTTCCCATGCAAAGGGAGTGGTTTTGAGCCCACAGAGTCCCAAATTTCCAAAAGTGACCAAAGCTACTGTTTTGTCAATGGGCTCGGAGGTTGTCTCTGGTAGACACCAAAGTAAGGGGTAACTAAAAGAAATAAGTATTATGCTCCAGACAGTGTCTGCTACTAGAACTGCCTCTCACTATCAGTAGCCAGGACTCCTAAAGGACTGCAGTACCTTATGCCAGTACTCAAGCTGTTTCCTGGCTGGACCTGTGTTCGCTGTGGGACCAGGAAGTGACTTTTTTTTCACAAAACAGCCCCATAAAATACAGCTGAATCAATAATCGGGGCCAGTCACTCCAGAAAACCACTTTGTGAAATGGACATTTGTTAGATACAGAAGTCAAGCTGTAAATTCAGTCTTTACAATGCTGTCAAAATTCAGGGAAATGTGGAACCGGTACCATCTCTAATGTTCAGTCCTACAGCTTCAAGGCGCGTAGTCCAGTCGCTTTGCCAGAGCAGAAACAGATATGAAAGGCAGTCTGAAAAGAAAACTATTTGTAACTGGAAGTCCATTTGAACAGTTCATTTGTAGCCCACCAAGTGCGTTTAGGGGGTATGTAATAGACAGAATATATCAGAATATATCAGAGTGGTAAAACTTCGTCAGAACAAGAACTGATTGTGCAAATCCAGCTGAAGCTGAAGAACTCTGATAAGACCATTCCCTCTAGGACTGATAAGAAATGATGTCCTGTCCCTTTCAGGACTACTCATGGACACAGCATGGCTTCTGCCTGAGCAAGGCCTGCTTCAGTGATGTTCAAGGTAGCATCTAGAAATGCAGGTCACATGGGCAAGCTCTAATCTAAATGGGAAGAGCTCAGCAAGACAAATAGTGTCAGGCTATATGACAAGGAATCAGGCAGCCACATCAGCCAGTGCTAAAGGAGTACGTGATGGTAAAAGGTCTCCTCTCCCACCTCTGCTCCCCAGTCCTTTCAAGAAACAGATGAAAAAATTCAGTCTCTTTATTCTGTTTCCCGGCTGTGATTCAACAGTGAATTCTCTTTTTAGAAAGGTGCTACAGCTTTCAGACACCCTCCCTACCCTCTAGCCTGCACACTGGGGAGAGAGGAACTGCAAAGTCAGCTGCACAAACATCTCTGTTTGGCTGGAGCAGAGAGATACACATAATCTAATACACTCAAGGCCTTTGCGAGCGCAGCAAAACAATGCCAAGAAACAGAAAAATGTCATCAAGGCCATATAGACGCGTTTCTTGCATTTCTTCTGGATCTCAGCCAAAGCAGGCGGGTGCAATGCACAGAGACAAAGAAGCCTTTTTCAGTATGCAGTATGGCACACGCTCATGGGTCACATAAGGCAGCTGTGAGTTTGCCCAGTCCCCTTTTCCCTGTTTTGATTGTAGCTGCATCCTTTCTGTGTCAAGATGTGGATACATAATACATTCTCACCTTTGCCCTCAGCTACACTGTTTCTGCTTAGCTAATGCTTTTCTTGGCAGGCTCAGCTAGACAAGTCAGAGTTCAGCTTGCACCCTGATCAGCTGAAACACAGATGGCTGGCTCTGGGGAATGCTGCAGAGCTATGGCCAAAATGAACTGAAGTCACTTATATGTAGCTGCAAATTGCTCTGCGCTGGGACTCAGCCAGTGACGTCCTGGCCAATAACTGGACATCCAGGCACAGTCAAAAGACAAATCAAAATAAACAACAAAGAGGTTTCTTCCAGGGATGTATTATAAAGAGACTTGGTTTTCAAAGCAGGACTTAAAAACAGAACCGTGTTGTCTGTCCTTAATGTCTTAGCCTGGACTGTAAGCAGTGACAGAACCACTAAAAAGCTTAAGACAATTAACGTAAGTGGGAAATAAGGATACAAGACACAGGAAAATAGTTAAGACATGCAGGGCTTTTCACAGCTCTGGCACAGCTCTCTCATACAACTGACGCATGCTAAGCTTTCCAAAGTGGTGAGAGTGAATGAATCATATTTAGCTGGTTCTGAGTAAAGGCTCAAGAAATTGACTTCATTTTATCCAATACTTTTCCATCTTTCTTGAGAAGCAGCCAGCAGTCAGCAGCCCATTAAAGAGACTGCTATGGGAAACCCATGACTAATAGCTCTCCTTTGATTCACTCATTCTTGTTAGCAGGTTTGTTGGAAGAATATATTGCACAGCCTGTGGTGCAATAGTCCTGCCCGAAGTCCATGTATGCACAGAGACTGACCTCCCCGGTGCTATGTTTTCCAAAGACCTCTAAGCAGCTATGTGTAGGTTAGAGTCACTACTGCAAACACAACACTGTGGATCTGGATCACAACAGGCAAATCTGGCACAACCCGAGGCTAAGAGCTGCCTCTTTAATACCTTTGGTAGGGAAACAGAATGTTAGAGAGCAGTTCACTCTGTAGCAGGGGACAAGGAGGTTTGGGCTGATTCTCAAGCAATCTAGCTAGCAGATTGTGACTTGGCACTCACTGCTACTTTGCCTGTTTCCCTGCTGCTCCAGGAATTGAGCAAACTGTGAGCGATCTGTCTGCACGCGTCATAGCATATGCCGCCCCATGCACCAGAATTAGCACACTGTCAGACCAGCTGCATGGGCCAAATTGCTCACCCCCTCCTGCCCACCTGAAAATGTCCCATGGTGCAGAATGCAGTGGGACTCGCTGCTCAGGGCTTTGCAGAGAAGGTGATGGGACTCATGGATCTGCAAGGGATGGCACTGAAAGCTTCATCTAGATGAATCAGCTGCTTGCTGCAGGATTCTATGGGAACAGCACTGGCAGTAAGATTCAACATTAGTTATCTATAAAGCAAAAAGGAGTTTTATCAAATTTATACTACTAAACATTATCCAGAGTGCAAATTCTCACTGGAAATTGCCTTCACAGCAGATAAACTGAACTATCAAAAGTTCGTGTCACAGCACTCCTTGTCTCGGTGCACCAGGAAAACAAACAGGCAGGGAAAATAAAGGCCTTCTTTAGCCACAGCAGGCACTAGTAGCCAAGAGATTTGGTTACCCACAAAATAAAAATAAGCTTTTACAAGTATATATCTTCAGATACAAAAGTTGTATTTTACGAGGGTAGGTGAACAAAGAGAATGCCAGTAAAGACTCTGAGTTAAACAGGGATATCATCCATTGGTATAAACCAGTGCATGTCTGTGGACCTGAATAAGCTCTCATCTATATCTGACCTTAGAGATCCCACCTGCATTCACACACACTCCATAACTTAATCCAGAATGGAGAACCATTCTGAGCTGGGTATTCATCCATTACCGAGTCATCCATTAATCTGTCTATTGAGCAAACAACCAGAAACGAGGAGCTGTGTATTTATTACACATTTCTGAATAAGTCATGCCCAATATCTAGGACAAACAATACATTAAGCCCTAAAGAACCCTCTGAAAGCCTTTTGCCTGCTGGAGACAACAATGAAAAAGTAACATGATAGAAAAAGAACAGTAAATCTTTCATGAGAATGATTAAAAACAAACTCTGGTTGTGGCACAGCAAAACAACACTGAAAACAGCCAGTGTATTCCACCTGAGCATCTCTTCATTTACAGGAGGTAGAGTGTGTGGCTTTCATAAGTCCCATTTTTTATGGCTAGTGCAGGGAAGATACAGATACAGAAATCAAGGGAGAACAGCACAGCAGCAAATTGCAATTTATTCAGCTACTCCATGGCTACATCAGGCATTGATGCAGAAATATTACTGTGCTTAAAATTGCTAATGCAAAAAATGCTTAGGTGGCATGTCAAGGGCACTAGCGAGAGAAGAGTAAACCAGATTCCCTAGGGATGAATAATGTCTTACACTAGTGAGCTCTCTAACGTGCACGCAATCCTAGAATCAACTCCTGAAAGAGTTACAGCACCAAAATGTTCACAATCGCCACCTACTCTAACAGAGTTGTTGATGCTATAGTTTCCCAGATGTGAATGCAGACAAAGATATGAATCACAAACCATGCAATGAGCATTTATTTTATATCCCTTCAACTCTGTGAGAATGCCCATTTCAGGAAATGAGGAAATGTTTCTGAAGATCATTTCCTAAAACTATTTCAGGTAAAAAGCTCCCAAACAATCAATGTGGACAAGACTTTTTTCTTAAAGAATCTTAAAACAACATCCTACTGCTTCAGGGCAAAATTCTGCCTCTATTGTGCATTTGAACATTCATTGACATAACTGTGTTCTAAGAGCTTTCCAAACCCGATTGTGAAAAACAGTTTAAGGCAGTATCATTCCTGTAAGAAAGTTCTGCTTTCAGTGTGTCCCCTGGCTTGTTCTCAAAAAGAAAAATCTATATTACGTCAATAAAATCACACTGGGCTCTACAGTCAACACTATGTTAGACATGGGTTCACATTCAACGGTATTTTGAGCCTGGTTTCTTAAACAAGCAAGATGTACGTGCACACCTTTGGTTCCATCTATCTGTTCCTGAACCCACTGGGTACTTCCAAATCCACCAACACTCAGGTATGCAAGACATAGGTGGCTGGGCACGGTGAGACACGGTTGGTGCTTCAAGTCAGATTTCATTAGCCACTGCAGAATCCACACAGGCCAAAGCCAGGCTTAATTAAATTTCCACTCTTGGAAACTGAGTGTGTTATCAGCTCTTTCAATATTGCTACTAGTTTATGTAATAGCCCAAGCACACAAAATACTTGGTGTGTGCAAACTGCAGAACAAAGTTTCTGCTTCTGTTTTCTTATTTTAAGTACCATTCCTTTTTTTTTTCAGTTTGGCAAATAATTTACATTCGTAATATAAATATTTGAGCTGCAAACCACCGGAGCATTCAAGACTTTGGCACCTCATTGTAGTCATGTATTATGTGCTTCCTTAGAAAAGGTAATCCCTGTATTTTTATTAAGCAGCTGCACCAGCTGTACTCAAGCTCAAGGCAAAACACACCAAACAAACAGCAAATTCTAAATTACAGCCTACAAATTCAGCATTATCCAGCCTGCAGTGCCCTGCAAATACCTTTGACGTAACAATACAGGCAAATCTATAAGGGATATAAAATCAGACGCTGGAGACAAAACAATTTCTGCTATGTCTCTAGCTGTTCGTTCCCAAATATATGACTGCCCTCCCTGCCAAACAGCCCCTTTGAAGGTTTAGTTCTAGAGGGTAAGATTCTCCTTTGCTTTTAAAGAAGAACTTTCTTTTACTTTCAGCGCAAACGTCAAGGACACCTTCTCTTCCAGCAGACCTGCCAGCAGAAGCATGAACACAGTCACTAGCAGGGCCTCAGCACTGCCTCCAAACTCCAGTTCTCCCAGCAATGTCCTCGTGTTATTTTCAAAGACACTCCCCCATGCTTGAATGAGCAGAAGAGATTAGCAAAGGAAGATGCAAGCTGTAGTGCAGACCACTAAAAAACAGCTCAGCAGCCGCATGTTTTTGCACACAAGAGAAAGGAGTTAAGACCCTTAAGATCTCCAAGGAAAGACATTCTGGAGATAGAATCTGAAAATCAGAGGCAACAACACATTCCTCCTGGGAAAAGTGGAAAGCCAGTAGGTAACTCGAAGCACTCAATATTTTCTTTGCTACTGTGCGAGTCAACATTTTGGGCCCCTCACTCCAAGGAAGACACCAAAGCTCTGGAGCACATCCAGAGAAGGCCAACAAAGCTTTGACAGGTCTTATGCAGAGGGGCTGAGGGACCTGGGATTGTTCAGCCTGGAGAAGTGGAGGCTCAAGGGAGACATTGTTTTCCACAACTTCCTGAAAGGAGGTTGTGATGAGGTGGGGGTCAGCCTCTTCCCCCATGTAATAGCGATACGATGAGAAGTAATGGCCTTTAGTTGAGCCAGGGGAGGTTCAGGTTGGATATTAGGAAAAACTTCTTCTGAGAAGGAGTGGCGATGCAGTGGCACAGGCTGCCCAGGGAGGTGGGAGAGTCACCATCCCTGGAGGTGTTCAAGAGCTGTGGAGATGTGGCACTGAGGGACGTGGTCAGTGGGCACAGTGAGAGTGTGGTGGGGTTGAAGGAGATGAACTTAGCAGTCTTTTCCATCCTTAATGATTATATGATTCTATCTGCTGACAATCACAGCACTGGCTGTCAGCCCTTCACAAGCCAAAAAGATGAGAGAGGATGTATATGTGGAGATGTTGGCAAAGCACACAACAGCTGGAGAGGACCTGGGCAATTTTTTTTATGAAATGGAAATGAAAGTGTAAATCACTGAAATGCTACTAGGAGAGAGATTTAACTCACAAACATAGATTTTGATGTCTGCAGTTTGACTGTGACAAATAGCACAGAAATATAAACAGTGGTTGCTACTGGGCACAGTGAACAGGCAGGCAGCCCTGACAGCATGTTTACAGCTGGCAGCTCTTTTCCTTAAGGACTCCTTATCTTCCACATCCAGTTCTTTCAGCAACCAGATTTGTCAACCACAAGCATGCAACTACCGGATAATGCTAGTGCTTGCCAGTTATGCCTGTAGCCAAAGCAGCTACCTGTGCAAACCGAGAGTACTTGGTTTCTCTGATTCCTATCACCAACACTTGTACCTATTGCTGACGCACAAAGATAGCTCTCCAAGCTGGGGGCATCTCTTTATCACAGACCTCCAAACTGTGCTGATTTCACCTCCTAATTGAACTTCCATCCCATCTGCACTTTTCATTCATGTGAGTTTGCCTTTGTTTATTTGCCAATTTCAACACAGACAGTCTGGTTTTATTTGCTCAAAAGGATACTTTATTTTGTCCTTCTGTCCAAATAACTACTGATTGTAAAATTCCCAACAGACTCCTCCCAGAAACCAGACAGGAGCCATGCCAAAAGTAAAGTACAGTGTTGAGAAATCAAGAACAGTGAAAATAACAAGCAAACCACACATATTCATGTTAATAAATATGGTGAAATTTTTGCCATGGTGAAAAACTGTGTTATCCCAGGCAACAGAGTGAGATCACTTTTCTAATGCACTGCTGAAGATGCACACTGCTTAAAACTCAGAGATGTGTGCCTAACGACATGGGGGAGCTACCAATCCCAAAGAATTGTACAATTGCTCAGTGGTTTTGTTAGAATATTCATACTTAAAACAGATTGTCATTGAGGAACATTCAGTGGTCAGAAATCTGAAAGCACCACATGGTAGCCTTTAGCCCTTCTCTCAGCACATGTGAATGAGTATTGCTCATCTGTTTCAGAAGCTTGCTAGTTTTTCCAGATCTATCAGTTGGTCTAAGAAAGTACTGTTGTTTAGGAAAGGGCACTCCAGCAAACAAACAACTAGATGGAGACAGGCACTCTGCCCACCTTAGATTTAGACGGAACAGTGCCCTCAGAACCCACTCCCTACTCTTTAAAAAACAGCACAGCAAGCTGCTGGATAGTTTTGTATAGGTGGGTAGCGCTCCTCAACAGGTAGCCCAGCACATGGGTCTCGTATTGAGCAATGTCCAACCTCTAAGCAATGCCTCCTACCCTGTATTCAGCTTGTACTCATGCTCCTCAGTGCATTCTGATAAGAAACACTGAGATAAATAAAAAAATCAATTCTCCTTGAAATTTACAGCTATCAACCACTAGTTTATATTCTGCAGAGAAAGCTGGTTGCTTCTTTTTCCTGAGGCACCTGAGCCACGCTGCAAAAGAAAGGAGGGCAGCGGGAGCTTTGTGGTGTCTTCTGAGATGATGAAAACAGATTTGGGGCAGAGCTTGCCTTATGCTGTCAGCTGAACCACACCAAGCCTTTTTACAGACCCAAACACTTATTTTAACACTTCTGCATAGATACGGAAGTAATAAAAATAACTACTAGCAAATAATGCTAGGTCTGTATCTTACTCTCTCTTTTTATTTTTTCTGTTTACTAATTCCTGAACTACCAATGAAAATAGCTAACCATAATGTTGCAGAGCATGGAAAGGAAGGTATTTTACAAAGTGAATTTGTACAAGATGAGCTCCAGGGCAGCAATTAATGTGGAGCTCCCAAAGGGCAAGAACAGACCTATGACCTTGCTACCGCTCAGTGTCTAATGCAGCTTGAAAGAAAGAGTGACTGCAGAGCAGTAAAGTCACAGCTATTCAAAAGTATCTACCTTCCAAATACCAGTCCTGGAAGAATTTGGACTTGTGCTACCACAGAAGTTGTGTATTCAAACCTGGCATGTGAATAATGAAATTCTTTCAACACATTTCCAAGACAGGAAGAAGAAAGGGTTTCACTATTCAGAGTTCAGTGTAACTGCAGAATCTTAGCCCTCCTTCTATCTTCAGAAATTGATGTAGACAGTACTGTAGCATGTCAGAGTTGCATCCACATTGTAGGCCTTTCCACTGTTAGGAATGAACCCCATTTGAACACAGCCACATTACTCTCCCCAACAGGCTGCACGTAGGAGTGTGGGATGCCCAGTGTCAAAGGGAAAGACCAGAACCTAGAGCGGAGGCATCGCACAGCACAACAAAGTCCTGTACCCAGATGCTAAGGGATTCTGCTCACACTGAAGAAAACATCATCTCTGAAGCAACCAGTGGAATATAACATACAGCTTACAGCAGAGAAAAGTTGTTCTTCAAGACCAAGGTTACCAAGTGAGTACTGAAAAGGGGCTATGTTTATAGCCAACCATGTGACAATGACAAAACTTGCTGAAGAATAGAAGATAGGCAGAATATACAGTTGTCTTTGTGAGAATATAAATACCTGCAATTAGAATCCCCAGTTTTGAAGATTTACATTTTAAATATAGACACATATTAATTCTTAAATAGAATTGTGGTTCTGCTGCATTATCACAGGCATTGACTCTCCGCTATTTTTAATAAAACCTAAGGCAACAGAGAACAAACTTGCATAGCTCAAGGCTGAACTGAACCATAACAAAGCATTCCTGCGATAAGGAAACACACATCCTAAAATCCACTGCTGAAAACTTCCTACTCTCAGACATTAAACCACTTCCAAAACCTGATTTCCTTGTGCCATCCTAGAGTATCTTAACTTCAGGAGAGAGGCATCCGTAGGAACTCCTTAGCTGATATCAGTGAAACGCAAAGCAAACAAGAGTTCTGTGTTTTGAAGGTCACAAAAACAATGTGAACTATGAACTTCAGGATTTATGAAACCATGACATTTTAAAGTGGGAGAGAAAATTATTTTCTGTCTTGTCCAAACCACTAGATACTAAAGCGAAAAAACAAACAACCCACCAAATATTATGATTCAGTAAAAACATTTGGGATCCAATATTGAATATTAATGAATTTCTCTGGTGAGAAAAAAACAACAAGAGCTAGGCACCAAGGAGACAATAATCCACAATTTTAGTCTGTTTACAGACTAAGAGACTATATAGACTAGAGAATATATTCTAACTTACCTGTATGGGTTCTGCTTCTTGCAGAAGGGATACCGTCTTCAAAGGTAACTCTTAACTTGATGTCAATTTCTATACCATCCAATTTTAAAAATCCTTCTTCATGCTACTAATCATAACTCTTCAGTTACTCATAGTGTCAAGCTGCACCAAATTCAGGGGCTCGTTTCCCTTCTGCTGTTCAATAAAGTGGTGTTGGCAGCGGTATGCTTTAACACTTGCAATTTATTAACCTCAGAGGTGTTGTAGCATGTAAGCAAAGCCACAGAAAGGAGGCATTTAGTAAGTTATACATGCTGCATATTTTTACAGCTAAGGAGTTCCTGCTGTGCTTTTCTTGCCTCCCACATTTTTATGATGATTTTTTCCCCCATGATAACTGCCAAGCCTCATATACTTGGGAGAGAGATTTCCTTGTTTTGCACTAACCCTCTTTCTCATGTTTAAAAAAGCGTTGCTGTGTATTTCTCAAGGAAGCATTTAAAATATCCTGTAAGTTTTTAACTTTTTTAAAGGCTTCAAGTCCAACACAGACTTACAAGACGTCTTACAGGACATCATCCTGGCTACAAAGACGTGCTATTGCATAGGCTGAAAAGAAATGTATAACTAGGGCAGCAGCTATGATGTACATGATGTAGGAGGGTCTTGTTAGAAAATGTTGAAGAATATGCACATTTATTTCTGGCAGGTTTGTTACTCTGCTGCTGCAGCGGAGGGAACACGTTTTTTATTACTGCGTGTCTCTGAAAGTGTCCGTGATGATAGCTCAGTTTTTCTGTCATGATTTCTAGGGAAATCTAATGCACCTTTGTATTTTAATGCAGTATTATTGCATATCAGAAGGAAACATTCAAAACAGAGTCAGCTGAGAAACCTATATTTCAAAACTAACTTGGTGCAGGAAGAAGTTCAGCATGCATGACGTTATTTAATGTCGCTACTCATTCCTATCCTCGTTACCTCTTTCCCTACACACCCACATAGCCATCAAGAGGCTTCACAGCACTATTCAGTAAGCTGCAGCGATAGGAACTGGAGCCTTCTATGCTGCCTGGCAGTACTTAACAGCAGTAGGAGTTGATTCAGGGTTGATTTTAAGGGACGTGGTTAGTGGGCATGGGTGATGGGGTGGACGGTTGATCTAGATGATCTTAGTGGTCTTTTCCAACCTTAATGACTCTATGATTGATTGGTTGATTGATAAAGTACAAAGAAGCTCTTTGCCCCTTGAACATTATTCATGTTCTAAACCACCCAAAATACATAATTCCTGTCACATTGGAAGGCAGAAGACTGGGAAATTATAGAGACAGGAAAGAAAAGGCCTCAAGCTCATACTTTCAAAGCGTACTCGAGCCCTCCTAGGCTCCCAGCTGGGCTGAGGGCCGAGAACAAACTGCACACAGGGACTTGGGTACCCAAAGCTGAGTTGTTATGGCAGTGACAACAAATCAGCCTTCTCCTGCCCCGAAAGCCGGCTGTACAGGAAAAACACACTGTGTGCAGCGTTTTAATGGCTTAAGTGTTTGTAATACAAATTAGTTGCTGTGATGTCAAGCATTTGGCCTCTGCCGGTGTATGACAAGCTGCAACCCACCCGTATTTCCATGCGTGCTGCATCGGATTCCAGTCAAGAGGACCAGAGCAGTGCCGCGGCCTCCCCTGAGGTCTCTTTATGAGGAAGCCGACGTGGGAGCAGGACCCGAAAGGCAGGACAGGGCAGGGCAGGGGGTGGCCCTTCAAGCACAGGCATAGGGAAGCGGGAGAAGCGCACAGCCCCGAACCCGCAGCCCTGACTCAGACGCTCTCCCCGCCCCCCCCCCGACCCGTTCCGCGCTGTCTCGCGAGACCCGGCCACTGTAGACGCGATGTCCTCTGGGGCACTGGGGGGGAGGGACAAGGGAGGGTAGCGAGGCGAGGGGTGGATTGATCGATAGTGGCTTCCACCAATAAGAACGGGGGACGGAGGGTCCTGAGCCAATAGCTTCGCCCCAAGGAGAGCGGCGAGCCAATGGAAAGGCTGGGGAGGCGGGGTGCGCCGCTGGCTGATTGATCCCAGCTTTGGCGTTGTTCAGTCAGAGCGAGAACATTCTAGAGGTGAGTACGGGGCGGCCATTGCACAACACACTTGGCCCCTCCACATTTCCCCAAAAAGCTGAATGTGTGGAGCTGAGCTCCTTCAGGAACCGTTCACACT
>JANHGO010000042.1:15718971-15740032 GCA_024606505.1 Aquila spilogaster | reverse complement strand
GTCCCTGCCTATGGCAGGGGGGTTGGAACTAGATGATCTTTAAGGTCCCTTCCAACCCAAACCATTCTATGATTCTATGATTTTCTGACTCGTTCTTCTTTCACAGGAATGGAAGAAATACCGACAAAGAAAGAAGTGGGCAGAACTTGAGGGGGGAGGCATCAGATACAGGCAAGGTAAAGGAAAGGGAAGAGTATTTGTAATGCATTCATCTGCTGCCGGTATCAGGATTATCTCATCTTTCCGTTGCTTCCCAGTTCTCAGCAAAGTGGAGGGAGCACTATATAAAGATTCAGAGACACCAACCCATCTCCCAAGAGCTGCACAGCACTGACTGCCAGCACATTGGCAGTGTTCCTCTGCTGCCTTCATCGCAACCACTCTGCCGGTGTTCATCACTCACAGCAAGTTCTTCCCTGCAAAGGAGAAAGATTTGGTCCTCGAGGAACCAAAATTAGGTAACTTGTAAGGATGTTTCTAAATTATCAAGCAAATTAGAAGAGGAACCACTATTTTTTCCCATGCTGAACAAGCATGTTATCTGTACTGTTATGACCTTAGAACTCCAGTGCATGTTATTTACTGGCTGTCAAGAGCCGAGACTCTTGGAACTCAATTAATAAAAGAGCATTAAGGCCACATTCCAACAAAGGGTTTAAGTAAGTGACTATTTCCTTTAGTTTCAAAGAGAATATTCAGCCTCTTAGCTGTGCACATCTGTTTAGTGAGCAGGAAAGAGTGGTGTGGAGTGGTGTTTGTAAGCTCCATGGCTACATGACAACAAATGCCTTGGAGTCAATAACATCTGAAAATTGCACAAACTGCAAACCAATTTAATATAGCTGATCTTGACACAGGACAGAATAATTGGATTTTAAGGCAGCTGCCTTGGAGCTTGTTTGTTTGAATGAGTGGGGTTTTAATGGTATTTTCTGCACAAGGTTTTAATGGGCAGCTTCCAATCCCAATAATGGTTACACGTTCACTGAGGTCTCCTTAGCTGTTACCACGCTCTTCACAGTTAAATATACCTTAGGCAGGCAAAACGGGTAAAATGGCAGTAAAATATAAGCTTTCATGCTCTAAACCTGGTTTACATCAGGAAAAAGAAGACTGCAATGATTTTGTTGATGAGGATAAGAAGATGAACTGGGCACTCCCTAGCCCTGATTCCTACTAACGTTACCCTGGGTAACCATTTAGGTCTATGCAAAGGGAAAGCCAAAGAGCTGTAAAGTATCTTCTGGATCAAAATGGCTACGGATCCCACTTTGTACAAATGGGACCTGAGTCCTTCATATCTGCAATTGCCTTCCCTCACCCTTCGCATGTGTAAATACAACGGAGAAAAAGCATATTAACATTTTCTTTCCTCTTGCTTTCCAGTCTCGGGGGGCCATCACACACAGACAAATCAGGAACTACAAGCTGGACTGCAGTCTTACATAAAATATATAACACAACAGATATGCCATGGTACAACTAGTTCCAAGAAGCAGCAGATGTACCTTATGATATTAATTTATTCTAACATTTTTTGAAGGGAAGAGATGGGGAGAGATATTGATATGTATGGCAGGTACTGACTGATATTTAAAACCTTTGGCATTACCATATGCGCCTGGAAATAACTGCCAGTGCTATTAGTTGCTGTCATTGATGACAGCATGTAAATGACTATCTAATCTGCATATACAATTAAATAATTAGATGCCATATGTAAGAGCAGTTATTTATAGGTGTGGAATCAGAGAAAAAATTTAAGCCCCATCTTCATAATGTATCACCTCACGAATCAGATCCTCTTGAACATAGGTATAGATCTTCATTATTGACTGCCCCATCTTAGGTTAAAAAAAAATTTAAAAATCACAATTAATATTTCATATTATTGATTTTCCCCTGTGATGCACTGAATCAGTAATGCCTGCATCTAGCCTGCTGGCAGGAAGCTATAGCTGCCATCCACAAAATGCCTGTCAACTTTCGGAGCTCATTATGAACAAAACAAGCCAGGAAAAAAACCCCATCCTGCTGAAGGCCCGTCCACTGCATTCAATGAAGGCTTGATCTATTCTTACGAACAGCTGACCTAGATTCTCTGCCTGAATGAGAGCATTTCCCAGCATCGAGGCTGTTCAGAGAGTCAGAAATTCATATATCGCTTATCATGAGAGAGGGGGAAAAAAAGAAAGAGGATATCATCTTAAGGGAAAGCGATGGCATCCGTTAGTCATAAAAGAGCTTTATCCATATCCGCACAAAGCACTCCCCGACACACTTCTGCTCTCATTTCAGAGTCTGGAAAGGACTGCAGCCCTCATTTCAGCACACGCAGCAGGCCAGGCAGCCACGGCTCCATGGAGAGGCTGAGATGTGCCAAAGCCGTGGAGGACACGACCGCACAACGGGGTGGCCAGGTTGCCGCTCCGGAGCCACCCGCGGCTTTCCGGCAGCTCGGAGGCAGCTCCCGGCCCTGGGCTGCCGGCAGCGAGGCTGTGCTGGATCGAGGACTGCTGCTTCACGTCATGCCAAGAGGAAATGAGCCAGCGAGGTCTGCTGAGCCCTACACTGCCAGGTCGCGATGGGATCCAGCTGCAGACATAGTGCACATCCATCACCCCTGGGAAGCTAGGGAGGCCTTGACGAGGCAACGCCATGTCCTACTGGTGAACCACACAGGACATGTCTCCATCTGCCAGTTCTCCAAGAGATGGGAAGCACATCCTGTGGCACTCAACAACGTAATGATGGTGGTATGTGGCTCAGAGGGACAGAAAGGTTGGTCAGCCCTGGAGTAAAGGCCTCCAAGTCCTTTTCTTCCTGCCTCTGCTACTGATCCATTTTGTCTACAACCACATTCATCTCCCCGAGATCCTAGCGGGCCCCTCTATGAGCCAGGCCCAGTAGCCTTTCATATTAACCAATAATACTCACCAGACCAGTGATCAGGGGACCCTGAGGGTGTCCATCGCTGTGAGGGATGCCGGCTTGATGCTAGCCCTTGACGGCTGCTGTCACTGCTGTCTCTGATGCCAAGCTGCCCACAGGGAGCAGCTCCAGGTCCAGGTCAGCACCTGAGCAGCATCCCCTCTGGTGGGATGAGAAGGAGCTGGCAGGCAGGGGCTAGTGCAAGACACTCTCATGTCCTGCAAGTTACAGCTCCCACCCCAGGGCTATGCTGCAGTGCTGGCCGCAGGGACAAGGACAGGAGCACAGACCGAGTACTGGGGGTGGGCATGAGCTGGGCAGTCAAGGGAGGTTTCCTTCAATACCAAAACGTTTTGATCTGCCTCACAGATGGAGACAGAAGGCTAAATTCACATACATACATTCAGGTCCTCTGATCACAGAGATATTCTGCCCTTTCTCCAGACATGAACGTCCTGGACTGAGTCTACAGAAGAGGACTTCTGCTCATGAGGACCCCCACTGACTGCACCACACAGGTGCAACCCACACATCCGGCCCATGCAGAAGGCAAGCAACTGCTATGGGCCATGCTGCCAGCGAGCATCCCCCCTTCCCCTCTTCCCTGAAACTTCCAGAGGGGCCGCCGAGAGGAGAATGTAAGATCTAATTAACCACCTCTCAATTCAGATCTGGTTCAGCAAATGCAAATACCACAACAGGCAATTGGGTTTTCCTCACCAAGTTATTTTTGCATGTGGGCAACATGCAAACTAGGTCAGTATTATTCCTACCGAAACGCTCACTATGGCTGTTATTTTTAGAAAACCATGTGATTGTCTGACTTTTATTTATGAGAGCACAGAAAGATCCACTGTATATTTTCCTGTCTGTCTTGTTTAGGGTGGTTTGTTTTTTTAGTTCTTTGGGTGGGTTACTGAGATCTCAGGCCTCTTTTTAAAATGCAAAGTCAGACTCAATCAAGAGACCTTGCAGGTTGCATGCCTTGGCAGTCAATGAAAAAAAGTACATGCAGCAGTGAGCAAATCAAACCAGACAAGAGCACAGAGAGGCTATGAAAAGGCAAGGCAGTGATGCAGGTAACAAGGGACAAGGATATGGAGCAGAAAAGATGCCAGGGGGTAATGAGAGGTGGGGAATCAGGCAGAGTTTGAAGGATGATACAAAACACTGCACTTACTTACTTAGATCTTCACAACTCCTGAAAGGGTAAACCCAAGATCTCAGCAGCTAGACAAAAGTCAGCAGGAGAGCCAAGTTCAGCAACAGAAAACTTGTCCAGAGATTCAAGTTTATTTCCTGAGACTTCTTCCTGCCTCCTTGGCACAAGCAAAACAACTCGAGGCAACTAAATCCTGTATCAGCTTTTCATTCAGCAGGTTAGTGGTCACAACCCTGATGGATATCCATCGGACAACCAGGCCAGGGTGGATCCTCCCTGAGGGGGAGAGGGGGCCTATGGCCAGGACCTAGCAGGGACCCTCTGTGTCGAGGTCTCTACCTGCCTGGTTTTCATCTGGCCTGTCTGGGGAATCCAGATTCTTTGCCCAGTGTGTGAGTTAACAGGCAGTTCAAGTTCTGGGGACGTGAATCCTTTTACTAACCTTGCATGGCCAGTGTGAGAAGTCTACATCTCTGCTGATAATCCAGACTGCTTTTATAACCAGAAAAAAGGCACAGGCATAGGCAGTGCCCTTCCTCTCAAGCAAATGCAGACATCTAAAATAGGCCAGTCAAGCAGCATACCAGCACTGCCTAATTCTCTCCATCAACAATAGAAGGAATTCAGAATGAGCTCAGACGTCAATGTATGTATTTCAGAGCAGACGAACCACAGCCTAAATTTCCAGAAATTAACCACCACAAAAAGTGCCAGAAACTAGTCTCCAGGCCCACAGGTCTTCTGACTTTCCACTCACATGAAAAAATTCAGATGTATATGATCTGCGAGGGCATAGGGTCAGCTGTATGGCTGATGAGTCACGTGCCTTTATGGGCTGCATATCTGGCAACAGCCCCAGCAAAAGTTGCTGCATCTCAGCAGGAGGGGAGCCCCGCATGGAAATCCTGCTTGCCCACCTCCCCAGGTCACCACCCCTAGCCCAGGACTTCTGCACGGCTGGGAGACATTGCTGGCTCCTGGCTTCAAAACCATGCAAGTAACATCAGATTTTGCTGCTGAGAGGATGAAAGCATGGGGACAGGCTGCTCCTGCCATGGGGGAAAGGGAAGGGCTTGAGCTGGCTGGGAGGGCCTGGTGCTTGCTGACACCTTTTCTGCTTCTGCCCAGGAACTGCTGCCCCAGGAACTGGGGCCCTTTTGGGGTCCCAATTGCCTCTTTGGCAATCCACCAACATGCTGCACACACTCAAATTCGGAAAGGCTATTTTCAACTGTCCTTTGTAATTGATCTCAAGCCCTGAAGCTCCCATCCCAGGCAGCCTGCCTCACTGAGCTAACTGCTGGTACCATCTAGGTGACTCCCCCCAAAAAGAAATGAGAACTTCAAAAGAAACAACACAGGCAGAGACAAGGACAACTGGAAAAGATCCAACTCAGCTTCCAAACTACAAATAACATTTCTCCAGCAAAGACCACGCTGCCACTGAGAGTTAGGTATGCACTGGAGATAAAGCTACACAAACTACATCCTCCATGCAGGGCAGGCAATTGTAGATTTTCCTGCAAATAGAAACAGCACAAACGAATGGGGAAAGGCTAGGCCCTCTTACATGTGGCACAGCTCTGTGTTTCTGGGGTGGTGAGTGAGAATCATATGCAAGGATGCTCAGGGGTGTTTTAAGAACATGGGACATATCCTACAAACTTGCTGGAATGGCCTGGGTGATACAAGCTGGCTGGAGGCTTAGCCATGCATCACTGTGTCATCATCTAATGCTGCTATGCCACATGATTCTAAAATTGCTTCCAGGAAAACCAGTGGTTTGGGATAAACATCATGGATATGGCTTCTTATACCCCAAACTTCCCATTTTTTTTCCATCCCTCACATAAGACTCACACATGGGTCACTTCTGCTACCTATCACCTGCAACACATTGCATGTGATACTGCACTGAATTTTCTGTAACTATACTTTTTTGGGATCAATTCATACAAAAATAAAACATGCTTTATCAGTCACTGACACATGCGTTCTCCATCTTATTGTTAAAACCAGCAAACTAATACTGCCTTGAAAAAGAACTGAAGGCAGCAATTATTCACTGCACTCATTAGTAGCAGAAACTGCTTTCCAGCCATTTCAGTTACCCTCCCGAAATTACGCAGTTAGTTGTTGGTGCCAGATTCCCATTTATCTCAAGAGCCTTTTGTAACAACAACAAACAATAGCTTCTTCTTCATTTATCAGGCTTCCCATAAGAGGAAGAACTCATGTTACAAAGGAAGGGCCACATAATCGTGCCTTACTAGCCCAAGGTACACGGGACTTTCACAAGTCCCTTAGAAATTTCAGTATACACAACACCTAGGACAGTTATGAGCAGCCCAAGGAAAACTGTCTGACCTCAGTAACAGAAGAAGTACTAATGAGTGCAGGACAATAGGCACAGGCAGGCAGGTGAACAAAAAGCAGAAGCAGAAGTGTAATGGGAGCCAGGTTATCAGCTGTCCCGTAACAAGAGAGCTGGTGCAGGTCTGCTCTGTTGCCCACCAGCACCATGCATTCACTGTGTCACTGAAGCTCATGGAGCCACCCCAGAACTGAAGCTATTGCAGAGGCGAGAAATGCAACTCCTCTCTTTCTGCTACTCAGAAAGCATGAGTCCTCTCCTCCTCTAACTGAAGTGATGTTCCTCTCACTGCTGTGTTTCCTCACGGGCAACGTGCATGCGTCATTCCAGCGCAAAGCTGCTGTGAAAGCAGATTCAGGGTCACATCAGACTGGCACACTCAAAACAGTCCCGAATTCCCTCATTCTTTAAACATCCTTTCTTTGTGTTTTTTTACAAGCATGAAATGAAAACTTTGTGTCTGTTTCAGGGAGGGTAATGTTTTATTTAAGGTAGCCTGCTAGCACCATGAATTTTACATGACAGAAGCTCCATCCCATAACATCCTTAAACCTCTCCTCATTAGTCAGCAGGGCTCTGATCCTGCAGCCAGGAGATGTGGCATCTCTCACCAGGAGCCCTGGCATGGGGGCTGACTCATGTTGTTCACAAGCATATCCCTTCTCCCTGTCACCACCACTGAAACACAGCCTGCCCTGAGACCTTCCTGGGAGACAGATCTGCTGCATCAGCTCCCCCTCCCAATGCTGCCCACAGAAATGCCCCCCCACGCAGGCTGTTTGGAGATACACAGATGTGAGCAGACGGTGGGCAGGTCTAGCGGAGCATCCTATCTGCTGCAAGGCCTTTGGAGGTCGCAGATAAGCAAACACAGGCAAGGGCAATGCTAAGGGCATAGATACATAAGCAAAACAAGACAGGCAGCAGCTCAGACATACCTTCCCATAATTTTGGGTCTAGTGCAGGACTGTTGATGTCTGTGGAGCTATGCCTGGTAATAAGTGTTCAGAAACGCCAGGTTTTACAGTAAACCAACCATATTCAACTCTCAATTAGCCACGGAAGATTAGCTGGGTTGGGGATTAACCAGACACTTCCTCCCCATAGCAACCATGGCTACACTACCATGCCACCACACATGTAACACGGGGCGCACGAGCCTCCGGGCCGTGCCCGACTTGGACCCCAGCAGATTAAAGCTGTCCCTGCTCAGCACAGAAACCAGCAGGCTTGTTACCAGCCTTTCACAGGTAGAAGACCTGAGTATGTTCTTGTCCCCTAACTAACATATAGCCTGTACTAGCCAGTATCTGGTTTTATCTAGGTTACCCCATCCCATATTGTCTTCGATGGCTGAAAGCTGACAATATCTAAGTGAACCAGCCAACACTAAAACAAGAACACACTGCGTAGCCTGCAAAAGCTGTCCCAAGCGTTAGGCAGCTGGTGTGCTGACACCATTGCCTATGTGCTGAGTAATGATGTCTCACTGTTTCTTTGCTCTCCCCTTACCCATCTCTTTCCATCTGTTGTTCCTTGTCTTCCACTTGGATCGTATGCAGTTCAAAGCAGGGCTTTCTGTTAGCACCTAGGAGATAGTCTGTGACAGGGCACTAAAAAATTGGTCTGATCAATTCATGTGAGTAATTAGTGAATTGGAGTTGACGTTGTACAGGGGTGTGTGTATGAATGGGTTAAGCATGGTGTGTCTGGATGGAAAATGTGACTCAGAAGTGTTACTAACATTATTCTTTCTCATGTCCATAAACCTAAGTAAGAAATGGAAGAAATGGAGATGGTAGAAAAAGACAGAAAGGCAAAGAGGCAGCAGGCTGGTGGGCAAGCTTCTGTCAAATACAAATGCACTAAATTATGGGCACACAGATCAGATGCTGAGAAGAGTTGTGCATTTGCAACTCCTACACACATTCTCTTTTCTTCTTTTATAGCTATTAACTTTGCAGGCTTCTCCATTTTGGTTTTGCTTCATCTTTCACATACATAGACCAAGACTTGGACCTTATCTTCGTGTATCCCAGTGACTTACTGGCATATCATGCGCAGGCACAGCTACACCCACAGGTCGAGGCATCTCTTTTGCTGCCTTCTGTACGTGATGATAGTGCAACTACGCTGGTCACCAGGACAACAGTCACAGCCCGTCAAACTGATAAGAAGTTGGTCGGCTGGGTTCATGCTCTGCGAGAGAGAAAGACTGAGGCAATAAATGTAATACACAGCAGTGAACTGCAAATGGCATTTGGTTTTCCCCTTAGGGAGTTGGAATGAGAACGAACATGAGAGCAACAAAGAAAGAAGAGGGTCTGAAGAGAAGAGGTTTGCTGTTTAGCTTTTAAAGCTACACAGTTAATGGGAAATGGGAAAGATTCAAGTAAGTCACAGGATTGGAGCTCAGACATGGGGCTTATCTCAGCCCTCCCATGCAAAGGGAACAGTTTTGAGCCCACATAGTCCCAAATTCCCAAAAGTGACCAAAGCTACTGTCATGCCAATGGCCTCAGAGGTTGTCCCTGCTGGACATCAAAGCAAGGGGCAACTAAAAGAAATAAGCGTTACATTCCAGGCATTATTCTCTGTTGCTAGAATTACCTCTCACTAACAGCAGCCAAGACTGCTAAAGGACTGTACTACCTCATACCAACACCCAAAGTGTCTCCTGGCTGGACCTAAACCCACTGCAGGAGGAGGAAGCTACCTCTTCCCACAAAATAGCCGCACCAAACAGCACCGAGCTGAATCCAGAATCAGGGCGTGCCATGCAAGAAAACTATTTTGCCAAACAGGCATTTGGTAGATAAAGAGGTCAAGTTGTAAATCCAATCTTTTGAATGCTGCCAAAGTTCAGGTAAACACAGAACTGGTATCTCTCATGTTCAGCCTTATGGCTTCAAGGCCCACAGTCCAACCATTTTTCCAGTGCAGAAATAGATATGAAAGACAGTCTGAAAACAAAACTGGTTGTAACTGGAAGTCAAGTCCGTTTTATCATGTTATCTATAGCCTATGGCGGGGCTGATGTTATAGACAGAACTTATCAAAGTGGTAAAGTCTTGTCAGAACAAGAAGGAATTGTGCGTATCCAGGTGAAGTCCAAGAACTCTGATAAGACCATTCCTCATAAAACTGATAAGAAATGCTGTCCTGTCTCTTTGAGGGATACTCATGGGCACAGCAGGGCTTCTGCCAGAGAAAGGCTTGCATTAGCTATGTTCAAAATAAGGTCTGGAAATGCAGGTCACACTGGCCAAGCTCTAATCTAAATGGGAACAGGGGAGCAATATCATGCTGTATGACATGGGATCAGGCATACCCACCAGCCAGTGCTAAAGGGGTAGGTGATGGTTAAAGGTGTCCTCCCCATCTCTGCTCCCCGCTGCTTCCTAGACACAGAGGAAGAACTTCAGTCTCTTTCTCCTGTCTCCCAGCTGTGATTCAGCAGTGAATTCTCATGTTAGAAAGGTGCCCCAGCATTTAGACACCCTCTCTATCCTCTAGCCTGCACGTTAGGGAGAAGGGAACTGCAAAGTCAGCTGCACAGATATCTCTGCTTGGCTGGGGCTGAGATATGCACAATGGTCCAACACATTCAAGGCCTTTCTGAGCATAACAAAGCAATGCCAAGAAACAGAAAAATATCATCAACGCCATATAGGTGGGTTTCTTGCATTTGTTCTGCATCTCAGTCAAAACAGGCAGGCAAAATGCAGGGAGACAGAGGCCTTTCTCAGCAAGCAGTGTGGCATGCACTCCTGGGTCACCTCAGGCGGCTGTCTGTCTGCCCAGTCCCCTTTCCCCTGTTTTGATTGTAGCTGCATCCTTTCTGTATCAAGATGTGGATACTTAATGCATGTTCACCTTTGCCCTCAGCTACAAGCTGTTTCTGCTTAGCTAATGCTTTTCTTGGCAGGCTCAGCCAGGCAAGCCAGAGTTCAGTTTGCACCCCAATCAGCTGAAGCGCAGATGACTGGCTCTGGGAAATGCTGCAGAGATATGGCCAAAATGAACTGAAGTCACTTACATGGAGCTGCAAATTGCTCTGTGTTGGTACTCGGCCAGTTTCATTCTGGCCCGTGACCAGGCATCCAGCCACAGCCAAAGGACAAATCAAAATAAACAAACCAGGAGTTTCTTCCAGGGACATATTATGAAGAGATTTTCAAAGCAGGATTTAAGAACAGAATCCTGTCTGTCCTTAATGCGTTAGCATGGACTGTGCACAATGACAGACCCTCTAAAAAGCTTTAAACACAGTTAGTATAAGTGGGAAATTGGGAAGATATAAGACACGGGACAAGAGTTAAAACATACAGGGGTTTTCACAGCTCTGGCGCAGCTCTCCCATGCAAGTGATGCATGCCAAGCTTTCAAAAGTGGTCAGAGAGAATGGCTGAAGCTTAGCTGGTCCTGAGTAAAGGCTTAAGAATTTGACTTCATTTTATCTGATATTTTTATTTATTTATCGAGAAGCAGCCATTAGGCAGCAGTCCATGAAAGAGACTGCTATGGCAAACCCATGACTAATAACTCTCCTTTGATTCACTTGTTCTCATTAACAGATTTTCTTGGAAGAATATATTGCACAGCCTCTTGTGCAATAGCCCTGTGCAGAGTCCACGGATGTAGGGAGACGGACCTCCCCAACACGGATCACGTCTTCCAAAGATCTCTCAGCAGAAATATGTAGGTTGGAATCACTAGAGCAAACACAACCTGTTTGCAGATCTGGAGCACAATAAGTACACAGGCAAAAATCAGGCAAATCTGCCACAACCTGAAGTAAGCTACAGAACTGCCTCTTTAAGATCTTTCCTAGGGTAAGAGAAGATGTTACTGAGCAGTTTACTCCCTAGCAGGGGATAAGGTGGTTTGTGCTGACTCTCAAGCAACCTAGCTAGCAGGCTGTGACTTGGCAGCCCACCGCTACTTTGCCCGTTTCCCTGCTGCTCCAGGAACTGAGTAAGCTGTGAGCAATCTGCCTGCACACATCACAGCATATGCCTCCCTGTGCACCAGAATTAGCACACTGCCAGACAGGTGCAGGGGCCAAGTCATTCACCCTCCTGCCCACCTGAACATTTTGCAGGGTGCAGAACACAGTAGCTCAGGACTCTCTGCCGAGAAAGCGATGGGACTCCCTTACATCCGCAAGGGGAGACATTTCAAGCTGGTTCTGTATGACTCAGTTGTTCACTGCAGGTCTCTGTGGGAGCAGCAGTGGCACTGAGATTCATAATTCATTATCTATAAAGTGAAAAGAAGTTTTATCAAACATGTATTAGTAAACATCCTCCAGAGTGCACAGACTCACACAGAGACTTATCCTAGCAGCAGATAGACCAAACTATCAAAACCCCTTGTTGCAGCACTCCTTGTCTCAGTGCACCAGGGAAAAAAGCAAAAAGGGAAAATAAGGGCCTTCTTTAGACACAGTTGGTGCTACTAATCAAAAGAACTGGTTATCTACAAACTAAAAATAACTATTTATAAGCATACATCTTTGAAGACAGAAGTATTGTATCTGTACAGCATAGTCAGGGATGACCACACAAAGCCACAACCAGGAAAGACATCCCAGAGATAAAGTCTCTGAGTTAAACTGGCACATTATCCACTGCTATAAAATGGTGCATCACCATAGACATGAATGAGCTCACAAGCATTTACATATGACCTTGGAGATCCCACCTGCACCCATACACCCTCCCTAACTTCATCTAGAATGGAGAATTCATCCATCACCTAGTCATCCATTAATCTGTTGGCTGTGCAAACAATCAGAAACGAGAGGAGCTGTGTATTTATTACACATTTCTGAATAAGTCATGCCCAATATCTAGGACAAACAATACATTAAACCCTAAGGAACCCTTTGAAAGCTTTTTGCCTGCTGGAGACAACAACAAAAAAGTAACATGATAGAAAGGGAATAGTAAATCATTCATGAGAATGATTAAAAATAAACTGTGGGAGAGGTGCAGCAAAACAACACTGAAATCAGCCAGTGTATTCTTCTTGAGTATCTCTTCTTTTAGTGGGTGGAGTGGTTGTAAGCAACTTTAAGAAGTCCTACTTTGTGTTCTTTAGTGCAGGGATGACATACCAGATACAAAACCCATGGAGAACTGCACAACCACAAGTTACAGCATATTCAGATGCCCCATGACAACATTAGGCACCGAAGCAAAAATGCTACTGTGCTTAAAACTACTAGTGCAAAAAATGCTTAACTGGCATGTTAAGGACACTAGTGAAAGAAGGATAAATTAGACTCCCAAGGACTGAATAATGTTTTACACCAGGGATCTCTCTTACATGCACATGATCACTTTGGAATTCTAAAATCATCCTGAGAGAGTTACAGCACCAAAATGTTCACAAGTACCATCTAGTCTAGCATAGTTGTTGATACTATAGTTTCCCAGATGAGTGTGGACAGAGATACTAGCCACAAATCATGTTATTTGCATTTATTTTACATCCTTTCAACTCTATGAAAATACCTGTTTCAGGAAATATTTTTGAAGCTTGTTTCCTAAAACTATTTCAGGTAAAAAGCTCAAAAACAATCAATGCAGACAAGATTTGTTTCTTAAAGAGTCTTAAAATAACATCCTTCAGCTTCAAGGCAAAATTCAGCCTCCGTTATGCATTTGAGCATTCATTGACCCAACTGTGTGTCTTAAGGCCTTTCAAAAACTGATTTTTAAAACAGTTCAAGGTGGTAATACCCTTGGAAGAAAGTTCTGCCATCAGTGTGTCTCCTGGGTTGTTCTCAAAAAGAAAAACCTACATTAGGTCAATAAAATCATGCTAGACTTTACAGTCAACAACATGTTTGACCTGCATTCACATTCAAGGGTATTTTTAGACTTGTTTCTTAAATAAGCAAGAGTTATGTGATCATGGTGTGTGTATCTGTGTGTGTGTGTGCACCTGCTTGTCTCTTCAGCCTCATCTACCCATTCCTGAACCCAGTGGATAATTCCAAATACACTGACATTCAGGTACATGAGGCATGGGCAGATGGGTAGAGTGAAACATTATTAGTGCTTCAAGTCAGCTTTTATTAGCCACCACAGAATCCCCATAGGCCAAAACCAGACTTAATTCATTACACCACTCTTGGAAACCATGTGTGTTATCAGCTATTTTAACATTGCTACTAGTCTATGTAATATCCTTAGCATACATAACACTTGGCATGTGCAAACCACAGAACAAAGTTTCTGCCTCTATTTTCTTATTTTAAGTACCACTCCTTTTTTTTTTTTTTTTTTCAGTTTGGCAAATAATTTACTTTAGTAATATATTTGAGCTGCAAACACCAGAGCATTCAAAGACTTTGGCACTGCGTCGCAGTCATGTACCACTTGCTTCATTACAAAAGGTAATCCCTGTATTTTTATTAAGAAGCCCACACCAGCTATACTCTAGCTGAAGGCAAAACCTACCGAGAAAGCAGCAAATTCTGAATTACAACCTACAAATTCAACATCATCCACTATAAAAACTGTGGTGCTCTGCAAAATACCTTCAATGTTGCAAGAGAGGCAACTCTGTAAGGGATATAAAATCAGACTTCAGAGACAAAACTTTTTCTGCTATATGTCTCTCTCTCTGTTTCCAAATGCATGGCTCTGCCTTCCCAGTCAAGCAGCACCTTCAAAGGTTTAGTTCTGGAGAATATGAAGATTTTCCTTTGCCTTCAAAACACACTTCTCCTTTGCTTTCAGCACAAGCATCAAGGATACCTTCTCCTCTACTAGACCTGCCAGCAGAAGAACAAACGTAATCCCTAGCTGGGCCTCAGTACTGCCTCCAAACCCCAGCTCTCCCAGCAATACCCTTGTTATCTTAAAGCAAAGAAACTCCTCCATGCTCAAATGACCAGATCGTAACAGCAAAACATGCTGTAACTAGCAGTGCAGACCCTTAGAAACCAGCTCAGCAGCCACATATTTCTGCCCATGGGAGAAGGGCTTTGAGAGCACTTAAGATCTCCAAGGACTCCCCAGACTGGGAGTAAGTTCTGGAGACAGGCTCTCAAAACCAGGGGCTACCACACCTTCCTCTTCGGAGAATTGGAAAGCCAATAGGTAACTCTAAGCACTCACTACTCTTTTTTACTGGAGTTAACATCTGCTGGGAAATCAATACTGATAATCACAGCACTGGTTGCCAGACCATCAGAGGCCAAAGAAAAAGGATGAGACAGGAGGTATATGTGGAGGTGTTGGCAAAGCACATAACAGCTGCAGAGGACCTGAGCAATTTCTTTAATGAAATGGAAATGAAAACATACATCACTATAACGATACTGGAAGAGAGATTTAACTTAACAAACAAGCAGACAGATTTTGATGTCTGAAGCCTGGCCATGATAAGTAGCAGGGAAATGTAAATGCAGCGGTTGCTAATGGGCATAATGAACAGGCAGGCAGCTTTGACAGCGTGTTCTCAGCTGGAAGCTATATTCCCCAGGGACTCCTTATCTTCCACATCCACTTCTTTCAGCAACCACATAAATGTAGCAGGCAGATTTGCCAACCACGAGCATGCAACTGCTGGATAATGCTAGTGGTTGCCAATTAGGCCCGTGGCCAAAGCTGCTACCTGGACAAACTGAGGAAACCTGGCTTCTCCGATTCCTATCACAAACACTTCCACCTACTGCTGAGACACACGGAAAAAAGACAGCTCTCCAAGCCCAGGGCATCCCTCTTTCACAGACCTCCAAAGTCTGCTGTGCTGAATTCACCTCCTGACTGAACTTCCACCCCATTTGCACTCTTCATTCATTTCTGTGAGTTTGCCTTTGTTTATTTGCCTCTTTAAACACAGACAGCCTGGGTTTATTTGCTCAAAAGGACATTTTATTTTGTCTTTTCATCCAAACAACTACTGTCTGTAAAATTCCCAACAGACTCCTCCCACAGGCAAAGAACCAGCCAAGTGCAATGCCAAAGGTAAAGGTACACTATTGAAAAATCACCAACACAGGAAAAAACATGCAAAGCAAATCAACATGTTCCACAATGAAAATCCATGTTATCCTAGCAAACACAGTGAGATCACTCAAATGGCCACTGGGTACCTGCAGCCTGATAGCCCGAACACCCACTTTTCTAATGCATTGCTGAAGATATGTACTGCTTAAAATTCAGCGATGCACGTGACAGCCTTTAGCCCTTCTCTCAGCCCACATGGATGGGTGTTACTCAGCTGTTCATGAAGCTTGCCAGTTCTTCCAGATGTTCGAGTTGGTCTAAGACAAGACACATTACTACTATTATTTTGGAAAGGGTGTTACAGCAAACATACATCCAGACAGAGCCAGGATACTCTCTGCCCACCTTAGCCTTATTCATGGAAGCCAAAGTGACAACAGCCCCATTAGATCTGATGATGCTCTGGGAAGCCACCCCCTACTCTCTTTAATGCAACATAGTGAATGTACTTGGTGTTGGATACAGTGTTGGTACAGGCGGGCAGTGACCCATCTCAGCAGATGACCTAGGGTGTGGGTCTCATACTGAGCAGCACTAACTGGAGAGTCAGGCCCAGCATCCCCTTAGCACTGCTCCCCTACCCAGCCAGCCTGTATTCATCCTCTGCATTGCATCCTGATAGGAAATCCTGGGACATAGAAAAAGCATTTTCCCTTAGCATTTACAGCTATCAAACACTAGTTTATATTCTGCAGAGAAAGCCGGTTTTTTTCTGCTTGCAGAGGTGCCTCCCTTACATAGGCAGACACACACTGGAAGAGAAAGAGGGAGAGCAGGAGGGAGCCGCGCTGTGTCTATTGAGACGATAACAACAGATTTGGGGCAGCACCTGCCTCATGCTGTCAGCTAGCACTGGGCCCTTTCAGTGCACTCGGACTCAAACACTAGCTGGGAGATTTTAGCATTTTTGCATAGTAATAGAAGCAAGAAAAATAACTACCATAAATAATGGCTGTATGTGTATCTAACATCATACACTTGCTCTCCTTTTTTTCTCTAATTCCTGAACTAATAAAAATAGCTAACAAGAATGACAGTGTTACAGCACACGGGAAGGAAGGCATTTCACAAAGTGAGTCTCAAGATGAACAGGGAGCTGCTGGTCAGCAATGTGGAGCTCCTGAACAGTAGAGCCAGAATTAACCTCTGCCCTTGTTACTGATCAGTGTCTAGTAACAGTCCCGATGGATTTTGGACTCATGCTTCCCCAAAGGTTGAAACCTGGTGTGTAAATAATTAAACTTTCTCTACACATTGCCAAGATATGAAGAAGAAAAGCTATTCCTATTCACGGTTCAGTGTAACTGTACATGATCTTGGCCCTCCTTCCATCTTCCGAAATTACTGAAATTACAGCCAAAGCCATGAAGATGGCACAACGAGGAATCACTTACTCAGCTAAGTTGATACTGGACAAAATAACAGCTCTGAACCAGCCACTGGGAGATAACACGTACAGCTTGCAGCACAGAAAAAACATTCTTCAAGGCCAAGGTTACCAAGTGGCTATTGAAATAGGGTTATGTTTATAGCCAACCACATCACCAATAGACAACAAACTTGCTGAAGAATAAACGGCAGACAGGACACAAAGTTGACTATCAGAGAATATAAACACACATGATTACAACGCCCATTTTTGAAGATTTATATTTTAAATACAGACCTATATTAAGATTTTCAATAGAATTTTTATTTTGCTGCATTATCACAGGCATTGACTCTTTGTTATTTTTAATAAAAACTGACTAAGGCAACATAGAACAAACTTGAATTGTTCAAGGCTGAACTGAACGACAATAAAGCATTCCTGTGATAAGGAAACGCACCCTAAGGTCCACTGCAGAAAACTTCCTATTTTCAGACATGAAACCACTTCCAAAACCTGACTTACTAATGCCATTTAAAATGTCTTAACTACAAAAGTATATATAAAACCTGCTTAGTTTCTACCAGTGAAATGCAAAGCACAAAAGTGGTCTGTATTTTGAAGGTCACACAAGCAATGTGAACTATGAACTTCAGGATTCATGAAAATATGACATTTTAAAGTGAGAGGAGAGAAAGTATTTTTCTATCTTGTCTAAGCCACAAAATACTGAAATGAACAAACTATAAATATTAAGATTCAGTGAAAAATATTTGGGATCCAACATTTAATATTAATGAATTGTTCTGGTGAGAAAAAAATCAACAACTAGGCACCGGGAAGACAATAATCTACAATTTTAGTCTGTTTTGTATAATCCAGGAGATTATCATATGACTTCATCTGAATGGGACCTGCTTTTTGCAGAAGGAACACTATCTTAAAAGGTAACTTAACTCTTTAACTTAATGATGTCAATTTATAGACTGTAAAATAAAAAAAAAAATCCTTCTTTATGCTCCTAACCATAACTGTTATTCATTATGTCATTATTCAATATGTCAAATAGCACCAAATCCAGGGTCTCGTTTCCCTTTTGCTGCTCAATAAAGTGCTGTTGGCAGCAGTCTGCTTTAACACTCATAATTTATTAACCTCATAGGTGTTGTAGCATGGAACTAAAGCCACAGACAGGAGGCACTTAGCAAGTTATACATGCTGCATATTTTCACAGCAAAGGAGTTCCTGCTGTGCTTTTCTTGCCTCCCACATTTTTATGATTTTTTTCCCTTCATGGTAACTGCCAAGCCTCACATATTTTGGAGATGCTTCCTTATTTTGCCCAAACCCTCTTTCTCATGTTTTAAAAAGTGTTGCTGTGTATTTACCAAGGAGACATTTAACATATCCTGAAGAATTTTTAACTTTTTCAAATGCAGAAAATGAAGTCCAAGACAGACTCACATGTTGTTTTATAGGATTGTGTCCCGGCTACAAGGACTTGCTATTCCACAGGCTGAAAAGAGACATATAACTAGGGCAGCAGCCATCATGTAGGAGGATCTTGTTAGAAAGCACTGAGATGTGCATATTTATCTCTCGTTGCTCCAGCTGAGGGAACAAGATTTTTATTATTGTGTGTCACTGGAACTGTTCATAATGATAGCCCAGCTTTTATGATTTCCAAGAAAACCTCATTTATCAGTCACCTTCATATCTGAATGCAGTTCTTTTGCATATCACACCAAAAATGTTCAAGATGTACTTGAAGGTTCAACAGGAGTGGTGTTTCCTTTAACGGTTGGGCTTGATGCTCTTAAAGGTCCTTTCCAACCTAAATGATTCTGTATCAACATGTTATCAAAGTCAGCCGAGAAACCTATGTTTCAAAACTAACTTCAGGCAGAAAGAGATTTAGAGTATATGACATTATTTAATGTCACTACTAGTTTTATCTTCATTTCCTCTCTTTTCCTCTATACACCCACATAGCCATCGAGCCTTCCAACATTATTCAGTAAGACACAAGTGACAGGAACTGAGTATTGTTCTGCTGGAGTGTATTTATATAGGGTGAGAGAGTTGGTTCATCACTCAATTGATAAAAGTCAAAAAAAGTTCTTTGCCACTTGAACATTATTCACATTCTAAAATGTCCAAAATAGTAATTCACTGTGATGCTCGAGAAGTGACTATGGAGGAAGATGGGAAAGAATAAAGCACAGGGAAGAAAGCACTGAAGTCTTCTGCTTTTTAAGTGAATGTAAATGCAAACGTGTATTTCATCCAGGGTCCCAATTCAGCTAAGGAGAGCTGGCAACATTTTACAGAGTACATAGACATGGTGATCGTACCATCCTTTGTAAGCTGCCCAAAGCTGAATCTTTGTGACACTTTAGTTTAATAGGCTCCTTCCTGCACCCTGAAAGCAGGCTGTACAGGAAAAACACAACTTATTCAGCAAGTTAATTGCTTTAAATTATTTGTAATATAGCTGCTGTAATGTCAAGCATTCAGTCATTGCCGGTCTATTACAAGTCGCAACCCACCCAGACTCTCATTCCTACTGCATTGCAGGCTTCGCTTCCATCAGAAGCGCGGCCCCACACGCCTCTCCCCAGCCCCGGCCGGGCGTGGGCTGGCTGCCACGGCGAGCGGGAGCGCGGCGGGGCGAGGGGCACCGCCGCCCTCCCCCGGGCCCGCTCCGTGCCGCCTGCCTGCGGAAAGCGAGGGCGGGGAGCGCGACTCGGGCTCCTTCCCGAAGCGCCCGGCGCCCGCGGCCTGCGCGGGCCCGGCCCCAAACGCGAGGGGCCCTGCTAGGCCGCGGGGGCTGGGCCGGGCCGTCCCGCTCGCCTCCCGGGAGGGCTGGCAGCCCTGAGGGGAAGCCGAGGGGCCCCTCCCTGCCGCGGGGCGCGAAGCGGCGCTGACCGCGGCGGGTGGGCACGGGAGACGTCTCTCCGCACAGCGCAGCAGGAAGGAAGGGGAGGCCGGGGAAGGTCGAAGCCCCGGGCCCCGCCGCACTGACTCAGCCCTCGCCAGCTCCCGCACCTCCCCCCCGCCGCCTCCCGCGCCCTCTCGCGAGACTCGGTCGATGTAGACGCGATGTCCTTTGGGGCACCGGCGGGGGGAGGGCAGAGGGGGAGGGAGGTGAAGCCAGGGGTGCCTTGATCGATAGCGGTCGCCGCCAGTGGGTGAGGGGGACGGGGAGGCCTTAGCCAATAGCTTCGTCCCAAGGCGAGCGGCGAGCCAATGGCGGGGCTGGGAGGGCGGAGCACGCCGCTGGCTGATTGATCCCAGCTTTGGCGTTGTTCAGTTAGAGCGAGAACATTCTAGAGGTGAGTACGGGGCAGCCATTGCCGGGGTCCCATCAGCCGCCCCCTTCTGCCTGAGCTGCGCGCCAGCCGCCGCCTCTCCCTCCCCCCTTCCCTTTTTTCCCCCCTCCTCCTCCTCCCTCTCCTCACAGGTGTCGCCACTAACGATGCCCCTGATTGTGTCTTGCCCGCAGATTGTCCGGCACTGCTGTCCCTGCTGATACCGCCCGCCCCAGGACGCCGGGACCCGGAGGCTGCGGCGTCCGCCTCCGCCTCCCTCTCCGTCCGGATATAAGCGCCCCCACGGCCCTGTTCTCCTCGCACACTCGGCTTCGTCGCAGCCCGGGGCGAGCAGCGTTGGGTTTATGTCTTTATTGGACGAAAACGGTGAGTATTGGCCCTGGGCTAGGGCGGATGGGGACAGCCGGGATTGAGAGGAGGGTTTGGGTCCTGGGAAGGTGGGGGGAGCGGGCGGGCGCCTCAGGCTGGGCTGGAGCGTGGGGTCGTCGGTAAACGGTGGATAGTGGGACAGGTTTTGTGTATTGAAGTGTCCGGGACCTTGATGGGAGGGGAAAGAGAAAACGACGAAAAAGACCCTAAAAAAACCCGAAAAGGCCCAAAGCTTCAGTTATAGCCGTTTGCTGATTTTGGGGTGGGGTTTTTTTGTCTTTTTTGGTGTTTCTTTTAATTTTTTTTTTCTTGTAATTCCCCACCACTGCCATGCGACGAGACAAGATGGCGGCGGCTGGGGCCGCGCCTCCCCGTGCTGTGGGTGGGCGGGGAGGGGGCGCGGGGAGCTGTGGCGCAGTTACAAACCCGGGGGGGGGACGCCTGCTCTTGAAGGGGTAGCCCCGTGGCGAGGGGGGGGGGGGGGGGGGCCGGGGG
>JANHGO010000042.1:15685219-15701225 GCA_024606505.1 Aquila spilogaster | reverse complement strand
TAGGATAGGATAGGATAGGATAGGATAGGATAGGATAGGATAGGATAGGATAGGATAGGATAGGATAGGATAGGATAAAAACAAAATAAAATAAATCGTTCCCTCCCTGATATTCAGCTCCTTCTGCAGCACCCAGAGTCTATGAATCAGAAGGTATTTTCCTCTGGGAGGTATAAGTGCTTCACGTGGGAACGAGCTGCTTGCTGAGCTGCAGCCTGTGCTGTGCCATGCAGGAATGGATGAGCTTAAAGCCCTGCAGCCTGTAATGCACATGGGCATGGAGCAAGCTGCCCAGGGCAGCGAGCACAGCCCGGAGCTCAGGGAGTGTTTGGACAGTGCTCTCAGACAAAGGGTTTGGATTGGGGCGGTGCTGTGTGGAGCCAGGGCTTGGACTTCAGTCCTGCGGGTCTATGGGCAGAGGCTGAGTCCTGCCACGTGCACCAGGCGCTGTGAGGGCGGGCAGGCTCATGCCTGCAGTGAGTGCCTCCGCACAGCCCAGTAGGGATCTGGCATCCTGCAGAGCAGGCACAGCCTTCAGGTGGATACTGGCGGTGTGTTTGTGAGGCTCTGGGAAACGGGAGGATAATCTTTCTTCGTGATAGATGGAGACAGCAGGGTTGTTTGGGCTGTGCTTGGTTTGCTCTCTTTATTTAAAAGCTTTTTTTTTTTTCCCCTTCATCTCATGTCTTTCTAAGCTCTCCGCAAACAAGCGTGGCCTGCATTTCCAGGGAGGGCTTTTGGGGGGCTGTCAGAGCACTGAATTTATGGCCCTGCAGGTGTCAGAGAAGCAAAACCTGATCGTCTAACTAAATTCAGCGATTTCAATGTATTTCGGCATTGCATGATACCAGTGGGGCTGGCGGTGTGGGCAGGGCTGACTCTCCCCCATCTCCCATCCTGGCCATCGGCAGGAGCTGGGTGCCCCCTGCATGTGGCACTCCCCTGGGCCGCCATCGCGGCAGCTTGGCAATGCCCCTGCTCCTTTGCCTCTTGCTAGCCAAGAAACTCAAATATCAAGGAAAAAATCCCTAAAGCGGAGACCAGCTGCACGCCAGAGTCCAGGGATGGGTCCCTAGATCCTCATTTTCTTATTTCCCTCTGAAATATTAGACCCACGTGGGGACATCAAACCCCTTTGTCTCAGTTCTCTCTGCTACGTGGGCTTCCTCCTCCCTCTCCCACTGACGGAGACGGCGCGGTTCCCCCTGCCCACACTGCCCCACCTCCCGGGCTTTGATCACAGCAGCTGTGGAAGCCAGACTTTGAAAACACCGCGATTTCACAGACGTGTTGATTAGGAAATGAAATTCTGAGGAGCAAATGACAGCCCAGCTGTACTGCCAGGGTCTGTGAGACTGCAGCTCCCACCAGGAAACGTATTTTCATATTTTTTGACACATCCAGGGTGTTGTATTATTAATACGAAGTGCAGGCACAACTTCTTAAGAGAAAATGACTTCCAAAGAAATTGCTTTTTTTTTTTCTCCCTGTGAATCTGCAGTCTTCCTTGAAGACAGCTCAGACCTTCCTCTTTTCTGCAGAACGAAAATGAAGCGTAGGAACAAAAGCGAAGCATAAGCTTACCCTGGGGCGGGGACCATCTCCTGGGCAAGGAGAAGGACCGTGGCGATTTCTCTCCCCTACCGGGTTGTTGACCCAATCTCCAGTTTCAAATGGATTTAATGGAGGATGGAGATTGGGCTGGGGACCTTCGTGGTTAACCCCGGAGAAAAATAACCCCAGCAATCGTATGAGGACAGGATCGTGCCTAGTGCATCCACCTGAGGTGGGGAAAGGACTATCTGATGTGGCTAACTCTGTAGCAGCATAATGCCACACAGTGACTCCACTCCGTCTTTCTTATTCAAAAGACCCCTAATCCAGCCCTGAAAAGCATTCTTTTGTCTCCCTTCCCATCGGTATTGATAGCATCGTGCATTTCTGAGTGCTCCTGAAACTGTTTGGATGTTATCAATCCAAGGGAGGGATGTTCTGTGGCTGATTCTTCTCGGTTTTGCTCTCGTGAAAGCAGGAATTGCCCTCAGCAGGGGATGAGCTTGGGCAACTTTGCACTCCAAACCTAGGACAAGCAAGAGGCGAACCCACGCTGCCTCACTGGCCGCTGCCACAGCACCCTGGGACCAGCAGGGAGCAGGAACGGGGGGAGGCTCACGTTTCTGGGAAGTGCCACCTCCCCAGAGCCCTGATCCCTTGGCACCTGCCTGAAGGCATCCACGGAGTAAGTCCAGTCCTCTCTCTGCAGCTGCAGGTGCTTTGCTCCTTTGGCAGCAAGAGCCTGGGTAGACAACAGCCTTCAACCCCCATCAGCACAGAAAGGGTGAAGCCATTTCTCTTTCAATCAGTTGCCTCCCTGCTCTTGGCGCAGCTTAAAAATCACTCCAAATCTTAAAGCCAGGAATCAGCCCTTACCTCTGTAGCTCGTTCTGCACAAGACACCCTGCTGGGAAGAGAGTTTTCGTGCAGAGCAACAGAAATCCCCGTTTGCGCTCCCCGGAGCCCATGCTCCTGCAGGTGCCGTTGCAATACGATAACTCAGCCTGATACTACGAAAAAGCCATGGTAGTGGATGGCAGCAGTCAGGAGCTTCTTCTTCTGCAAGAAGGGCAAACTGCAAGCTGTGCAGCGTAGTGTCTTAGGAGCAGCAGCAAGGGGAAGAGGCTGCATTCGTATCACGGCATCCTGGGTTGACTTGCGGGCTCGAAGCTCGGGTTCAGCTCAGCTTTTTGTGGGGGGTTGAACTCGGGTCCACAGCGAATTCCCTGCCCCGTGCACATCTGGAACTGCCTGAGGACTTCAAAACAGCAGCCCAGGTATTATGGAGTTTTCCAGTTTTCCTTCCTTGTTCCTATTGCCACCACCCAATTCACCGGCCAGCAAGGGGGCAAAGGCATGTGCGGGTTTCAGTATGTGTATCATTTCTAATGCATTTATTTTTAGCTTGTTTTTGCGGCCCGTAGAGGATTCCACAGGAAATCCTGCAGCCAGGGGATCATGAAAAGCTCAGGTTCCCGATTGCGTTACATACGTTAGCAGAGATGTGAGCTATACGTTTTTTATAAAAGGCGGCTATAAATACTTCCTCCAGCTGCACCGATATCCCCTCGTCCCTCTTCTCTTCACAACACCTGTTGACACTCGTGTACCAAATAAAGATTCACTGCTCAGTGGGGAGGAGACACCGTGGCTCCAGCCCTGCAGTGAGGCGAGCTGCGTGGCAGCAGCACCTGGAGCGCGGGAAGAGGGGCTTCTCGGTCTCCTATCAGCTCTGCAAGGAAGGGTGCTCAGGGTGCTCGTGTCTGGAGGAAGCACCACTGGCAACCCGCCCTATGGGTTTCATCCTCCATCCTTCACCCATGATACAGCTGAGGAGGCTGTGAGGACGATACGAAGTCCCTGCTCCAGTCTGGGCACAGTGGGAGCTCTGCACTGCTCCGGCGCTGGATTTGTTCCAAAGTCCCTCCTGGAGCCAGGAGAGCTGCTGGGTGGGAGCTGAGCTGAGCTGGAGCCATTCAACATTTTGCCTTTCACAAATCAGCATTCACTGGTGAAAATGCACCCAGTGACTGCACCATGAGCCTGGTGCAGGAGGGTTATTTTAATGATGTGTTCAGTCCGAAGTTAAAGCCCCTGGCAGTTTAGCCCGTTGCTTGGAAGCTGTTCTGACCCTCACCTGTGCTCTGTGGGGAGCACTGGGGGCAGAGCCACGGGTTGGAAGCAGAGGACACTGGCTCAGAGGTTCATTCAATGTCTGTTAAGGTCTCAGAGTTGGACCTGGCACTGCAGTGAAGCCTCTGGCCCAGAGCAGCTGTGGTTACACACCACAGGACCCCCTGCCTCATGTGGCCTCCTGCACCAGAGGGGTCATACTTAAGGGGGCAAAGGAAAAGCAGCCTTTGCTTTCTTCTGTCTGCTCCTCCCTCCCCTGTCAGGACTCCTGGCAGCCCTTTCAGCTGCAGCACGCTCCAAAAACGTGTGCAGGGTTATGTAAGACACGTACCCTGGGTGACTCACACACCATGCCGCGGCACGCAGCTCCCACATCCCTGGTGCACGCTCCCTGGGGAGGCACGCGGCCGCGGGACAGGCAGCCTGCGGGGCTGCACACAGCCACCTCCGTGACCCACAGGGATCATCGAGTCCAACTCCCGGCTCCACACAGGGCGACCCAAAATCCAGACCCTATGTTTGAAAGCATTGTTCAAACGCTCCTTGCGGCTCCAGGGACAGATCATCAGTTGGGACGAGTCGGAATAGCTGCACCGAAGGCAGTGAAGATGAGCAGATATTTTCCTGGTGTCTTGCCAGCTCTTGGTTCCTGTCCAGGGCTCCACACCTACCCCAGCCTACCTCCTGGTGCAAAAATGCTCGGTTTGAGTCAGAGGATCCACAGCCTGGCTCGTTAGCAGAAAGGAAACACAAAGTTAATGCAACTTTTCTTGTTTGTGCCTGCCAAGGATCCAGCTCCCAGTGTTCAGTTGCTCTGCAGCGGAGAGATAACATATTGGGGCTGACTCTCGGCTTCGGACTCCGCTTTTAGACTGGTGTAAAATCACAGTAACAGAGGCATCAGACTCATTATTTATGATACAGTTATAAATTATACAGTTTTGCCCCCTCAGTCCGTAGCCAGAAATCACCACTTCCCACACGCAGCATATGCAGCATTTTATTTTTAAAAAATGGTTTCCATCTTCCTAAAGAGTAAAGACAGAGCACAAAAAGATGAATTGATACGACCTGTAATTCAGTTACAAAACGCTTCCATGCCCACAGGACCATTCAGTTTCCTCGGGAAAGAACCGAATAGCAGGGCCAGAAAGCTGCCGAGTGGAAGGCAGCAGAAGTGCCCGCTCCAACGCACAGCTCCAGTTCCCAGCTGGGAGCCCGGTGTGGGCAACGTCGGGACGTGCTGAGGGGCAGCCAGCCGGCTGTTTGCTGGGATGAACGAGGCGGAATGACCCACACGCAGTGTTCTAGCAGCTATGCCAACACGGCCACCATGAATGGGTCCGCACGAGCACACCCTGACTGCTGGCTGCCTCATGGGGGTGGGCTGGACTGAGAATGGGAAGGTGGGAGTAGGAGCTGGGGGAGAGGAAAGGAGGGACTCAGAGGGCATGGGACTGAAGGAGGATGTCTTCCGCCCCGTTCAGAAGCGCCGCCCACAGTAGTTGGGGTGAAAAAAATACTCTGATCTGCACTTCTCTGCCATCAGCTGAATCCTGCTGGTCCCATATCTTGTGTTGCTTGACACGCTGAGGATGCCAACCTTCTGCTGTGACAATCACCATGCTGGCTCCCGTCGTGCTTCTGCCTGATGGCCTCAGCGCTCCAGCCATGCCCCGTTCCCATCCCTAATGCTGTTTGCTTCCTTGCAGCCCAGCAGTGCCCACACGTGCAAGTGGCCTTGAGAAGACTGAGGTTACCAAGCCAGCCGCTCTGGAGTTAGGAAATGCAGGAGGAAGGCTGCCTCTGCATGTTTCTCATTTTGTTATTTCCCCAAGGCTCCCCACCCTGGCTCCTCAATGCACACAGAATGGACGGCGCCCACCTGCAGAACAACTGCTAAGCAAAAATCTGACTTGAAGAGAGACCTGAAGTAGCCCTCTGTGAGCCCTAAAGCAGTTTAACTGCTGAGCTTAGGGTAAATTAGCCCACTCCATTGTGCTAATGCATGCATATTGCTCCTGGTAGAGACACGGGCTCCAGTTCAGCACCGCCAGCGCATCCCGGCGAACAGTGCTGTGATTTTCCGTTCTCTGAGCTGCCCAACGTGCCAGCTCTGCCCTGTGGTTACAGCTGCTCACACAGACTTCCCTTGGGCTTCAGTGTCGCAGGGCTCCACAGCTGCTGTTGGATTGAGCCTGGCTATGATGGCACGAGGTGGCGTATCTGGGGAACTGAAATAAGGCATTTGGGTCCAAAAGTGTCCCTGTGTCCCAGGATCAGGTCCCCTGCACCCCCCCTCTTCCTCAGCCTTACCAGCTCCAGTAGCAAAAGAAAGGGGATTTCTCTGCAAAGCCAATGGAATCTGTAATTAAAGCCTGGATCCTAATGCACAAGCACAGAGGCCACATGCCGGCTGATTTACTTTGAGAGCTTTAATGTAGGAGGGTTGTTGGGTTTCTCTTTCTCTTTCTTTTTCTTTTTCTTTTTTTTGCATGCACGAGCAACATAAATAGGGCTTCATCTTTTATGCATTTTCCTGTGCCTTCCAGACCCAGAGCTCATCTCTATCACTTGACATCGTTCCTTGTTTTGATAGATGCACTTACTGGAAAAAGATGTAAGGGTATTTTCGTTGCAGTACATCATATTCACATGTATAAAATATTAAAAGGAATAGAGCTGAGCCCAAAAACAATGCAGTACTTTAGAAAATAGTATTAGTCTTTTCCTTAGGTATTAGAGAAGGTGATAAATCCCTCTCTGTTATACAGTACAGCCCCCATGGGCTCCCAAGGGGTATGCGTGTGATACTTACAGGTAGCGGGAGGGTCTGTAGCAAAGACAGCAAGAAGGTTATGTATGCACGCAGAGGGATATAAATACATTTATGTGTGTGTATAGGTTCTTACATAGCATTTTTCAGCAGTGCTGCTCTCTGCAGAGCATGCATTTCCAAAGTCCTGTCCTGGGGTCTGTACTGCATCTTCATGGAGGACGTGGAGCATGGAGGACACAGAGCCACTGGCAATTACAGGACACGGCAGCATATGGCACACATGCAGCCAGTGTATGGCAACAGCCTTGGAACAAATACTTTTGAAGTTTATTTTAATATCTCTGCTTCTCTTCAGAGGGGCTGACAGTCCAGGCCCTTGAACATCCTCCAAAGGTCCCCTCTCCACTCACTGCAGTCTGACTTAGGCCCAGGTGAGAGCAGGCTTGGTCTCGGGTGGTTGCAGCTGATGCCTTGGTCCTTCAGCATCACACCCTGGGGACCAGTGCTCTGGCAGGTCAGATGAAGGTTGCAGAAGGCAGTCAACATTAGAAAAGAAGAACTCAGGGTTAAACCATCAAGGATCACACCCAGTGTAGGTGCCCTTGGTTCATTCCTCCTTATGAGAGGAATGAAGTTATTCAAAAGGAAAATTCTTCAGGGTCAGTGTTTGGGTGTTTTTCCATCAGTTCTTTCCTCATTCCTCAGATCCCTGTGCTTTTCCCCTCTGTCAGATCTTCCCTTCTGTCTCATATGTTCTTCCTTCCCCACTGTCCCCAGCCACCCCTGTCCCTGCTGCAGCTGTACCGCAAGCACCACGCACTGCAAAGGGGCACACTATTCCTAGCACTGCCTTGGCGAGGCTGAAGCCATTCCATCCGCTGTTGTAGATGCACAAACGTGCTTTCAACAGGAGTTGCTTGAAAAATAGGAACCAACATTTGCTGAATTTTCAAGAATTTGCGAAGTCCTTTTCATTCTGCTGACTTCCAGAGAGAGGAATCTCTCTTCTGTTCAAGAAGTCTTACAGAAGGTTGATATTCCAACTACTGGTCGCTCTTCATGGGTATTCGATTCTCTCTTCTTCCTTTTTTTCCACACTGCTACTGTTAAAAATCAAAGCAAACAAAGAAACATAAAAGGTTCCTAAAGCATTAAAGGTCATACCGCCAAATTTCTCAAAGCAACATCACTTTGCTTTTCAAAATCACCTTGAAAAATCTAAAACGATTGTGCATGTTTTTAGAAGCATTTAAAAGACCACCTCCTCGAAGATCAGGGGGCTGAAGCTGCAGCAGGCACACAGTAAGACCAGAATGAACTACGAAAATAGGAAAACTTGTTTATAGGCAGAAAATGTTAGTGGGAGAAACAGCAAGGGTGTTAATGGTCATATTAATGCCATGAGCAGCACCTCCTATAAAGGGGTAAGGGAATGTTATGGTTGGCAATCCTGGTCAATGCAAGGAAGTATTTATGGGCTCAGTGGGATCCTATGCTTGCAAGCGTAAGTCCTGCTAGCAAGACTTACTGCTCTGCTGCAGAGAGGTGAGGGAGGAGGTGGGTGGAGGTAGGTGGTAGATCTCTACTGTGGGAGAGGTGTACTTATGCATGCTGACAGGGGAGGTTGGTCAACCACGTCCCAAGAGAAGTAGCAGGTTAAATGAAGGGAGGGAGAGAGTAAAGGGAAGAAAAGCAATGAATGGTAATTAAGGTAGTATATTTGTAATCACATTTGCCCATAAATCACGTGAAGCCGCGTAATGTGTAAAAAGAAAATCGATATAAGATATACAGAAAACTCTTCAGTTCTATGCCAGAGGTGAATTTTCTCCATAGAGAATACCTGCAGCACGCACAGACCTCACTACTAGAAGGAACAATTCATTTCTCAGGTTTATATAGCACTGAACACTTCAAGCAAGGCATACAGAGCTATGTGATTCATGCAGACCACAGAGCTAATACTGAAATGCTCATTGCCACCAGTGAAGGAGCGCTGTGCTGTGACTGGCACTCCACACCAGGCATACACAGAGCCACAGCCCATGCTATCTGGGGCCGAGGACATCTCATTGCTCCAAACCTGGGGCTGGGAGGACCAGCACCAAGCCCTGCTCAGGAGAGCTCGCTGCAGTGGCAGCAGGGGGGGGGATCCAAGCCTCCCCAGCGCCTTCCGACACCCCTACAGATAAATACACTTGTGAGAGAATACAGGGCTTGAGGTTGTTATTTATGGTTGTTCGAGGGACAGTCCTAATTCTCAATTGCTGCTTTTTATTTCAATAACAGTAAAACATTTCTAATTCATTTTGCTCTTTTCTTCTACGCATCTTGAAAACAGTGCCGTGCTCAGATGATAAAACATTCTCTCTCTCCAAAAGTGTTTTTATGTTCTTGTGTGATGTGAATTCTAATCAGGATTGTGGCAACAGCATTAATTTGATATTTTTCCAATTCAGTTTGAAGCTGTTGACCTCCTATCAGACATTCTCAAATCAGCAGCTCATCTTTCCCTACGAAACAAGCCCAAATACGTTACGTATTTGTCATCTCCTTGATGTTCTGAAACTAAAGAGAAAAAAAAATGTTGATGAGGTGATGATGTTACTACACATCTACTGTAACAGCAGGGCTGTTTCTTCATTTCCTGGGTCGCTGTCAGCATTTGAGGAGAATGAGAGGCTAAAGGTGGTTTAGTGCTGGAAGAGCAAAAGTGCTGTGAAGCCCCACGCTGGGGGCAATGCACCAAACCTGTCTGTCCTGTGCAGCCTGTACCTAGTCAGCTATAAATCCTTCCCTTTACATCATTCACACGTTTTTAAAAGACCCTTTGTAGTTACAGCTCTGTATTATAATACAGAAATCCAAAGATTAACAGGCAAAGTAAATCTTCCCGTGCATTTGCAAAGGATGTTCATGACTGTAACATCAATTCTTTGTTCAAAACCCCTTGCTTCAGTAGAATATAACCTGTGCTTGGCTTTGTCAGGTGATTATCGAGGATGTGTTCCCTCACACACCAACGCAAGGCAGCAGATGTGTGCGGGTGCTGGTGACTTTCTGGGCGCTGGGGAAGCTCCAAAGGAAAGCAAATGTGGAAGTTTATGAAAAAGGGGGAAAGAAAGATATAACTATTTACAGGCTTGTCTCTCTGACACAAGTCCCAGCAATATAATGGAATGACTCATATGGATCTCGATTAACGAAGAATTAAGGGAGGGAAATGTAATTAATGCCAATCAACTGGATTTTATGGGAAGAAACCCTTTCCAACAGACTTGTTATCATTTAGAGGAGCGTGCAAGATTGAGTGATAAAGATAACAAAGCTGATGAAAAGCATGGTGGCTCCTTTAAGGCCCTCAACTTGTTGCAGCAGAACATGTTGATTGAGAAACCAGAGCTATGGAAACCACAGTGACATTCATCAAGCATCTAACTGCTCGCCCTTGCAGCACCGCAGCGTCCTGAAAGGGTGCTGAGACCCTTTGTCTGCTCAGCAGCCCCCAGCCCTGTTTTGACCCCTTCTTTTGCTCAACCCCCAGCTGGTTTCTCTCTGAGTTATTCTCCTTCCAGCCTTTCCCCACCCCAGGTTGTGTGTTGTGTGAACGTTCAAGGTAGCAACTCCTTTTTATCAGCAGAAAAACATAATGCAGTGCTGTAGCCCAGCAAAACTGGTTCTTGGCCTGCACCAGTGCGTATTTGTATCATGGGCCATAAAGGAACAGAAAGAATTACTGATAAGCCTTGCAGCAGCCCCCAGGATGGAGAAAGGGTTGAAAATTAAAAGACAGCATTGGGGCAGAGCAGAACCGTTTGCAAAACTGTGTTTGGGTGAGTGATACACATTTTAGTACGGCCAAAGTTAAAAATTCTGCTCGTAGGAAAAGCAAAGCATACTTTCAAGACAGGGGACTCTATGTGCGGAGGGGAAGGGTCAGAGATATTGAAAGGGCATGTGAGTCACAGTAACATGAGTTTCCAGAGTTCAGTTACTGTATCTGCAAAGGCTAAATGGGTTCTTTGACTGTGGCATCAGCAAAATAAGTTATATCACGTCTGTATTTGGGTTTTGTGTTATTATAGCTGGAATACCATGTTCATGTCTGGTATCCATGGCAGAAACAAACTGATAAGGTGAAGATGAATCAGAGAAAATGTGCATGGTAACACTTACAAAATCGAATAGGATTCATTTTGGTGACAGTCTCCAGAACTTAAATCTCTTCGGTCTCTTACAGAGAAGTTTATGGGGTGAGTCCCCTATCCTGGGTGGGAACAGGTATTTGCTCATCCAAGAGACAAATTCAGGAGAGAAGCAGGAGCTGGAAGCTGCCATGAGGTATACTTCAAGCAGAAGCAAGGGTTTCTAAAGGTGAGTTACAATGACGCAGTTTTCCCTGATAGCTAGTGGCTTCCTTGCCACTGTAAATGAAAAGATTTTTTTGTGAAAGGTATGATTAAATCAAATGCAAGTTTCTTCAGGAAAATCCACAGAGGGACTTCAGGGCTTGGTTCTGCCAAACCCTTGCAGATGGCTTGAGCAAAAAGAACCTGAGCCTTCACATGGGGCACTTCGGCAGACCACTGGGCTCAGCTCGAGCTCATACCTGAGCACGCACTCACACAAACAGCCTGGACTTACAGGTGGGTGTGCATGCACACGGAACAGTCCGTGCAGACACACTTGAGAAGGCTCTGGAGGAGAGTATAACTGACAGGGATGGCAGCTGAGAGGCTCTGTGGACTATTAATTTGCGTGAAGGTGTGTATGGTTATTACAGGTGCAAGGTGCTCTGGTCTGTAGATGGAGAAGGAATCTCTAATAACTTCTTGGCAAAACCCAGCTCTGGGGCATACTGTGGGCCCTGGGAATTTCAGCCAAGCTGCATGTTTCCCACTAGCCTGTCGACAATTTTAGATGTTCCTTTTTGAACAAGCGTGGGCTTGTTCATTTTTAGATAACCTGTGCCCAAAAAGCCGGGAATGTATCTCCCTGCTACCAAACAATTGCTTCCCGCTGACACTCAGGCACACCAATTATTAATTTGCACTTGAAAATATTACGTGTGCTGGAGTCATCTATTCTTTTCCCATCACTGTGAATGGAGTCTTTGATTCAGTATTAACCACACAGGAAACAGTGTAGGAGGAACAGTAACGTGCCTGACTCAGATGGCAAGGCATCCGAAAGGATTTATGTTTAAGATGCAGCCCTGCTGGGGTCATGCACTAGCAGGAATAGAAGAGGTTGTTATAAAACACCTAGGTTAGCTTCAAACATAGGGTCAAGTTCAGAGCATGGCTGCCAACTGATTGCTTCTCCTTGTGTTTCCTTCATTGCCCGCAAGGCATCAGGTTTATGGAAAGTTAAGGAGGTATTTTCGTTTCACTTTTCACAACACTAACCCAGTGCCAACCCACCAGAACAACACTCACCCAGCTCCCCAGAGCAGCGTGACTCTGCCCCAGACCCCATGAGCCATTCAGGCATTTCGTCAAACAGTGGTGGAAATAGTGCCGTTCATGCACCTGACAGCAATCCCATCATGAAGGTTCATGTCTCACACATCATGCTACAGGGCTCTGCCACGCACAGCATGTCTGGCCCGACAGGTAAGGAATTACACGCAGCTTGCAATCCAGAAGCCACCACTGTTTTCTCATATTCACAGCCCAGTGCCTGAGCTCTCTGATGCCTGAGAAATGAGGAGCAGTTGCACTGCCACAGCCATCCTGCTGTCCCCAGAGACCATGAAGGGAAAGGCAAGCTTGGAAGTCAAACCTGCATGGATCAAAGGAGGAAGTTAACACACTAAATCTCATCCCACCTTTTGGATCTCATTCCATGCTGGCATGACATGATGCTGAGAAGGAAGATCTTTTCCCTTTCCATTGTTTTCTCTGCTGTCAAAAACACATGTCAGCCTGGCCTTGCAGCGGGCTGCACTTGGGCCTCATTATATGAGCAGGGACTATTGATTCAGCTCATAGACAGTAATCAGTACTTTTCTATCAATAGCTTTGTCATCACCAGTATCGAAATTCGTATTCCTATTACAAAACACTGTTTTCATGTATTCTATGGAATTTAAAATTTGAAAAACAAATACAAATAATGATATCAGTTTCAGAGGTAACCCCGATGATGTCCTGAAAACCATCCACTGCATGGAATTATTTTAGAATTTCTAAGGAAAAACAAACAAACAAACAACAACAAGGCATCAGAATAAGAGGGAATAATACTGGTTACGATACTGTGCCTTTTAAAATGCATTTTGTAAAGGCTTGAAGAAATACAAGTGGCATCAGGGTTAGTAATTATCAGCCTAAAGTGGTATTTTTGTGTAAATGAAAATGATTTCATATTTCAGCAGATTCCCAGGTGGTGTATTCTGTCATAGCTGCAGTGCAGGACGAGGCAGCTCTAACAATTACATTAGCTGATCCTCTACTTGCCTCTACCAGCTGATGTCTTCCAGTCCCCAGCCTCTAAAGCGAGGTGAGAGGAATGTAATTATCTATCAGTTCTGCATATGTAATCCTTTTTGCAGAATTAAGACTGAAACCTCCCGCATTTGAATAGTTTAAAATTAATCCTTGCATTTTGTCCAGCATTTTTAATCCATTCCATCATTTTTGCTCTGATCACAATGTTAACGTTAGGATTTGCTATGCATGCGCAACGTATCGTTCAGAGATTCTCAGTGATTGTTGCGACTTTCAGTACTCAGAAGAAAAAAAAAATCTAAATGCTTCATGATAATGATGTTGTTTTGAATCATACTGTTTTCTTTTGTTTTCTGTGTGTGGCGATAGCCAAAAAAGGGACATAAAAACGGCACCTTAACTAAGCTGTTTCCTGCGTGTCTTTGAGTCATTCTCCAACTCTGCTGACAAAAACAAGTTTTTACAACTGTTAGCACTGTAGTGGCAGCGCAGCTCGAAGCACAAGTTGCAGCTTATCCTGGATAACGCACAAGCATTGTCATCAGAGTTCCACTTAGGAAAGCACTGTCACTATCGCTAGTGACGGCACAAGAACCAGGAAAATACAATTGGATTATCAGATTCCTGAGTTTTCAGAACCTTTAGATAGATAGGGAAAAAATCACCTTCTGAATGTGAACGCAGCTTAAGCAGTACCTGATATTACACAGAATATTTACAGGCAACAAAGAAATAAGAAACCCGTGCAATCATTTTATTTTTTTTAAGTATGGCCAAATTTCTAAGAAAATTTATATGCTTCACTTGTCTGAACATGAGAAACAGAATACAGCAAGAATTAAATGAAACAATAAAGCAGCTGCCATGTCATTTGTTATCCCCTGTGCAGGTTCTGCTGCATAGAACTGCTCGTTGCTGGTGAGGTGATAAAACAACAAAATGAGCTGCTGTTATTTTTTGTGGTCTCCAGCACTTTCTTCAAAAGTTCTTGATTCAGCATCACTTTGCCAGTCAGAAACATCGCTCTGAAAGAAACAAGCATTCCTTCCTCCACAGCCTCCCCTCCTTTGCCACCCGCTCTCAGCTCCATTTAAATTGGGCAGTGTTAGATGTGGGCTTTACCCAAAGCAATAGCAGAACTCCTATTGCATGGACAGGCCTAGGACTTTCACCTAACCGTCCATAATGGGATAGTTCGGATTTATCTGTGTCCCTGGAACGGCAACACAAGTATATACAGCCCCATACTTCATTGTCACTTGGTGTATGTTTGTACATACAAACAGCACTGGGGAACTCAATTTACATTCTGAAAATCGCTCCCAGGCTTTGGTGCTGGCAGTTTGGCATTCCCATGCCAGCTGCAGTTCCCACAAACGCAGGATGAGAGCATTCATCTGGTTAACAACCAAAGTAAATCTCTGCCTATTTTTACCTTTTTTTCTGACTCTGTCATAAGTCAGTTACCATTTTTTATAAACAAATTGTAAAGAACACCTTCTACTGGCAGCCAAAAAGAAAACGATGAAGAAGCAACCCTGTGGCAAAAGCAGTGAGCCAGGAGACCTGGATACTTTTCCTGGCTCTGCTTCAGGCCCTGTGGCTGACCTTGGCACATTAGATAGACACAACTTCCTCTGTTCCCAGCACAAAGGGTCCCACCTGCTATGGAAGGAGAGCGGCTCCTACATAAACTGAGCATACATGCACAGATGTGGATGTATATATGTGCATACAAGTGATGGGTTGATGACTGGATTAGATGATCTTAGTGGTCTTTTCCAACCTTAACAATTCTATGATACACAAACACAAGAGGTAAGTATTCTTCAAATTACCCAAAATTCCTGTCATTGACACAGAGGAAGGAGTCAGCTTGGCTTGAGAGAAAGGAGGACATGAGTACATGCAAATCCACTGAGTTTTTCCTTCCACAGGTCAGGTGTGTAAAGTTTGGTAGTCTTGATGATAAAGTAACAGGACAAACAACTTATTTACTGGATAGTGCTCAGAGGCTGCCTCTCCTTGCTAGTGTCTCTGAAAGTGGGGAAAATATCGTCTACGTGGCAGGATGGATTCCAAGGCTATGCTGGTAAATATTTAAAAGAGACATAAAGTTTCTCAGATAAACTATGCTTTAGAAAGACAAAACATTATTGCTATGTCACTGGATCTCCAGAGATGACAAGTTGCTACAAATCCCATCCAATCCCACATTAACTTCTGCAGAGGTTTTCTTCTGCCTTTTCTTCAGAAGAAAATAACAGAAATAGGTGTGTTTCTAAGCTAGCTATACATTGAATATATAAAGGTTACTTCTTTTTCCCATTTTTATTCGATCCACTCATGACTACATCAAGATCTTTAGCAGGGTCTGCTGTGACAGGACAGGGGAAATGGTTTCAAACTAACAGAAGGGAGATTTAGACTGGATATAAGGAAGAAGCTTTTTACAAGGGCAGTGAGGCACTGGCACAGGTTGCCCAGAGAGGTGGGGGATGTCCCTGCAGACAGCCAAGGTCAAGGCTGGATGGGGCTCTGAGCACCTTGGAGCTGTAGGTGTCCCTGCTCATCGAAGGTGGCTTGGAGCAGATGGCCTTTAAGGGTCCCTTCCAACTGAAAGGATGCTATGATTCCATGAACTTCCTAGTACACTTGATAGTGACTGCAGTGATTGCTGGGCAGATGAAGCACGTTCTGAAGGCACAGGCTGCCGCTCTCCAGCAAATGAACCTGTACAGCTGCAGCACCCTGCTAGGTCAGAGCCAGCAGCCTCGGGCTTTTACCACACGTGAGCTGCTTTCATCACACCACACACTCCTCTTTGGATGCAGGGACACGCAGCAGGAGGGTCGCGTCGGCAGCGAGGCGCTCAAGGCCCAAACCTGCTCTGCACACTGACCCAGCGGGAAGCTCCCCGACCGCGAGCAGCCCCGCTTCACCCTACAGACGGGCAGCGGAACCGTCCCCACATCCCCACGCCCTCCCTGTGGGCGAGGGCTCATTTTTCAGTGACATGTTTACACTCACGTCCCTCCACGCTCCGCCATATGATTTCATTTAATTTCATTTCACTTCCCTCCACGCT
>JANHGO010000042.1:15664736-15677733 GCA_024606505.1 Aquila spilogaster | reverse complement strand
GTCGCATCTGGGCAGCTGTACCTTGGCATTTTGTGTTGCTGTGGTTTGGTTTGGTTTGGTTTGGTTTGGTTTGGTTTTTCACCCTGCCCATATGCTGTGTTTCAATGCATGTGCCATGAATCGAGCTCAAACATCTCAGCCCCTCCAAGGCAGTGGAGTTGCTGTAGATGTGGGTATGCTGGAGGAAGACTGAGCGTTGGCAAGTCAGCAGCAAATGTCTGCTCCTCTGAACTCACACTGCCAAGGAGGTTGAGACCTCATGCTGCCTCGCACTCGTGTCTCTCAAAGAAACCAGAGGCACTGAGCAGCATGCTGCAGGTTCGGGTGCTGCCTTGTGACTTAAGGGCCGGCTCATCAGTTGGGACAAGTCAGGGTAGCTGCACTGAAGGCAGTCCAGATGAGCAGATATTTTCCTGACATTTTGCCAGTCCTTGATTTCTGTCCAGGACTCCACACCTACCCCAGCCTACCTTCTGGTGCAAAAGTGCTGGGTTTGAATCATGTAAAGGATTCGCAGCCTGGCTCATTAGCTGAACTGAAAAATACAGTTAATGAAACTCTTCTTGTTCAGCCAAGGATCTGGTTCCCAAAGTTTAGTAGCTCTGCAGTGGAGTGATAACATATTGGGGCTGACTCTCGGCTTCAGGACTCCACTTTTAGACTAGTGTAAAATCACAGTAACACAGGCATCAGACTCATTATTTATGATACGGTTATAAATTATACAATTTTGCCCCCTCAGTCCATAGCTAGAAATCACCACTTCCCACATGTGGCATATGCAATGCTTTATTTTTAAAAAAATAACTTCCATCTTTCTAAAGAGTAAAGGCAGAGCAAAAAGATGAATTAATGTGACCTATTATTAAGTTATGAAATGCTTACAAGCCCACAAAACCATGCAAGTGTTCAGCTTCCTCAGGAAAGAGGGCAACTGAAACAAATTTCAGAGCCAGAACCTTGCCTGGTAGAAAGCAGAAGACACTGGCTTCAGGAGAAGTGTCTGTTCCCAGCTGCAGAGCTGGTTCCCAGAAATGGCTCACCATGAAGCCCAGCACTCGTGACGCTGAAGGATGCTCATGAGAAGCAAGCCAATTATTTTCCCAGATTAATAAGGCAGAAGGACCCACAAGTTGTGTTCTAATGGCTATAACCACACGGCCACCACGACCTAAGTCTGCAGGAACATGCCCAGCCTTTGCCAGCCAGCTCCATGGACTGCTTGGGCACAGGATGTCTCTGCCAACTGGCAGCACTGCCTGTTGTCAACATGGCCCAGCATTTTTTACTGTAAAACCTGTTTCAGTCACTTACATTTTGCCAGGTTCTAACCACGCAGCTGGCCTCGGACATGCCGGCTAGCTGCTGCGCTGGGAAATCTCAGTCAAGGTAGTTTGGCAAGGGTGAGGCTGGGGGATGACATGTTTTGTCCTTGACCTTTTGGGAAAGCTCTGGGATGAAGAGGTAAAGAGAAGAGATGTGGATATGCTGGGGACAGAGAGAGGAAGTCTGAGATGGGGGGTGGGATGGACGAGGAGGGGCAAGTTGGGATAAGGAGCTGGGGGAGAGGAAGAGATGGACCTCAGAGGACATGGGGCAGAAGGAGGAAAGAGGAGTCCCTTCTCCCCATTAGGACGTGTCCCCTGCAACACCTGGCTGGGATGAACAAAATATTCCCGTCTGTATTTCTCCTCCATTACCAGCTGAAACCTTGCGGTCTTATGTCTCATGTCAGTTGACACATTGTGGATGGCAACCTTCTGCTGTGGCAAATGCTTTGTTCGCTCCCGTCACACTTCTGCCTGGTGGCCTTGGCATTCTGGCTCTGCTTCTGGCCTCAGCACCAAGGCACGGCGGGCCTGGTGGGGACCTCCAGTTTGCTTTGCTGTGACCCCAGAGTGCCCATGCAGAGGCGAGCACGTGTGCAAGCGACATTGAGAAAGCTGAGGTTACACGGCCGGCCGCTCCAGAGTTAGGAGATGCCGAACGCAGGCTGTCCCTGCATATTTCTCATTTCACTGTTGACTCAAGGCTCCCCACCCAGCCTCGTCTCCACGCACAAAATGGACAGTTCCCACCTCCAGAACAATGGCTAAGCAAAAATCCTGCTTAGAGAGATACCTGAAGCAGCCCTGTGAGAGCCCTAAAGCAGTTTAACTGCAGAGCTTAGGGGAAATTAGCCCGCTCCATTGCTCTAATGCATTTATATTGCTCCTGGCAGAAGTACCCACTCTAACCCAGTCAACCACACAGCACGGCCATGCGCTGTCGGCGTATCCTGGCGAACAGCTCCCAGATTTTCCTTTCTCCATGCTGGCCAGTGTGTCAGCTCCAAGCTGCCTTTACAGCTGATTGCACAAACTTCCCTTGGACTTCAGCATCCGGGAGTTTTGCAGTCCCTGTTGAACTCAGCTTTGCAGGCTGCAGTCCCCTGGAGAGACACCTTGCCCCCCCAACTCCGCAGCCTCACCACCTCCGGCAGCAAAGCAAAGGGGGTTCCTCTCCCACGCGCAGCTCCGTGCCCCCGGAGCAGGTCCTTTGCGCGGGAGCCTCTGGAAAGGCAGAGTGCAGTCCTGTAATTAAAGCCTGGATCCTAATGTGCGAGTACAGAGAGGCCACATGCCGGCTGATTTACTTAGTAGCTTGAATAACATTTCTTTAATGTAGGTGGGTTGTTTTTTTGGTTGGCTTTTTTTTCATGCGTGCAAGAAACATAAATAGGACTTCATCTTTTATGCATTTTCTTGTGCCTTCCAGACCCAGAGCTCCTTTCCATCATTTGACGTTGTTCCCTGTTTTGAAAGACGCACTTACTAGAAAAAGATATAAGGGTGTTTTCATTGCAGTACATCATATTCACATACATAAAATATTAAAAGCAATACAGCTGAACCCAAAACCAATGCGGTACTTTAGAAAATAGTATTAGCCTTTTCCCTAGGTGTTAGAGAACATGATAAATCCTACTCTCTTATACATACATTACAGCCTCCATGGATTCCCAAGGGGAGCGTGTGTCACACTTACAGATACCGGGAGGTTCTGTTATGAAGGGAGCAGAAGGTGGTTTCCTGTTATATGTATGCACACACAGGGATATAAATATGTGTATGTGTGTGTATGGATGCTTACATAGCATTTGTCAGCGCTGCCAAGGTGCATTGGCTGTGTCTGCCCCACACCGCTATCTGCTGAGAACAGGTTACATTTCCCAAGTCCTCTCCCAGTCTGTGCTGGGACTTCCCAGAGAAGCCCTGAGAGAGATCCTGAAGACCAAGGGCACAATGCCATGGAGGGGGCTGTGGGACGTGGCAGCGGGTTGTAAACACAGAGCAAACGTAGCCCTGTTGAAACAACACGTTTTCCTCTAACGGGCAGCCCTGTTAAAGAAGCCCTTTAATGTCCTCCAGACATCCCCGCTTGACTCATTGCAGTCAGACTTCGGTCCCAGGTGAGCCCGGGCTTGGTCTCGGGTGGCTGCAGGTGATGCCTCAGACCTTCAGCAATGTCCCCTGGGGATAAGTGCCCTAGCAGGTCGTCTGCCTCATGTAAGGAGGCAGAATGATTTTCCTCCTCTTAAAGGGTGTCCTACAGGCTCATCCCCACAATAACCACTGCAATATTCACTGAAGCCAGGTAATATTAGGAAACAAGAACTCAAACCATCCAGAATCTCACCCAGCATGGGACCTAATGCGGCCTCTCAGCTCACTCGACCTTATGAGAGGAGCGCATTTAAAAGGAAAATTCTCCTGGGGTTAGTGCCTGCCTGTTTTTCCAGCCGCTAGCTCTTTCCCCATCCCTCAGATCCGTGTGCTTTTCCAGTTTGTCGGATCTTCCTTTGTGTCCCGCATGTGTGTTCCCTTCCTCCTCTCCCCGCAGAAGCCTCCCGCAGCCCACCCAGCCCTGGCCCCTCCGACGCCGACGCCGTCCTTCCCTTCCCCTCCCGGGGCAAGGCAGCAGGAATCAGCCCTGCTCCCATCTCCCTGCTTACTGGGGTTGAAGTCATTTCATCTGCTAATGTAGATGCACAAAGTGCTTTCAGCAAGAGCTGTTTGAAAAACAGGACCAAGCATTTACTGAATCTTTACAAATCTGCAAAGTCCTCTCCATTCTGCTGGCTTTCAGAGGGAGGAATCTTTCCTTTGTTCAACAAGTCTTAGAAAAGTTTTATATTAAAAATTATTGGTGGCTCTTTTTCATGGGTGTTTTGGTTCTCTCTTCCTTTTTTCCATCTTGCTACTGAAAAAAAGGGTAAATATAAAAGGTTCCTAAAGCATTCAAAGTCATACCCCCTACGTTTCTTTCCAATATTATCCTCCTTTTCGAAATCAGATTGAAAAATCTGTAATTACTGTGAAAGTTTTAACAACAAATTTAAAGGGCTGACTCTTCAAAGTTCAAGTGGCTAAGCTTCAGTAGCCACAAAAGATAGTAAAAGCAGAACCAACAGAAAATACAAAAAAAATCCTTTTATGGGCAGAAAATGTTAATGGGAAAAACATTAAAGGTGTTAATAGTACCAATGCCATATTCAGCATCTCCTATAAATGGGCAAGGGAATGTTACTGTTGGCAACTTCAGGCCATGACGGGAAGTATTTATTAGCTCCACGGGATCCTATATTTGCAAGGGTAAATCCTGCCAGCAACACTTATTGCTCCATTGCCAGACTAGCAAAGAGGCCAGGGAGAAGGTAGGTGGCAAACTGGGCATTCAATGAGGGCAGGGGAGGGGTGCAGAGCCCCCCAAAAGCAGCACTCCCCAGGCAAGAGGGTTCCTAGGGCTCCCTGCCCATCCTGCTCCTGGCAGCTCGTGACTGCAGCCACTCCGATGGTATTTTTAGGAATGGTGAAAGGAGACTTTGGTCCAACAAGTCCCAGGAGAAGTACCAGGCTGAAAAAGGGAAGGGCAAAAGGGAAGAAAAACAATGACTGTTAATTAATGTAACACAGTTGTAGTGAGATATTTGCCTGTAAATCATGTGATGCTGTATAACATGTGAAAAGAAAATTGATGCAAGGTATTCAAAGGTAAACTCCATGACACACGGAGAAAACTTTCCAGCTGTACGCCACAGGCTGAATTTTCTCCACGGAGAATACCTGCAGCATGCACGGACTTCACTGCCAAAAGGAACTATTAATTTATTAGGTTTATATAGCGCCGGGCACTTCAAGCAAGTCATACAGAGCTATGTGATTCATACAGACCGCAGACCTAATCCCAAAACATTTATTGTCATCAGTGGAAAAAAGGCTAAACTGTGACTGGCACTCTTGGCCAGGAAGAAGCAGAGCCGGTGCCCTGACTATTTTGGGATGAAGATGTCCTGTTCCTCCAAAGCCTGAGCTGGGAGCACGTCTTCCCTGCCGGGGAGCACCGGCCAGGTTTGCTGCGGGGGCAGCCGGGGGAAACCTGGTCTTCACCAGCAACTTCAGATACCTGTTCAGATAAATACAGATGCAGATGAATAAAGGACTTGAGTTTATTATTTGTGTGTGTTTGAAATGACGATAGTCCTAATTGCTGTTTTTTATTTTGATAATATTAAAACATTCCTTCTAATTTATTTTGTTCTTCTATGCATCTTGAAAACTGTCCTGTGCTTAGATGATAAAACATCATCTCTCTCTCCAAGTGCTTTTATGTTGTGTGATGTGAATTCTAATCAGGATTGGGGCAACAGCATTAATGTGGTATTTTTCCAATTCAGTTTGAAGCTGTTGACCTTCTAGCAGATATTTTCAAATCTGCAGCTCATCTTTTCCTATGAAACAAGCCCCAATATGTTATGTATTTGTCATCTCCTTGATGTTCTGAAACAAACAAACAAAGAAGTGATGATGTTACTACACATCTACAGTAACAGCAGTAAGTATGGGTCTGTTTCTTCATCTCCTGGGTTCCTGTCATTGTTTTGAGGAGAATGGAAGGTAAAACGTGGTTTAGGACTAGAAGAGCAAAGGTGTGGTGAAGCACCATGCTGGGGACCATACACAAAACCCATCTGTGCCATGCATCCCTCTGGCTAGTCTTCTATAAATCCTTTTTTTAAATCATCCATGCATTTTAAAAAGACCCTTTGTAGCCATAGTACTAGGTTGTGACATAGAAACTCAAGATAATCATGCAAATGAAACATTTCTTCCTATGCTTTTGCAAAGGTTGCTTATGATTGTTGAGTTAATTCATTATTCAAAACCCCCTTGTTTCAGTAGAATATATAACGTGGCTGGCTTTGTCAGGGTGATTATCAAGGATGTCTTCGACACATAAGTACAGCACTACAGCTGTGTGTGATGTCCAGTAACTTTCTGCACAGTAGGGAAGCTCCAAAGGAAAGCAGATGTTGGGAAAGTTTTTGGAAAAGCTAGAGAGAAAGATCTAAGTATTTATAGGCCTGTCTCCTGACACGAGTCCCAGCAGTATAATGGAATGACTCATATGGATCTAGATTAACAAAGAATTAAAGGAGGGAAATATAATTAATGCCAATCAACAGGAGTTTATGGGAAGAGACCCTTTCAAACTGACTTGTTATCTTTCACCAAGGAGATTGCAAGATTGAGTGATAAATGTAACGAAGCTGATGTAAAACACCTGGACTTCTTTAAGGCCTTCAACTTGTTGCAGCAGGACACGTTGATTAAGAAACCGGAACAATACAAAGCCAACGTGACACATATAAAATGGTTGTCTAACTAATCATCCCTTAAACACCACTGAGGTGTTCCTGGAAGGGTGCTCGGGGCACTGCAGGCAGCAGGCACTGCTCCTGGGTGCAACCCTGGGATGTTGGGCTCAGTGTTCCCCTCCAACCATTTATCGAGCCCTCAGCCCTTGCACCCTTCCCTTTGCTTGCTGGCAGACCCTGGTAATCAGCTGTTTTTTCTCCAAGTTGTTTATTTTCCTTGTAGCCCTTTCCCACCCTGGGATGGCCGGTGCACTCCGTGAGTTTTCAAGGTGGCAACTACTTATCAATGATTTTTTTTAATGGCAGAAGAACGCAATATGGTCCTGTAACCCTGCACAATCGGTTCTTCATCTGCACCAACTGATATTTTATGAGGACTGTAAAGAAACAGAAGGATTACTGCTTGGCTTTGCAGATGACACCAAGACAGAGAGAAGAGGTAGAAATTAAAGGATGTGTCACTGGTGTGGAGCAAGGCAGTTTGCAAAATTGCGTTCAGGCGAATGATGCGCATTTGAGTACGACCACAGCTAAAAACCATACTTGTAGGAATAATAAAGCATGGTTTCAAGACAGGAGATAGGCGTGTGGAGGGGAAGGTTCAGAGACACTGAAAAGGGCACGTGAGTCACAGCTGAACATGAGTTACCGGAGTTCAATTACAGTATCTGAGAGCGCTAAACAGGTTCTTTGGCTGTGGCATCAGCAAAATAAGCTGTATCACGTCTGTATTTGGGTTTCATGTTATTACAGCTGGAATACCGTGTTCACGTCTGGTATCCGCAGCACAAACCAATAGATATGGTGGAGACAAATCAGAGAAAGCATGCACGCTAGTGCTTATGAATTGGAATAGGATGCCTTTTGGTGACAGACCCCAAGATTTTAATCTCTTCACTATCCTAAAAGGAGGCTGTGGGCTGAGCTGAGTCCTGGTTGGGAGTAAAAGTTTGATCATCCACGAGACAAAAGCAGGAGAGATCCCACAGCGGGAAGCTGTCATTAGTATCCATATCCAGAGCAGAAACAAAGGTTTTTAACAGTGAGGGGGAACAATCACATGGACAGTTTTCCTGGATTGCTCATGGATTCCTTGCCTCTGGCAATATTTAAATGAAAGATACAATCTAAATCAAACACAAGCTACTTCAGAGAAATCCACACAGAGGGACTTCAGGCCTTGGTTCTGTCAAAGCTTTGGAGACCATATGAGCAAGAACCTGGGTCTTCACCTGAGGTGCCTTCAGAGACTACTGAGCCTCAGCCCAAGCTTGGACCTGAACACACACTCTCATATAAAGAAGGTGGACTTACACGTGCGTTTGGGTGTACACTGAGCTGTCTGTGTAGACACACTTGGAGGTCTCTGGAGAATAAAGGATTCTTCTCAGAGAAGTGTGGGGAAGGGTATAACTTACAGACATGGTGGCTGAGAGGCTACACTGACCACTGAAGGTGCAAATGGTTATTACAGGTGGGAGCTGCAGGTTGGATGCCAGATGCTCCAGGGCCAGAGACGGAGAAGGAAGCTCTGTCTAACAACTCCTTGGCAAGTCTCTCCAAGCAAAACCCAGCTCTTGGGGCTTATCATGGGGCCTGGGAATTTCAGCCGAGCTGTGTACTTTCCATTAGCCTGTCGACACTTTTAGATGTTCCTTTTTGAACAAGTGTGGGCTATACCACTTTTACATAACCTGTGCCCAAAAACCCTGAAATTTACCTCACCATTACAAAAAAATTACTTCCCACTAATGCTCAGGCACACCAATTATTAACTTGTGCTTGAAAATATTACGTGTGCTAGAGTCATCTATTCTTTTCCCATCATTGTGAATGGAGTCTTTGCTTCAGCATCAACCACACAGGAAACGGCGCAGGAGGAACAGTAACGTGCCTGACTCAGATGGCAAAGCATCCGAAAGGATTTATGTTTAAGACACAGCTCTGTTGGGGTCATGCACTAGTAGGAATAGAAGGGGCTTGTTATAAAACACCTATTTTAGCTTCAAACATACGGAGTCAAATTCAGAGTTAGCATCACCACCAACTGGCTACTTGTCCTTTGCATTTCCTTTGTAACCCAAAAGGCGTCAGGTTTATGGAAAGCTAAGGAGATATTTTCAGTTCTCTCACTTTTCTAAACACTGACCTTGTGCCAACCCATGACAGCAATGCTCTCACCTGGCTCTCCAGAGCAGTGTGATTCTGTCCCAGAGCCTATGATCCGTACAGGCATTTGCGTCAAATGGCGGTAGAATTAGTGCAGTTCAGGCACTTAATAGTGATCCCATCACAAGGGTTCACATCTCATGCGCCATGCCATATGGCTCTGCAGGCAAAGCACAGTGTGCTTGGCCTTACAGGTAAGGAATTAAATAAGGCTTGCAGTCCAGGAACCACCACTGTTTGCTCTTGTTTTCTGGGTCGCTGCCCAGTGCCTGAACCTCTCCGATACCTGAGGAATGCAGAGCAATTGCACTGCCATGGCCACTCTGCTGTCCCCAGGGACTTGCTCTTCTTCTGCATGGAAAGGCAAGTTCAGAAGTTAAATGGGCACAGATCAAAGAAAGAAGTCAACACACAAAATCTTCTCCCACCTTTCAGATCCCGTTCTCTGCTGGAGAAGAAGTCGAGGAGGAAGATTTTTCTCTTTCCATTGTTTTCTCTGCCATCAAAAACACATTTCGCCCTGGCCTTGCAGTGGGTTGCACTTGGGCCTCATTATAATTGAGCATGGACAATTGATTCAGGTTGCAGTGATCAGTCCATTTCTATCAATAGCTTTGTCATCGCCATTTTCAAAATCACACGCTTCTTTCTACTATACTGTTAAGATTATGTATTCTGTGGAATTTAAAATTTTAAAAACAAATACAAATAATGATTTCAAACACAAGTAATGACTTTCGTTTTAGAGGCAACACTGATGATGAAAGAGTGCTGGAAATCTCCCACTGCATGGGATTATCTTAGAATTTCTACCAGAAAAAAAACAAGGCATCGGAATAAGAATGAATAATACTGGTTATATCCCTGTGAATGTCACACATTCTAAAATGGGGTTTGTAAAGGCTTAAAGAAACCCCCAAAAGTCACATCAGGCCTAAAAATTATCAGTGTAAACTGATATTTTTGTATAAACTAAAATGATTTAATATTTGGGCAGATTCCCAGCTGGTGTATACTGTCATAGCTGCAGTGCACAACAAGGCAGCTATAACAATTACATTAGCTGATTCTCTACTTGCCTCTACCAACCAATATCTTTCAGTCCCCAGTCTTTAAAGCGAGGTGACGGAAATAGAAATTCCTCAGTCAGTTCTGCATTTGCAATCCTTTTTCCAGAATTAAGACTCAAACCGCATGCATTCGATTACATTAAAATCAATCCTTATGTTTTGTCCAGCAATTGTAACCAGTTCCAACATTTTTTGCTCTGATCGCAAATACTGTTAAAGTTAGGGTCTACTCTGTCTGTGCAGTGCAGTGATAAGAGATCCTTAGTGTGACTTTTAATGTCCAGAAGACAAAAAAACTAAACTCTTCGCCACAGTGATGTTGTTTTGTATCATACTGTTTTCTTTTGTTTTCTGTGTGTGGTCGCAGCCAAAAGAGTGACATAAAAATGGCACCTTAACTAGCAGATCTGCTTCCTGTGTGTCTTTGAGTCATATTCTCCAACTCTACTGGCAAAAACAAGTTTTTACAACTGTTAGCACTGTAGCCAGTACAGCTCAAAGCGCAAGTTGCAGCCTACTCTGGATAACATACAAACATTGTCATCTAAGTCCCACTTACAAAATCACTGTCACTATCACTAGCGATAGTACAAGAACCAGAAAGCACAATTCGATTATCAGGCTGCTTTCTGAGTTTTCAGACCCTTTAGATAGGAAAAAAATCACCTTCTGATTTGTGAATGAGCCTTAAGTAGTACCTGATAATATGCAGAATATTTATGGACAACAAAGAAACAGAAAACCCATGCAATCAGTTTTTTTACTATGGCCCAATTTCCAAGAAGAAAATGAATACACTTTGAAATGAACTCATTTGTTTAAATGGGAGAAACAGAATATAGCAACAATGAAATATAAAAGAGAGTAGCTGCTATGCCATTTGTCATTCCCTGTGCAAGTTTTGCTACATGGAAAAAACAGCACTAATTAATGTTGCTGTTCATTGGCAATAAAACTGCAAAATCAGCTGCTGTTAGTTTTGTGGTCTCAAGCATTTCTTCAAAAGTTTATTTCAAAATCACTTCGCCAATCAGAAACACAACTCTGAAAGACAAAAACAGTCCTTCCTCACAACTCCCATTTCCCCTGCACCCTTTCCCCAGCCCTGTTTAATTTGGACTGCGAGTATTAAACATGGGCTTTATTGAGGGCGATAGCAGAACTCCTATTGTATCAACAGGCCTAGGATTTTCACCTAACTATCCACCATTATATAGCGCAGATTTTATCTGAGTGACTACTGCTTCCACGGAACGGGCAATGCAATCCTTAGCTTACTTTAATACCTCTTCAAGCCTGTGCACAGAACTGCCACAGATCCCACTTTTGCCAAGGCTCAGGACAGGCAAACCCGTAGGTGCAAACAGCATTACTGAGCTCAGTGTGCTGCTCACACTCTGCAAATCGCTCCCCTGCTCCAATGCCTGCAGTTCAGCATTCTCATGCTGGCTGGAGTGCCCATGAGCGCAGGGTGAGAGCATTAGTCTGGTTAACAACCCAAATAAACCTCTGTCTATTTTTTACCCTTTTTCTGACTCTGTCCTAAGTCAATTACAATTTCTTACAAACACATTGTAAAGAACATATTCTACTGGCTATCAAAAAGAAAAAGATGAAGCAGCAGCCCTGTGGCAAAAGCAGAGTCAGGAGACCTGGATACTTTTCTTGGCTTTGCTTCAGACTTTGTGACTGACCTTGGCAAGCCAGAGAGAGGCAAATCCCACTCCCTTCACCGTGCAAAGGGTCCTGCCTGCTACCCAGAGAGAGCAGCTCCGCTACAAGTGCGTACTGTCTGAGCATATATGCACACAGATGTATATGTACGCACAGAAATATGGATCATTTGCACAAGAGACGAGTATTCAAATCCAAAATTCCTGTCATTGTCACAGAGCAAGGTGTTAGCTGAACTTGAGAGTGAGGAAGGAAGATAAGACGCCATGCAAGTCTACTGGGTTTCTCCTTCTGCAGGTCAGGTGTTGTAGATCATTTTGTAGTCCTGATGATGAAGTAACAGACAAGAAACTTATTTATTGCATAGTGTTCAAAGGCTATTTTTCCTTGCTGGTGTCTCTAAAAGCGAGGAAAATATTACCTACATCGTAGGACAGATTTCAAGGCCAAGCTGGTAAATATTTATAAGAGACATAAAGTTTGTCAGATAAAATACGCTTTAGAAAGACAAAATGTTATTGCTAGGCTGCCAGATCCCCAGAGATGCCAAGTTTCTACAAACCCCACCAGATCTAGTGTTTTTTTCTAGAGGTTTGTATTTTCCCTGTAAAAACAGAAATAGATTTGTTTCTAAACCATCTATACACCGAATACAGACAAGCTACTCCTCTTTCTCATTTTTAATTCATAATTAGATCTACTCATGACTATACCGAGGTCTTCCTTGTGCACTTAAAAATGACTGTGCAGAGGAAACTACTGGATACACGAAGCATGTGTTGATAGCCCAGGCTTCCACCCTCCTCCACCAAACCAACCAAGCATCAAGCTGGCACGAAAACGCCCCGCTCGAACACCGCCTGGGCGCCCGGCTGCACCAGGTGAGCCCTGCTAACACCAGCCTCAGCCCCCCCGACACGTGTCAGCTCCCTTCTTCAGCACACACCATCTTCTGGGCTGGCAAAGTCCAAGAAAAGGGAGGACGTGCTTTGGCAGAAGACGACCTGAGGACCGAACCCTGAACACCGCCGTACAGCAGACGCGTTTCTGGACTGCACACGCTAGTGTTCCCGCTGCCGGCTGTGAGCGGGCAGCAGGGTCTGTCCCCGCGTCCCTTCTCCGGCTGAGGACTGGCCCCCCGAGGAGGAGATGCTGCCATTTCCCCAGCCACCCTCCGCCGCTTCATCCCCTCTACCCCACGGTGCCCCCCGACACCTGAGCTCCCTGCCCCGGCTCCCACCGTTTCTCCTCTCACGCCCGGCTCGGCCGCCCCGGGGCTCCCGCAGCCCCCCGAGGGCCCGTTTAGGAGGGACGAGGAGATAGGAATATCTCTTATGAGAACAATCTAACTATAGCACCAATCTACCACTCAAGCATGTTGGCTTCC